>CM024754.1:197164384-197634873 GCA_014218235.1 Colocasia esculenta | reverse complement strand
AATTAATGTATAATTAGTACACGAGGCTTCCGTCAATGTGGGATCATAACGTGATATTTTTTTGGGAAAAACGTTGAAAGATAGATATAAGATAGGGTTCTAAACGGAACTCGATATTCTGATATTTTAATTAAATTTCGATCAAAATTATCGATTTCGAAATTGAAAAATGATATCATTAGTTGATCGGAATTGGTATTAGATATTCTGATAAGTTATCGGAATCGGAATTGAAAAATAATTGGAGTCAGAATCGGTATCGATTATTTTGATAAATTATCTATAAACTCAAAAGACAAAATTATGGTAAACATCTTAAATTATTAGAATTTTAGTTCCGATAATGTTATCGAAATCGGAACGAAATCGGAATTAATCATTCCGATTTTATCGGAATCAGAACTATATTTCAGTTATCCGAATCAGAATAAGAATCTGTATTTCCGATTTCAAATCCGACCCGGTTGCAGCCCTAATATAAGATTTTGAAATTTGTCAAAAAAATAAATATAGATTCCTGAAAGGAGGCTAATTATTTTTTAAAGTATTTTATTACATAAATACCATAGACTTCCTATTGGGTTGGCCTATTGGGCTACCAATCCATACGAGCTCGTGAACATGTAATATTTTTTCAATCTGTCCAAAAAAAAAGTGTAATATTTTTTCAAAAGTATTTTGTTAAATCAAACGAAACGATAGATGTGTGGTGTCTAATCGAACAGTTCCGTGTCAGGTGCTCCTTCCCATCAAGGAGTGTACAATAAAGAACCAATCGTAGATGTCCACGGGAGGAAGGTTAAACTTCCCGCTCTCAAACCGTCAGAAAGCACACACTCTGCAGTCTCATCACCTTCTCCCTCCTCTTTGGCTCTCTTCAGGAACCTGCCGTCTCGTTGAAACCCTCGTTCTAGCTTGTTCTTGGCCTCTCCCTGCAACTGCTCGCCCCCGCGTAGCTTTGACGGAGCCGCAATTCGCGATCTGAGAGAACTGGTGACGAATCAACCCCATTTCTTTACCTCGCTTGCTCCTCTCTTCTTGCTTCAAGGACCAAGATTTTAGGGTTCTTTGCCTGCATTTCTTTCCTTGCAAGATCATTGGAAGCCATCATTCTGGCACTGGAGAAGTGATTAGCTAATTTTTCCCCCTTTTTTCTGTGGTTTTTTTTTTGTTCCCTTTGTTCTATGCTTCATGCATGATCACGTTCTCTGCTTGGTCCCGCGCATCCAGGGAGAAAGCTGGCCCTTGGGTTTAAACCGCCTTCGTACAAAAATTCCTCTGTTTGCTTGTTTGGTTGATGAATGCAGATTAAATTCGGCATACTGGGTTCCTTTCTTCTTGTTTTCCTTGTCCCTTTCCATCTACGCTCTTTCTTGTTCGGTTCAGTTGATGACACTATATTTTGTGGATCTGCCGAGGGGGTTTCATCCGGCATGGGACAATGAGCTAGTAATCTGTTGAACATCACCTTCCATAATCGAGGGAACTGGTTGGATCACTGCAAGCTCCACGGCTGCTTTTGAAGGCCAGCACCTCAACCGCTAATGTATTATCAAAGCAAGAGGTGAAGGTGGACACAACAGCTCCAGAGTTGTTTCTTCATAGTGGCTACACCTCCGGAGTGCCGCATGGCTGCCAAATCTGACTCCATGATATCTCGGGGATTTGGGCTTGGAAATGACTGTTTCATCTTGATCCACGGATGATAGTGAAGCCTCCTCTAACAGCCATTGAGATTGGGTGAACTTGCAGTTCTCCCGAAAACAGAGTCAAATCTCCTTCAAAATATTCAGATGATTGCAACGGCGTGGATCATTTGTTCCCTGCATTTATCCCTTTCTAGTTTATTAGATGCCCCCATTTAAGTAGCATTCTTTGATCTCTCCCTGGAACATATCAGTTCTAATAGCAAGGAGAGAACCTTCCATGTTACTCTTGTGAAATTGCACTTTATCAGTTAATGTTTACTGTCTTGGGTGCTTCAACACACGTAAGGCAGGGATCCATGGAATCAACTTTTCTTCCCCTGGCTTCATTATTCGGTTAGCTATTGAAGTCATCTCCAAATTAACAATTGGACATTGGGTAGAAAGAATTTTACAGGAGTTTTCTCCGAGATTAATCTCGAATGGGAAGTGGGCTAGAAGCTCCAAGTTCATCATCTGCAGCACTAACCATCTGTTGGCTGACCTAGTTTAGAATCTCCAACCTTAGTAAGTTCCAGAAGAGATTGTCCTTCTGCAATGGGCAGTGCCTTTATTTTAGCTCTCACCTCAGCTGTAAGTTGGCCATGAATGATATCTCAGTTCCAGTGCTCTTGATTTTGAGTCATAACTGAGCTACTTTCTGGGCCACTAAGGGGAGGTCAGTCTTGCTGAGTCCTGTGTTAGAACCCAAGTTGCTTCTAAATGATAATGGTTTTCCCTGAACGCACTGAGGACGTTCTCTCCAGAGGTGATGTCTGATGCTTAGGATGCTGCTCCAACTTATGGATTGTGATGCCTCTGTGACACTTATGGATTGAAACAAGCACTGATTTAATGAGGACTTTTGACCTACCCTGGAGAGCACCTTGACTTTCCAACCTTAAAGCTTTTGGCTGAAACTCCCATTCAAAAACTGAATGGACCTTGTTGTTATTCTCTCAAAAAAGAATAGGGGAAGGTAATGATCATATCTGTCTATAAGCTTGACTCCAAGTTTTTGCCAGATAGCATTGATGATCTCCAGCTAGCATTCTTTTATCATTTCCGGTAGAGGTGGCACCTCATTCTCCTTATGCACTAGCCCATCCAGTGAATTGCTACAGCTGGCCCATCAGACGCAAGAACCAAAATATGTTATATAGGCATTTATCAGTAGCTAATGATCATGATTAAGTGAGAAAACCCGTTGGTGAAGACAAAGTAGTGACAAACAATCAGATCCTAGAAATTCAGGGAGCACACTGAAGACCGAGGAACAGGGAAAGAGGTATTAGACAGAAATTTGCAAATAGGAGTGAAAATAGGTATCAAGAAGCAGAATTCTGTTAAAAGCATTCATGTTTCATCTAGAATGTGATTCCTCTTTTTTCTCTTAGCATGAATTTGGTGCTTCGTCTTGAGCCATGTAACATTTACCTAAGGAGCTGAGAATAATTATGTGGAACAGAGTTTCAAATTTCTGAATTATTTCTATATTTGATGTTAGTAGCTTGCCCGTGATTCATTTTATGTTTACTTCCACAAGATTCTAGCATCTTCCTTATCAATTGTATATGTCAAAGTGGACACATGCTGTGTCATAATGCTTTCATGACTAGGTTCATATTTGGTATCAGAAGGTATTTCTAACTTCTTTATTCTCTAAGCGACTGGGTAACTAATTTATTGTACCACAACCATATGTTCGGTCTATATGTTCATGGAGCATAGTGTCACTTCATCTATGGAGAAAGCATTATTTGCATAACCTGCATGTGGTCACTTTATCTTGTATTTCTCTGTTGTTGCTTTGTCACTACCATTGCATCAGATATTATATTCAGCACCAAGTCATTAAGGTAAGATGAGATGTAAAACTTTAATTCTAGAATGTATCTTGACTCGGTATAGACAAAGTCCAGATGTACTCATGAATCAGCTTCTGCACTTTTGTCATTTAGAATGCTTTATCAATGTCTGGCCATCATCCTAGGCAAGTCGGTACTAATTCCCTGTCAATGTAATGCATGTGCATCCTAGCTTTGTCTTCTCTGGGAAGTCATTTTAGCATCTAATACTGTTGTGGGATTTCCAAAAGAGATGAGAAACACTATGTGTGCTGGGTTTCAAGGAGAAACTAGTGTCAAGTCACATGGGGACCTCTGATGATCAGGCAAGGAAGGCATTTGCTAGCTTTCAGGAGAAAGTAAGGAGGACTGTTTTCATTGACAATCTTAGCCATCAGGCTACAATTACTACTGTCAATTCAGCTTTTAGCCAGTATGGAAAGGTCCTTCGTGTTCGCTTTATTCCAAACTATCTCGAGCATCAGGACATCCCACGATGTGCATTAGTGGAGATGGAGAATCCAGATCAAGCACGTGCAGCTGTTGAAGTGGTGACAAACTTTCCTTTCATGATTTCTGGCATACCCAGGCCTGTGAGGGCGCAGCCAGCCAGGGAGGAAATGTTTAGCGAGCGTCCCAGAGATCCTGAGAGGAGAATGGTAGCCCGTTGGCTGGATTCCTCTGATCCAGAATTTGAGGTGGGTCAGAAAGCTGAAGCGGCTTGCCAAGATACATGCTCTAGAGTCTGCAGCATTACTCCAGGTAAGAGATGTTATCCCATGAAGTTAACTCATTTGCCTGCTTTTTGCATATGATACGGTATTTGCATTCTTCAGTATCAACTGAAAGAAGAGGAGAAACTTGAAAACAAAACAAAGAGATGGTTAAAATCAACCTATGACAAGTATGAGATGATTGAGAACCTGTTCAAGGGTGGATCTGTTCAGCGCCTGGCAAGACATTACAATATGCGCTTCACCGATGATGACGAGGAGTGAAGCCTTCATATGGTGAGGTGGTTCCACTCCTCCATCTTTGTATAATAAATATACCATCCACCTTTCCCATTTGTTTCCGGGGAAGGTATCGGCGCATTATATACAGTTTTACATAGCAATGGTGTGGGTATGACTGTGCAATGTAGCGAAAGGGGTTACTGCAAACTGAACACTACATCCCTCTGTTCCTCATCGCCTCATCAGTTTCTGTGCAAATCTCGGTTCCTCCGTAGTTCAATTGATCCCCCTGTTGCTAATTGCCACTCACGACAGATGGTGCTTCTGTCTCAGTACGTAAAATGTACCTCTCTTTTTTTCTTTCTTATTTTGATTGGCATCCGATGATTTTGTCTCTCGAATCGAACAAAGGCAAGTCTTGTTTCCATCATTTTGGCATTTGAGGAATTGATTTTGGCGTGGGTATTGGCAGTGCAGAAAAAAAGGGATGATAGCCATAACGTGTTAATGCTTTTTTTTTTCCATATTATTGACAACATGTTTAAGATCAAGTTCATACTTTGACTTTGAGGGAGAGAACAGGAGGGAGCCTTGCCCCCTGGCGCCGGAAGATAAGGTCGCGGGGAGGAGGTGTGGGGAGGGAGAGATAGAGAGAAGAGAGGAAGAAGGGGGCATGTGCAGGGGAGTCCTCCACATAGATGGAAGTGAAAATAGGTGTTTTTTAGCTTCGCTTCATCTTGTAAGAAATATCGAAAACAGAAACAAAATTGGAAAAATGGTGTCTTCACTTTCTCATTTATTTTCACTTTGTAATCAGAAAATGAAAATAAAAACACAAAAATAAAAATTTCTATTACATCAACATTTTCATAGTTGTAACAAACTCATAGGTCCATAAATTATATGCTAGATCTATAAACTCAAATCACGATTTCGAATGTAAATTTATCGATCTACATTGCAACAATATTTTGATAGTTATAACAGGTTCAAAGATCTGTAAATTGCATAGACGATTGATTCACAAGTACACATCTATCAATCCACAAATTATGGGCCATAACCTACCAAATTTGGTATATAATTAATATAACAATAACTCAAATTCATAAACTCCAAAAAAGAGTATATCTTCCATCACATCATGTTCGTCTTTGTTTTTTTTTTTTTTGGACAATAATGTTCATCTTCTATCTTATAATGACCCCTAGCAAAAGGAAACATGTGGACTGGCAGCGTGAGTGAGGTTGTGGCATTAGCGGGGACAGGCTTTCGTGTGGTTGGGCTATTAGGGTGGGTTGACGAGAATGGGGTTGGCTAGGAAACTGTGGAAGGCGTGTCTCCAAGAGGACTTTAAGCTTCGGTTTGGTAATAGGTTAGACTAAAGTTAACATAGAGTTAACTCAAAACTAACTCAAAAAATAGTTTAAAAATATATAAAGTTAACTTAAGTGTGTTAGATTAAAGGTGAGTCAAATGTGAGTTAACTCACAATTTTTCAACCCACCTCTGGAGGTGGTTGGAGTTAATTCATTGAGTTAACTATCTTTTTGTTCTCACGGTATACAGTATTAATTGTTACTTTTTTTTTTCTCAACATAGGTTAACTCAATTTTCTTATCAAAGTACATTTGAGAAAAGTAAGTTAACTCACTATAGTTAAATGAGTTAACTCAGATGCAAACAAAGTAAAAATGAGTTAAAAAATAGATTCATTTTAACTCTGGATTAAAGTTAATTTAACCCAACCCATTACTAAACTGAGGCTTATGCCCTTTAGATATTACGTACTATACCTTTCCTATATATCCTATTTATACTTTGGGACTGTGATGGAAAAAAGTAAGTTAGAGAGATAGAGGGGTCTCTCAAAGACACCCCATCCCCCCCCCCTTTTTTTGCTCGCTTCCCTTTTTTTCCTTTTCAGCGATTCGAACTTTCTGTGTGTTTTCCTTTTCACCAGATACATTGAGGTTTCTACAACTCTATGTGGATGAGGAAGGTGGGGTCTCTTACATGGTTCACCCGTGGCACCGTACCGTGTCCGGGTGAAAACGGCACCCGGCACGGTCGGGTCACCCCATGGGGTGACCCGGGTGTGCCGCTGCGGTACGCAGCGGCACACCACGGACCGGTTCGGTTCGGTCCGTTCGGTTAATTTTTTTTTTTCATAACTTTTTTATATTATGTGTATTAAAGTGATGTAAACGATGTCCAATTAAGATGAAATTTAAACATAGGTAATTAAGAGATGATACAAATTATAGTAATTTTAGTTTATTTTTAAAATATTTTTTATTTTTTAATATCAAGTAAAAATTACCAAAATTAGTAAATCAACTTAATCTCAACATCTAAGGGATCTAATGGTGTCTAATTGAGATGAAATTTCAAACATAAGCTAATTAATATGTGATACAAATTGTAATAATTTTAGTTTAATTTTTTAAATTAATTTTTTGTCAAGTAAAAATTGTCCCAAAATCATTAGATCAACCTAATCTCGGCATCTATAACATCATAACTCATGATATTTTATATTTTTATAATCAGTATATTTTCTAGTAATTATGATGACTTCATATTTGACTTTATTTTCGAAACTAAATGTCGTCCCGTTGAAGTACGCGGATAGAGAGTCGTCGTACCGCGACAAACTCTGTGTGCACTTAAGTTGTCTAATTAATGTCTAATTGAGATAAATTTCAAACATAAACTAATTAAGAGATGATACAAATTATAATAATTTTTTTTATATATGGGATTAATTAACATTAATAATGATAGCTCAATGGCATACTCAGAAGTACGCGCTCCGACGGAGCGACATCAAAAACTGTAACGAAAATGAATTTTGAGAACACCATAATTTTCAGAAAAATGTGGTGATATCAGAAATGTAAATATCCGGAATTGTTGACGTACGAATTTCGATATTAAGTCGATGCAACTATTTTCCGGGTGATTTTTCACCCAGTGTAAAATAGATTCTAAAAATTAAACTAAAATCATCATAATTTGTAAAACTATACATTAGCTTATAGCTAAAATTTCAACACAAATAGACATTATTTGAATGTGCTTACAAGAGGAGAATGAGTTTCAACACAACATACATACCAATTTTCCACCGTATCTCAACGGTACGGTACGCTTCGATACGTACCGTGCCACGAAAAAACGGTACGATCGATCCGGTCGGTACGATGAACCTTGGTCTCTTAGAGACACCGCCTATTTCCCTCTTGCTTTACTTTCAATAAAATGATCACTTTGGTGGAATCGTCTCCTTAGGAGGACCTTTAGGTAAGTCTCTAGGTTTAATATAATTTTTGTCCCATATTTTTTATGGAATCATCTCCTTTGGAGGACCTTTAGGTAAGTCTCTAGGATTTAATCTAGTTTTTATGTATCTGTTGTGTTTTTCTTCTCTGCCATTCAAATCTCTATTTATCCCTTCATCAACCTCCTTTTGTTTAGACTTTGGAGCCCTCCATCTCACCATGAGTACTCTACCACACACTCTCTGGTTGGAATCTTATGCCTTCTTCTATCTTTGGAGCTCTCCTCCAGGTGAGCTCCTAATTCTAAGGGTTTACCATAAAGTTGTTAACTGGGACTCTTTCTCTATGTCTTGTGGCATATCTTGGACTGCAAGTTTTGAAGATGAGATCGTATTTCGAGCAGATATTTGTTGCCATCGCTATTAAGAGAGACTTGGTCTGTTGAAGTTTCATCCAAATGTATCTAATTGGGTCTATTTTCTCCAAGTTCTCTCATATCATCTATCTATTGTCATTATTAGAGATCAACCCTATCAACATTGAAGAAGTAGCAACTTTGGAGCAACTCTAGTTTTTATTTGTTTTTTCTATTTGATCTTTATAGCAAAAGTTCTTCCTAACGTGGAAGTTAACTTTATGTACTTGTGAGGGTATGGGTGCACATGTATGTCTCATGTACGGTGGATCTTTGAATATCCTTCTCATGTACTAACTTTGGCTGAATGAAATGGTTCCTTTTTTTTGTCAAAGAAAAGTTAAAGATAGAGAGTTTCATTTGTATTCATTTTTTGCAAGAAAGTCTCTACTATTTTAAACAATTCATAGCATATTATAATATATATATATGAGAGGGAGATGGGAGGGGGCACTGGAGGGAAATCTCCCACTCCGACACTAGCGGGAGCGGTAGACACACACGCACACGCACGTAACACACACACAAATGAGTTAATAAGACAACAAGACTTACTTACTTTCTACAACTCTCTAAAAAAATATTTTTTACAACTCTCTCTCCCCTACCCCCATTTTGACACACACACACTCTCTCTCTCCAAGTGCCCAATGGCACTTGCTTAGTCCAATCTAACACTCTCACTAGCCACTTCTCTCTCTACGCCCAATCCAACACTCCCACTAATGCTCTCTCAGCCTAGTCTAACACTCCCACTTGTCACACACACACACACCAACTACGGATTGAGTTAATAAGACAACGAGACTAACTTACTTTCTATAAGTCTCTATTTTTTTTTACAACTCTCTCTCTCCTCTCTCTCTCTCTCTTCTCTCGCTCTCTCTCTCTATCTCTCTCTCTCTCTCTCTCTTCCTCTCTCTCTCTTCTCTCTCTCTCTCTCTCTCTCTCTCTCTCCCCATGTGCCCAATGGTGCTTGCTTGTCTAGCTCTCACTAGTGCCACCTCGTGTAGGTTGACAGAGCACCGATGGGAGCGTTAGATGTTAGAATTTTGTGGTGGCTAAAGGGTTTATTTAAACCCAAATACTTTTGTGGGTTTTCTACAAATGGAGAGATGCCACTATCACATCACGTGGAGGCCTTGCGTTTTGGGTTCCTTTATTTAAAAGGGAATTAAGAAAAATGCAGAACCGTGGCTTTTCTCCTGTGTAAAATCGAAAGGGGCTATTTGCGTTTTGGTGAGCGTTGTGAGGAAGCTTTTCAGTTTTTGGAAAAGGGCGAAACGGTGTGAGCGGCGGCGCTTCTTCACAGGGGAAAAAGGGGCGCAGGTGTTTTCTCTGGGAGCAGAGAACGACACGGAGACGAATCCAAAGGGCTGCCAGAACACGGCGGTTGTTTTTCTCTCTAGAAGGTGTGAACATTCTTGTTCTCTCTCTTTCGGCAGAAAAATCTTGTACCACAATTCTTTCACATCGACGAAGAAGAACGTGTTCCTGAGGTTGTCGTCGAGGAGGGATCGTCTTCGTGCGGAGACGCGTCCCTGTAGCCGTTCTATCCTGGGGGAAGATCGTAGACTCCGCCACACTGGTATAACGGGGGCAATAACTTCTCTAAGAGGAGTCCTTACAGGCGGCTCGACTAAGTTTTCTAACTCTATATTATTTTTAAATTTGTTGCATTCACATGCATGTGTTTTCCTTTTGAATTGGAATCAGATCTTGCCTATACCTGTGGGACGATATGTATGCTATGTTCATGCCATCATATTTTTCATATATTCATGTGATTATTTATTCTATGTACATTGTTTTTCCAACAATCTTAGAGAAGTTATTATCATGTCGTCCATGTGTCTGTGGTTGCACCCCGTGTGGATATGTCCGGTTACCCGAAAAGTTCTCGGGACAGCACTTCAAGCGATGGAAACATCGCATGAAGATCTGGTTTACCACAATCGGGTTTATCTCGGTTATTGAATCAAATTGCCCTAAACTAGTGAGAATGATCCCAACAGTCAAAAGGCAATAGATGAGTGGAAGCAACGTGACCGTATATGTCATGGCTGCATATTGTTGGCTTTGTCCAACATACTGTTGATGTATACAGCAGTTCTTTGAGAAAACTGCCAAGGTCTGTGGGAGGAACTTGACAAGAAATATAAAACTGAAGACTCCGGTCTAGAAAATATTCTGTTGCCAAGTTCTTAAAGTTTCAAATGGTAGAGGGCAAATCTGTGTCTGAACAGGCCATGAATTCCTACTCTTACTTCATGGTTTGCTGATGCTGATATGAAATTACCAGAAAAGTTTCAGGTGATGTCTATAATTGAGAAGTTCCGAAATCTTGGGAGATTTTGGGATGTCTCTCAAGCATCGCAAGGGTTCTATTACTCTGGATGATTTATTAGTATCAATAGCCATTGAGGAGAGCATAGAAATCAGAAGCTTGTGATGCTTGTAGAACCGAGTGCAAATGTGATGACTGTTGGTAAGGCAAGAGATCCTAAAAGTAAAGGAAAAATAGATTACATGAAGAACAAAACCAACATAAAGGCAAGATCCAGAAAAAGTCTAAAAAGAAACCATGCTAGGAGTGTGGACAGGTTGGCCATTTCATCAAGGACTGTCCTACGAAGAAGGTTAAGAAGGCTGAAAAGCACTCTTCTGGTCCCCAAATCAATGTTGTGATTGAAGGGACTGAGCAAGCTTCGGGCTCCAATAGCGGATTGTATGTTTCTATAACCCTCAAGTTTTCACTATATATGAACCAAATGAATGGATAGTAGACACTGGGGCTAATGTGCATGTATGTGCTGACAAGTCCATATTTGTGTCTTACAGGCCATTCATGGCAGATCCGTGACCATGGGGAATGCTACTGCTTCTATGGTGTTGGGGATAGGACACGGGACTTGAGGCTTCCTTCAGGGCGTGTTCTTTCTCTACACAGAGTGCACCACGTTCCAGCAATCCGAAGAAAGAAACATTTTGAGTGGTTCTATTTTAGTGGAACAAGGTTATGAATTGACATTCAAATATAATAAAGGGTGCTTCTTTATTTAGGACTTTTATTGGAAAATGTTATTTATGTGATGGTTGTTTAACTTCATGTGGACAATATTTTGAATAATGAAGTGGTTGATATTTCATCTAGTTCTACTTCTTATTCTGTGAATGTTGTGGAATCATCTTCTTTATGGCATAATCGTTTAGGACATGTAAATTACAATTCCTTGAAACGAATGATGAATTTGAATATGATCTCTGAGTATGCCATTGATAAATCTCATAAATGTGATATTTGTGTGCAAGCTAAACAATCTAGAAAATGTTAACTCTATTGTTAGAGATTCTAAGATTCTAGATTTAGTTCATACTGATATCTGTGAGTTTAATGGTGTACAAAGTGGGAACATAAGAAATATTTATCACTTTATTGATGATGGTAGTAGATACTGTTATGTGTATTCTTAAGTCTAAAGATGAAGCTTTATCTAAGTTTGTAATCTTTAAGGCTGAAGCAGAAACACAAACTTCCAAGGTTCTTAAAAGGATAAGGTCCGATAGAGGTGGAGAATATACATCTAAACTGTTTTCTGAATTTTGTCAAAATCATGGCATAATTCATGAGGTTACTGCTCCTTATTCTCCTCAGTCTAATGGGATTGCAGAATGAAAGAATAGAGTTTTTATTGACATGGTCAACTCTCTTCTCCAAAACTTTGGATTACCTAGTTACATGTGGGGGGGATGCTTTGAATACGGCATGCCATATTCTAAATAAAGTTCCCTTGAAACAAGAAACACTAGTCCAGAAGAGTTATGAAGAGGTAGGAAGTCTAGCTTCAAGTATCTTAAAGTGTGGGGCTTTCTTGCAAAAGCGTTGGTCCCTGAACACAAAAGAAAGAAGTTAGATCCGAAAACAGTTGATGCGGTCTTTATAGGCTATGCTGCTAACAGTTATGCATTCAGATTCTTAGTGATCAAATCTGAGATATCTGGAATAGCTGTTAACTCCATAGTTGAGTTTCGTGATGCTACATTCTTTGAGGATGTGTTTCCCATGAAAACTGGGGTACCTTATCAAGTGTCTTCTAAAGAGTTCTTCCACATCTGAGTCTATTCCTGATCTATATAGAGAGGATATCCAATGTAGGGGTTGAGACCTCTAGTTCCCATCCTGACTCTACTGATCAAGAGGAATTGGTGGAACCAAGAAGGAGTAAGAGACCTAGAATGCCAAGGATTTGGGAAGTGATTTTATCACTTACCAGATTGAGGGTGATCCTCCTACTTTCCGAGATACTATGGCTTCACCAGAAGCAATGCATTGGAAGGATGCCATTAAGAGTGAGATGGATTCCATTCTGTCTAATGGTACATGGGAATTGGTTGACTTACCTCCTAGTTCTACAACTATTGGGTGCAAATAGATTTTTAAGAAGAAACTACTAAACCTGATGAAAGTATTGATAAGTATAAAGCCAGATGGTTGCCAAGGGGTTTAAACAAAAGGAAGGAATAGATTTCTTGATACCTATTCTCTTGTTACTAGGATGACCACAATTAGAGTGTTTTTAGCATTGGCCTCTGTGTATGATCTCATTATCCATCAAATGGGTGTTAAGACCGCCTTTCTAAATGGTGATCTTGAAGAAGAGATATACATGGATCAGTCTGAAGGATTTGTGGCATCTGATAATGAAGAGAAAGTTTGTAAACTTGTTAAGTCTCTTTATGGACTGAAACAAGCCTAAAACAATGGCATGAAAAATTTGATAAGACTATCTTGTCTTTTGGCTTTAGTGTCTGAGTTTGATAAGTGTGTCTATACTAAGGTTAAAGGTGATGCTTGTATCATTCTATGCTTGTATGTAGATGATATTTTATTGTTTGGAACTTCAATTGGGATTGTGAATGAGACTAAGTCCTTTGAGTAGAATGTTTGAAATGAAAGATATGGCAGTTGCTAATGTGATTTTGGGCCTTAAACTGATTCGTTAGTTGAAGGGATAGTAATTCTCAGTCTCATTATATTGAGAAAGTCTTGGAGAAATTTGGCTAAAAATTGTAATCTGTAAGCACTCCATATGATTCATCTAGAGCATACTACAAGAACAAGAGTGGTGTTCCTGTGTCTCAACTCAGGTATTCCAAATTTTAGGAAGCTTAATGTATCTTGCAAACTGTACTAGGCCTGACATATCATATGCAGTAACTAAAATCAGTAGATACACTAGTGTTCTGATCGTACTCACTGGGAGGACTTGGATAGGGTACTAAGGTACCTTAAGGGAACTATTTCCTTAGGCTTGCATTATGGGAAGTACCCTGCTGTGTTAGAAGGGTATAGTGATGCAAGTTGGATAGCCCAAAACTTAGGGAGTAACGGTGTTTCAGGGTATATCTTTACCCTGGGAGGTGGCGCTTATGCCTGGAGGTCTGCAAAACAGACCATTTTGTCTCGGTCTACTTTTGAGGCTGAGCTGTGTGCTTTAGACACTACTGGGCAGAGGCTGAATGGATCAGAGGACTTCTGTCTGAACTCCCTCTGATGGGAAAGTTCTTCCTGCGATCTTTGTGCATTGTGATAGCATGACCACAATTGCAAAGATCAAAAGTTCAAAGTATAACCAAAAACAAAGGAGACATGTCCAAGTCAGATTGAAATCTGTAAGGGTACTTGTTTCTCATGGTGTGATTGCTGTTGATTTTGTTGGTACCAAAGATAATACAACAGATCCATTGACAAAGGGACTTGATAGAAATCAAGTTCAAAAATCCAGATTGGGGATGGGACTGAAACCCATTAAGAATTCTTCTATGGCAGCAACCCAACCTAACTAAGTGGAGATCCCACAAATAGGTTCAATGTGGTAACAACAAGTCATAGGGAGGATTAAGTGGCACTTTACATTATATTGGTACTTATGTACCTGTGTGTCTCTCCCCTGATAATCTGCTTAAAGTACCTGTACTGCAAGTAAAGGAAGAGTTTTGTGAAACTCTGAATGGGTTCACTTATCTTGGCAGGATGTTAACAGTGCATCCTTAGAGAAACCCACCTATGTGAGTGTGACTGTGAGGCCGCAGTTAAAGGAAGTGGGTTCTTCCTAAATAGCACTCATGAATCAGGATTTAGGGTGCATAGCCATAAAGCACCAACACCCTGAAGATTTCAACCAGAACATGTATCTTGTTGTTCTAATAGAAACTTTCATATAAATAACCAAGTTCAAGATTAGTTCACTTCGGTCTGCGGGGGTTGAAGTTAGAAAACTCAGGTGATGGTTCAAACCCGAAAGGTACCTCACTGAAAGCAAGATATGTTTTCTTTCGTCGCTCTCTATTTCTGCCACAAAATCATTTTGGATTTGTGGGGAATGTTAGAATTTTGTGGTGGCTAAAGGGTTTATTTAAACCCAAATGCTTTTGTGGGTTTTCTGCAAATGGAGAGATGCCACTATCACATCACGTGGAGGCCTTGTGTTTTGGGTTCCTTTATTTAAAAGGAATTAAGAAAACGCAGAACCGTGGCTTTTCTCTGTGTAAAACCAAAGGGATTTTTGCATTTTGGTGAGAGCTGTGAGGAAGCTTTTCAGTTTTAGAAAAGGGCGAAACGGTGTGAGTGGCGGCGCTTCTTCATAGGGGAAAAAGGGGCGCAGGTGTTTCTCGGGAGCAGAGAACGACACGGAGACGAACCCAAAGGGCTGCCAAGAACACGGCGGTTGTTTTTCTCTCTAGAAGGTGTGACATTCTCGTTCTATCTCTTTCGGTAGAAAAATTTTGTACCACAATTTCTTTCACATCGACGAAGAAGAACATGTTCCTGAGGTGGTCGTCAAGGAGGGATCGTCTTCGTGCGGAGACGCGTCCCTGTAGCGTTCTATCTTGGGGGAAGACCGTAGACTCCGCCGCACTAGTATGACGGGGGCGATAAATTCTCTAAGGGGAGTCCTTACAGGCGGCTCGGTTAAGTTTTCTAACTCTATATTATTTTTCTAATTTGTTGCATTCCCATGCATGTGTTTTCCTTTTGGATTGGAATTAGATCTTGCCTATACCTGTGGACGATGTGTATGCTATGTTCATGCCATCATGTTTTTCATATGTTCATGTGATTATTTATTCTATGTACATTGGTTTTCCAACATTATATTGGGCATAGAGAGAGAGAGAGGTGGCGTTAGTGAGAGTGTCAAACTAGACTAAGCAAGCGCCATTGAGCACATGGAGAGAGAGAGTCAAAATGGGAGTGGGGAGAGAGAGTCGTAAAAATATTATTTAGAGAGTTGTAGAAAGTAAGTTAGTCGCGTTGTCTTATTAACTCAATTTGTAGTTGGATTAAGTGGATAAAATCAAATAATAGGGGTATATATGATTAAACACGTAGAAAATATGGGTGTGGAGTGGGAGTGTGGCCGTAGCCCAATAGAACCCATTTACTTAGGGCTATCAGAGAGGCAGAATAGTGGTTGCAATCGATTGGTGCTCAATTCCCTACAATAGACCTAAGAGTGTGGGTCTATCCCTCTAAAGTCCTATTTGCTAGACTCTCAAGGCCCTAGAAGACACAATCTAGATGGACGGGAGCATCCCCCAATAGGGCTATGTCCGGGATTTATCGATCACCAAAAGATGAGTCCTCAAAGCAATGCTGCTGAAAGGCCAACTAGGCTATAGCAATGCTCGCCCCCCGCAACACCCAAACATGGGACAATGGCAACTAGATATCTCTTTATCACGCCAAGACATGGTAACACATGTTACCCAGCATACCCTCATAAATCTCTATCTTGGTAACGACAATAAAACACTCTCACATCCAACAAGCTAGGTTAGAAAATATGTCGACATATGTCGAAGACCACTTCGTCCCTACATGAGTCTCTACTACCCTCAGTATCAAGCAACATGGCAAGGTGAGGGGAGGGCACGCAAGAGCAAGGGGAACTCTAACTCACGTTTCTAGGAAGGAATGATGGAGATCAGAGGGGGTAAGACACTTCTGAAATTTTCACACTTGCATACAAGAGCATCTAGACTCTCTTTCCTCTACTCAACAACTCTCTTTTCCCATAATTCTTTCTTGACTTGAATATTGAAGGATTTTTCTCTTGATCACTCTAATGGTCCCTTAACTGTTTTCTCCTAATTGTAGGTCCAAACGATGTTTCCTTTCATTAAAATTTCAAAGCTCGTAGAGATCAAATGGTCCAGATAGCGGGATTGTTTTTTAATTTCTACAAAAAGTATAGGGTATAATATATCAAATTTAGATACATATTTTTGAATACCAGAGTATGTATGTATTTTTTTTTCTGTTTAATATAATCATAGATCAAGATATAGTGCTAATAAACAGAATTTCAAAAACAAAGATACTAAGCCAATGAGCGGAAAAAAACGACGTCACACACTTTTTTTTTGTCTTTTAAACTTTTCTTTTTATCAATCGACTTGACTAAATACTCGAAACTATCTCCAAACTATCAGGAAAATCTCGAATCAGGGTCTGCAAAATACTGTGTTAAGAACATCTCCAGCATATAATATTATAGTGGTCATGGGGCTAGCTAGGCTATATATGTTGGAAAATATTTTAGTAACACAATTTGATAATATATTAAAATAACACACTAATTAAAATACATTGTGCAAAATAGACCTGGCATGTTGTTAAGAAAATAAAAAATAAAAAATGACCAAACTATAATAGTACGTGTCTGTTTTTGTCAGAAAATTATCAAAAATCTTAAAATGTAAGAATATTACATTAAATATGTAATTTATGTGTCTCTTTTTTTTTGACACTGATTAATGTGAGAATCTTACATTAAATATGCCGTTTTTTGTTTCTCTGTGTCGAATCGAAGGAGAGGGCTTGCGATAAAGCGCGTAGTCGCGTATCGGGCTCTCTTGCTCGCTTGCTCGTGGTCGTCTCCGCGCCTGCCGGGAGGAGAGAGGGAAGGGGGCGGCGGCGATGTCGGGGGGTGGGAAGGTGTCCTTCAAAGTTACTCTGACCTCCGACCCGAAGCTCCCTTTCAAAGTGTATGTTTCTCCTCCTCGATTTGATTCTAGGGTTTCGCCCCATCTGCCGTTTCTTGTTCATTTTGTTCATGCCTTTCATGTGGTTCTTGTGAATCCATGTTTTGGCGATCCGTCTCTCAGGTTTAGCGTGCCGGAGGCGGCGCCATTCACCGCCGTGCTGAAATTCGCGGCGGAGGAGTTTAAGGTGCCCCCGCAGACCAGCGCCATCATCACCAACGGTGTGCTTCTCTTCCGTTTTAGGGTTCCGGTTGTTGTTCGATCATTTTTGTGGGAATTTGCCTTTTCTTCTCTTGTCGATTGTTCGTTTGTGGAATTTGATGTTTTTTATTCTAGTCTTATCCGGGAATGGTTAAGATAAACTCCTCAAAGATCTGTGATGATTTGTGGGACTTTGGCGCCTCTCCTATTCGGACTACGAACTTTGAGTTGCATGTTCTTAAGACTAGCTTCTTTGTGATTATGCTAAAGCTACTTCTTTTCTCTGTTCATAGATGGTGTTGGGATAAATCCGCAGCAAAGTGCAGGTATGTCTCCGACTTTCTTATCCAATGTCAACATTTTTTATCATCTTTTCACCATATCTATCGATGTTTGTCCTTTTTTTTTTCTACTACCGCTTAATGCGGCTCTTCTGACCCGAAATACACCCCTCCCGACAGAAAAGAAAAAGGGAAGGAAAAAAGAAAGAAAGAAAGAATACTTGTGTAAAAAACGTGATTTTTATTGTTGATCTAGCTGTCTTATTAGGTAAGCTACACCATTTTACTCAATAATAGCTTCAGCTTGTAGGCTTTAGCTGTTGTGCTATTTATGATATTTTTGGACAAAAATTCAAGAGGTTCGTTGATCGTTTGTGAGATGGCATGCCGAGTAAGTATCACAAATAGATAAGATGTGAAGCCGTCATTTTTTGCATTCTTAACATTTTAAAACTGTTTTGACATTTATGGGTGACATTTTTAGTAGACAGTCTGGCAAATGAATTCTGCAGGTGTTTTTGGCTTTTTTCTTTGTGGCTCTATCCTCTTGTCTTGCCCTTGTTCCTTCTGATGGTTTTCCCATAATGAGAATGTCAGTGTCTCCACCCATCTTCTGGAATAGGTGCAACCATAATCCCTGAGCAAAGAATAACCAATGAACAAAAACCAATGATCCAGAGTCCCCTTCTATATATATATATATATAAATCAAACAAAGCAACCTCTTTGGCACCATATTGGCAACCCCAAAAGGTATAAAACAGGTGGGAAGTGTTCAAAGCTATTGCGCAAGGAATGTGCAACCTCTTTGCTACCTAAGGGCATCCCATGGAAGGTGGTGTTAATTCCCTTTCCCTTCTGTGAATGGGATGGATCAGCGAATCCTAAGGCAGCCAATCCAAATGGGATCATGTATCTTGGGTTGACACCACATCCATTCCCATTCGCCTGAGATGCCTCGTCCCGATCTGTTTACATTCTTACGAGTCCTAAATTTGGTGCGACGTCCTACCCATGGAAGTCGGGAGTGTCATTCTTGGCCGACCCTGGATTTATGATGTGGATGCAACTCTCTACGGTTGCTCCAACACCTGTGTCTTTGAACATGGCGGCCAGCGTATCACCATTCAACCCTCCCGTCCTTGAAGTCTTGCCTCAAGTGAGAGCCTCAGTCCCCACACACCTGTGGTTTCAGGCTCCCCTAGCTGGATCATTCCTAGCCCTGGTGTTTTTCAGTCAATCACACCTGGGGGTCCTATAGTCCCGAATCTAAGCCGTTCCCCCCTTACTGAGGGGGACCGAATTTGGTTGGAGGATCCTTCCTTGACAATGGCACAAGAAAATGTAGATTCAGTCTCGATTTGTGAAGATCAGTAGGTCCAGTTCAACCCAGTCATTGTAGTCCTGTACCCCTCTATTTCAAGGGACTTGCATTTAAAATTGAAAATTTTCGAGAACTAAAAATTATAAAACCCTTTCAATATTTCAAATAAGCAGACATGGCCATATGTTACCACAAATATCTACAAATATTCCAACTTGTCTCAAAAGTCACACCAACTGTATCGCGCAGTCCATGCCCTTTCATCGTCCAGTATGATGCACGTTGGCCTGTCGGGAAGGGGTGATGTCCTCCACTGTGGTTTGCTTGTAGAATCTCTTTTTTCTGTTAGTCAAGGTCTTACATCCATTTGCATTTATTTGTCTGGTGGTGAGCAAGTTCTTAACTAATAAATCTTACTTGAAGTCTTGAACGGATGTATCATTTTTCAGTCAATCACTCATGTTTTTGGTACTCTGATTCCCTTCCGCAGGTAATGTTTTCCTGAAGCATGGGTCGGACTTGCGTCTCATTCCTCGGGACAGAGTCGGAGCTGTTGATTCAAAGAAATAATACTCCTGGGTCTTCTGCTGTAGCACTGGGGAATTGCTTAGGGCAAGCCTCTCATACTTCCAATATCTGGGGTTCTAGCAAGCTCATAAAGAAAAAGGGTCGGCTTTGTGGCATTCGCTGTATTTGTGTGTACGAGAATAATTCATAAACATTGGTTTTACAACAGTATTTGGATATACATACTGGTTTAATGATTTGGTGTATTCTGGTTAAAGCGAAGCATAGATGCGTACCATGAAGGCAGTAGGATCTACTGAAGTCTGGTGTTTGGTGCAAGTTTTGCAATATATCCTACATGATCACCATCACCATTCGTCATCCAGTCTCTCACCAGTTATTTTGTGGTCGACCTTGGATTTGGATTTAAATCAAGTGTCCCAGAGAGTTGCCACTTGCTCTGCCAAAACATCCTCCTCCCTTGTAACGTGCTTTAAATTTGACAGATATAACTGGGCGGGGGCACGGACAAGCTTGTCCTTGTGAAGGTATGAAATTATTTGGCTTGGTTGGCATCCAGGACGATGTAAGCAATAAAACTTGTTCATGAAACATGGTTCCACAATGGTGGGGTCTCGTATGTTCCAGAAGAAACTGGTAAGCATCTACACAGTACACACTAATCATATCTTCCATTTTGAACAGCTAACAAAGTTTATCGTCTAGAATGGAATTGAATTTTTTGGATGGTACATGAATTTAGTTATAAAGTGGGATTAAATATCTTTCATCTCCGTGAATTTATTTCACTTAAAAATTATTTATTTCATTTTATTTTACTTAACAAATTAAGTGGAACAAATAATTTATTAAATAAAATAAATAATTTGCTAACTAAAACAAATTTATTTTATGAGACATAAAAAGTATTTAAAATTTAAGTGAAACAAATAATTGTTAACAAATTCATTTTACGAGGGATGAAGTACATTCAATGTCACCACATAATAGGACAGTTTCTATTTTAGAGTAAAAACTTCTTTAGCCATCTAAGACAAGAGATTGGTATATCTCGACAAACATAATATGTGCGAATTTTTAAGGTGTAGTATGAAACAGCCAAGTATAATTTACATCCACTGTCAAAACAAAGTATCATAAGCATCACATATAAGCTCTTGCATCGGTAAAAAATACGTGATAAAAATGTATATATCATTCTTAAGATGAACCTTCTGTCGCATGTGTACAGTCGTTTCAGTTCACTGAAATGTCCTGCTCCCAATGAGCACGTACAAGCCTTAGACCTGCACTGCAGGGGCTGGAAAAATACATGCCCGACTCTTTCAATATACAAAGATACCTCTACATCCTCAACAGTGATACCAAGAATTAGGGAAAAGGAAAAAATGACGCACTTGATTAAGAATTTAAGTCACTTGATATGGTCGATTAGGCATTCTTTCTCGTGTTTTCCCTCTCACTTTCCAAGTTAGCATCTCCCAAGAGTTTGGGTTCGCTGCTTTCATAAGGTAATACAATAACAGGGGAAGCATGAACAGCAGCCCAACTTTCCTTCAGAAAGTGCCTGAATCTTGTAACCATTTCCCGTCGGAATTCTAGTTCCCGTGTGAAGAGATCAAGAATAACAAAAGAGAGGACGTATCTGAAAGGAACCACGAGGAGAACGGTTGCAGCACCAAGTAGCACAAGAGCGACCTCAGTTGTAATCTGCAAAAGGAAAAATCCCAAACTCAATGCAAAGGTATTCAAGCTCTTAAGAAATCAGCATCGTTGCTAAATCATGGCATCAACAATATACTTAAGTAGTAAGGCACCACTTTGAGTTGCAAAACGATGTTAAATGATCATCCACAATGCTTTTGCATGTACAAAGCAAAACATTTACTCGAGTATTGGAAAACTTTGGTTGCAAGCATCAGTAATTGCTATCTTCCACATGATTAACAGAATTCCTAAATAATGTTCTTCACAAGCGCGGATTGAGACAGGTCAGGACATCTGTAAGTGGCATATTTCGATGAGGGTGGGGGAAGCATCAGGCAGGTGTGTGGTTGGAACACAAGATTCATGGCAATGTCCTCAACCACAAAAGCTAACTAAAATGTACAGTAACTACTAAGTAGCATGATATCTCAATAAGAACTAGGACTCGCACACAGTTTTGTTGGATCAAAGGTTTTCTTATTCTTTTTATCTGGTGTATTCACATTTTTCAGTTAATCACCACATTTGATGTTGGTCACATTCATACCTCTGGTTGACCGGATAAAACAATAGTCCGGAACTTAAGAAGTGTAATGTTCAAGTTCTGCATGTAGTTCTCCAAGTCTGTCATAGCCTCTTTAAGAGCTATGATCTTCTGGATTGTATTTGAGGGTGGCTGATCATGTATTGTTACTTTACCAAAAGATCTCCCCAATCGGCCTTGTTCTCTGAGACCCTTCAACAACAGCATGGTTGAAGCCATCATAATCAATGTCACAGGTAATACATATGGCAGCAAGTTTCTGGCAAGAAGAATCAAAAGACAGAATCAGAGTCATGCTAACAGCAATAAAAGTTGACGTGAAAACATATATAGAAATAGGGAAGTCAGTTTGAACTTGGAAAACATATGCCTTTCTACATCAGACAGCCTGCTCTGTTTCGTTTATTCATTCTATGTTTAATCCTTGGATGCAATTGCTGTGAACTTAGGTTGAAATTCATTTCATTTATACAAGGGGTTTTCCAATCTCTCTTTCCAAAATTTCAACAATCTTCTACCCACACAAAGACAAAATGGTCATGGAGATTGATGAGGCCCCGCGGTCGGCCCATCTCGGCCCGACCCGGGCGGTAACGGCCCAGCAGTTGTCAACCCACGGCAACCTAGAAGAGTGGACCAGATGTAGGCCAAGATGGTTATCACGTGTCCAGACGGTTGTCATGTACCCACGTCCGCACAAGGAGTCATGGCAAAAGATCTGGATCATAATGACTACGTGGAGTGGGAAGCCAATGCATGATCAGCGTGCATTCAACAGCAGTCAGCGCATGATCAAAGACAGTCAGCGAACGTTTAGCGCCGATCGACACATGTCTAAGGGCAAATGAGGCAACTCCTCCCGCAAATCTCGGAGCGGAGACCACGCCGCCGCCTCCTCTCACCCTATAAAAACGACCCTACAACCACAGGTCGGGATGGAGGGAACTAGCGACTCTCTCTCTCTCTCTCTCTCTCTCTTCTCTCTCTCTCTCTCTCTCTCTCTCTCTCTCTCTCTCTCTCTCTCTCTCGGAGGGTCAACCCCAGGCGCTCCACCCCAAGATTGACTTTTTGCAAGCTCAAAGCGGCGGCGGCCCGACAACAGCGGCTTTGTTTCCTGTTCTTCACCCCCTTCCCAGCAATCAACCTTGGACACCCAAAGTCAGATCATCTCAGCCCTTGCGGGTTCTCAGACCAGTTTCATCAAAGATAACCAGATGATGAAAAGATGTAAAAGCACAGACCACTAAATAGTAATGTGCACGGGTGAATCTTCTGTTTTGATTTTGTACATCTCCATGGAAGAAGGCTGATGATGCCTAACAACTGACAATCGGCCCCTATCATTAGATGCAGAATAGTAGAATGACAGACTAGGTCAAGTGTGAAACTGGACTCCACCTGTCATGTCTGCCGATTCAGGTCTCAAGATACCTACACTCAAACCTTCCAGAGAAAAGTAGCTCGAATAATTCTCTCTTTTTATCAAGTCTACTGAGATATATGAAAATAAAGTAGGCAAGCAACAATGTTCAAAGAGCTGCCACGATGATGACTTCCAGAATCTGGATCCCTCCAAGATTAGGATACCTCACACTAAGGTAACAGTGAGTGACCAACTTATACCTTAGTGTAAGGCATCGGAGAAGTGACTAACCTTTGCAAAAAAGAATGACAGCAGGAACCCAGTCAATTCAATTTATTCAAATCCCTTAAACATAAAAGTTGAAAAGTTTGGTTCATATTCAAGCTGGAACCAATTCATGTTTCAATACTTTGATCTTCAAAAGATAATAGAAAACAATGTCTTTTTGCCAGGTACTTGAGAGTTGAGACAAATGATGCTTACCGGAAAATGACAGTATATGCAAATACAAGGAAAGATATTGTCAAGCGAGGCTCCTCCCAGCGTCTAAGTTTCTCAAAATTGTTGGAAACAACCACAAATGGAAGCATGAGTTCCTGAATAGTAACAATGAAAAGGACACCATTGAGGCCATCAAGAACATGACAATTCAATTGCTACAGGGCTCAATTTGCTCGAAGTATATGTCAATGAAATATTGGAATTTAGTATTTTGTCCAGAATTTATGGCACAAATAGAGAAAGTGACCACGTAGATAGCAGTTGAAGGACATTGTACAATGATGATTTATATTTAGTAGATGTGTGAGAAGTGATGTAATATAATTTCTCAGAACAATGTGTACCTTGAAAAGGTCAATGTTGCTGGGGATCCCTTGATCATAGCAGCATCAATCGTTGCTTGAGTCGTTTCCACTATCTGACTTTTCTGTTTGCAAGTCGATGCTGCCCTTTCAACTAGATTCAAATCAGCAACGACCAGGTTTTTACTCAAAATAATTCCCTGTCTCAGAGATGCACTCTTCCAGAAAAGGACTGATGTGTTTGATGCCCAAGACTGGGACTTCATCCACTTGCGCAGGTATGCACTTCCATCTATATCATATACATGAACATTGAAAGACTCTTTGTCCTCAGAGGGGCGAGCTACTTGAGATTGTTCGTAGTCCACATGCCTACACTTCGTTACAAAAGGCCCACCCCAAAAGTTCACAGCTAAGGCCTGTAAAACAACATCACCATAAGGAACTTTGCGCAGATATGAGAACTGCACAAGTTTAGCTGGATCATCTGATAGTTTTCTAGTAAACTGAAGACACTGTAGTCTTGCAATACTGTTTGCAGCACCCTTTATTGCTTTGTTCTTTCCTTTGTGTGCACCATATACATGATGAGTGGAGGGATCGTCATCCTCTGGTCCATATTCACGTATAAACTCATATACACAGATTATTTCATTAATAAAAGCATGCCATACATCTCGTCTCAATTCCCCACCAAAATCAACAAATTCCAGAACCCAAGTGTTCG
Organism: Colocasia esculenta; assembly: GCA_014218235.1. Lineage (NCBI taxonomy): Eukaryota > Viridiplantae > Streptophyta > Magnoliopsida > Alismatales > Araceae > Colocasia > Colocasia esculenta. The sequence continues at coordinate 197,610,160 of CM024754.1, read as the reverse complement.
ATCTGCACACGGTAAAGTTAGACAAATAATTACCAAGTCAAGAGATGATAATAACCACCAGAGATCATGCCAACAATGACCAGTAGCTGCTGTCACGGACCCCCCCCCCCCAACCACCTCCCTGAACTCAATGGGGGATTGGTTTCTAGAGTGGCCGTTACCATGGGGAAGAAAATTGAGAATTGTTCCAAGAATTGTTATCATAGATCTAGGTCAAACATGTTTCCTAACAACCTTTGATCTAAACCTCACCGGTTCATTTTTACTTATAATTAGGAAAATATTTGCAGGTATCCAAGTGAAGCTATTCAGCATAGTGAGAATGCATGAGTAACAATTGAACTAATGACTCACCCAGAACCAGAGGAGACAGAAACGGCAGAATCAAAAAGTTTTGATCCAAACGGCCCTACTTTTGTTTTCTTCACTTGTGAACCCTGGCTGGTAAGATCCAGTCTTATTGGTTCCTTATACCCTGACATGCCAATAGCCTGCAAATGTAAATGCAAAGATGAGAAACATTAGGGAATAGACATTTTGATAGAAGACAGAAAGCTAATGGAAGTGACAAAACATACCCTTAGTGGATTGTGCAATTTATTGAAGTTTAGATAAATGAGCACTTCATGAACAATATTTTGAACATGGCATCAGATAATACAAGAAACAAGTCAATATCTCCCAGAATATAATCAGTAAACACCATCATGATATGTCATAAAGACAAGGAAGCACACCAACACTTGAAGAGATTAACCACCTTTTTGCTGCATGCAACATGTGAATTACACTAAATAAATGTAGGAAACAAGTCATAAGAAGCATCAAAACCAATAGTCAAAAGTTCCAAAGAGCCTTCCTAGTTTGGTGCTTACCGTCAAACACCCTGTTCGGATTATGGTTCACAAAGTTCAGTGCACTGACAAAAGGTAGACATGACAGTGTACAAAGAAAAAACAAATTGCTGTACAGTTTTATGGCATTCTTGAATATTTCATACAAATGGAAGCTGAGAAATTCAGGGATCTATAAAATACCATTGTTTTTGTGACTTTCATAAAGATAACTTTCAGAAGTATTACATAGGTTATTAGTTGTAGCTAGAATTAGCACCAGCCCTTCAAATTATACGGCTACTTAAGGTTACATCACCCAAATCTATGATTTGTGTGTAAAGAAGGTATTGCGAAGCATATTCCACTGTGGATATAGAAAATCAAGAATACACAGGGACTAACATAGGCATCTGCTGATTCCACTGTGTATACAGCAAGTTGAATATGGACAAGGAATAACATAACTATAACTATATGTTTTCCTGCTTTACAAGGTATATACAAATATTCAAATAAAACAACAAGTGAAAAAACAGGGAGGCATTTCTTATTGGATAGGGCGAACACAATTAGCAGAAGAAATGAGCAAAAGAAACAAGGACTTTTAATATCGTGTACCATCAGTAGCTTACACAATTCTCAAGAATCTACTGCTATTTATACAAAATTTGCACATCTAAAACCATGAATACGTACTCTTTCTCATTAAGAGATAAAAAAGAAAGTGTGGACAGAGCTTGAGAGAAAACACTGTAGAAATAAGCAGGCAAAAGTTTTTCAACGGCTATGGTAAATTCATACTTTGCTCATTAGTCAAATTAACAAGAGGTGAAGAAATGTCAACTCTATGTAGGATGAAGAATTATACCTCGAAATATAGAGCATGGTCTGTTAAAGTTAAATCTCCAGGCCATGCAATGTTGCCTTCCCATTTAAGAACAGGCCGCTTCCTACTAGAACCTATGCACAGGAGTTCTTCATTGGAAGGTCGAATATCATTATGGGTTTTGTATGACTTCCTTCCTTCATGTACCCTATAGTTCATAGAATGGAAAAGCTGCCAGAATGTCGATAAGTTTGAAAGTAAGATGTAGTAAGCTCTACACCGATAAGTTTGGCAGTGACATGTAGTAAGCTCTACACCAGATGCAGCATGCAGAATAAGGAAACAAGAGATGTGTCCTTACTTGAAAAGTTCTGCAATATAAGTCATCCACAAGCCTAGGGATAGTCCTTTGCCATCTCCTACAAGAGCTCTGAAGAGATGGTGTGCTGTCGATCTATCAGCCACAGCCGCAATAGCTGGAGCAATTCGAACAAAAGCAACTTCTCCAACAAATTTTTTCTACAAGGACAAAGAAGAATATTTTCATGGACAAATCCCAACATACATTTTCTTTTCACTAATATCATAGCACATTTGCAACAGGAAATAATAATCACTCATCACCTTCATGATTAATTATGAATCCATTTTTTTAGAAAGAAATGAAAGCCAAATGTAAATGAAAGGGGAACCTAGAGGATGCAGGATGATTTTGAAACTTAGGAAAAGAAGATATTTAAGATCTAGCTAGCTAGTACTCAGAGATTAACAGTAAAACAAGAAAGGTGGTAGATCAATACTTCCAGTTATGTTACCCAAAAAAAGGAAAATCAGAAGTGTGCTCATGTTACAAAATCGTCGTAACTCTCAGTGTGAAAAGTTGATGCATGTATGATACGTCTTCGCAAGAATTAGCCTAAGATGACAAAGCAATAAGCTTTAAAGAACAAAGAATCTTGTTATCAAGCCTTATCCTCTTAGTCATTCTTAGACAAGACTTTTGACCAATTTCTACAGCTCACTGTCAATTTCTCCAACCTCTCACAGGAAAAGACTGAAACTAGATAAACTGATCTTACAGTATGTGAAATAGTCAAATAACAAAGAAAATAAGCTTTGTGTAGATGATTAAACATATATTGGCATTCTTAAAGATCACAATCAGAATTCAGGATGAACAGTGAATGCAAAAGTTTCTAGATATTCATGCAATATGAAACAAGAAAATTCTTAAGGACCTAAGAATACAACCTGCAGAGAATAGTTTTCTAGTGAATTATGCTGATGACCGTCTTCACAATAAGGTTTCTCCAAGCAAGCATGGTTAGAAAAATCAGCCTCTGAAATGCAGGCTCCTGCAGAAAAAAATAAACTTCATCATCCAATGAAAACATGCACCTTAAGCCATATATAGGCCATAATAACTAACTTAATCCCATGATCCTTCTTTTCTTCTCCCAAAAGGATGCTTTGTGGAAACTGATTAGGATATACTATAACTCTAACGCATAATCATGACAACTAAACATTGTAATGCTTCAAATACGAGTCTCAAGAAAATGATAACACTTTTCACATCTATCCATCAATAGTTATAGCGACTTTTATTTCTTGTAAAAGTTGTGAGGTAAACTTCCATTTGACATCTCAGCAAAAGCAGTTTGAGCTAACATATATGATTGTCGTCAAAGAATAGTCTCGCATGAATTTCCAAGAATATAAACAAAAAAGTCATATAACTTTTCCGTAAACAGTGGCTAAATTGCAGAAATTTCTATACTAGAAAAGAACATGCTATAAGAACGCACAACCAAGTGGATCGTTCAAAGGAAAAGGATTCCTTTTACAATATATTGGTAATACTCTATTGAAGTCCTAATTCTCAGAATAGAGACAACCCTCGTACCATTATATTGCGTTTATTTCGACGACATCAGAAACCTGTATTAGACAACCATTACAGCAAGGAGAAGAGATTACCTTCAAGGAAGGGTGGACGTCAGAATTGTCCCTGGACAGGTATCTGAAGCAGCAATACTCCACGAAGCTGCGAGCATCATTCCGGATGGGCTCAGGAGCTTGCGCTTCAAAAATCATCTGCATCTTCCTCCCAGTAAGCCCGACCATCCTGCTCGAGTAGTGCCAACAGCTCACATTAAACAGCTAATCAAGTTGAACAGGCTCAAAACGACAGAGATATCTCTGTAGCTACCGACTGAATTGCTCCACGGAGATGGCCGCTTCTATAGAAAGCTTCCCGTTAGGCGTCTTACGCTCAATAGTCAACTCAGGGACCGCCATTAAAAGATCTTTAGTCTCCACCTTCTCCGGCTCCATCTGACGCTTGGGCATCCTCCCCTGCCCGGGTTTGACAAGCGGGACGGCTACGTCTGTGATCAGCGTCTGCGCCTTGAGCAGCCACGAGCTCAGCCTTTCCTGTACTGCATCTGCCGACCACAAAACGAACGAGGAACAAAAGGTGGGGTTACGGAGAAAGGAGGAGGAAACTGGAAAACGTCTCAGCACCAGAAATCGCCATGGAAGAAGCACCTCGTCGAAGATTTGCACATAGCAACCTACCTCGGTCGATGTTGCTCAGCTTCCATCTGTCACCGAGGTTCCCGCACACGACCCCGACGCGAGCAGGGACGCCCCGGTGCTTCCCGCCGGCGGCTGGCGAGAACCGCGGCAGGCCGCGGAGCGGGAGCAAAGGGAAGCTCGTGTTGGAGGCCGGCGACGGGGAGAAGGCCGGGCGGAGGAGGGAAGACTGCAGCTGCATCTTCCCACCTTGCTCACGCGATCAGACCGGCTCCGCGTCCTCCACTGCGTGCTGCGCTAGCCATTGCCGGCAGAGGCGGCGAATCCCGAGAAGGCGGCCACGCGACCCCACGCCGGCGATTTGCGAAGAACCAGATAGAGAAAGCTAGAGAGACGTGTTTGATTTGTTTAATCTTCTCCTCACTGCTGCAGGGGATTCCGGGTGCAAATGGTGGAGCCCACCAGTGAGAGTTTTATAAAGAATTTTTTTGCGTGTGTGGTCAGAAGGTGAGCTAACCGCGTCGTCCAAATTTCTAAAAGGAAATCTTTTAACAATAACCTTTCTTTAATAAATATTTTATTTAAATATATTCAGTTCTAACATATTTATAAAATTATAATTAGTTTTAAAATATTTACAAAATAATATATAAATAACTCACACAAATATACTGTAACTTTCGCAAATTTATAATACTTACATAAATATGTTACACATTACATAAATTTATTGTAACTTATATAAATTTATGTAGGTACATAAATATGTTACAACTTACATAAATTTATTCTAACGTACATAAATTTGTATAAGCTTCAGTATATTTAATCTAAATATAATTTTATAAATATGTTATAATCATATATACTTTTATAAATATGTTAGAAAATTTTGGTAAGTATTTATTAACAGAAGATTATTTTTTTAAAATCTCCTTTCTAAAACTGTCGACAAAAATCTCCTTTTTAGTATTAGAAAACGAAAATTGTGGAAGTTACATGAGTACCCACTATTTATCGTTTGCATAAAATCCAGCCAGCGGCGTTTAAAGTGGATAATATATAACAGACACTCGATATTATGGTATCGAAATTCTTACGGATATTTATTAATATTTAAGAATATATTCTCATTTAAAATTGCATTGAGGGTCACGAATGGAAGGAAAATCTATTTTTTTAATAATTTTTCAATCGAACTCCAGAAATATCACGCAGACAGAGAGCAAAAGCGGTGCGCATTTATTAGTTCTTTATAAGAGATTTTTTTTTCACCATTTTTTATGGGTTCATAACATCCGATTTTTGTGGATGTATGAATTCCACTTGGTTTTATTTTTTCGACTTATTCTCGTATTACGTACCTAAAAAAAATATTATCATCGAAATCCTGTCACAAATTTTTAGATATTGATTTTTAATTTTTTTTCAGATCCCTAACGTCAACATTATCCAAACCGCCAAACCCTTGCAGATTTTCTTTAGGAGTTTTTTTTTGCATATACTGATATATTAGTATAGATTAGAAGATTAATTTTATAAAGATATTTCTTAGATTTATATTTGCATATAGATCTTTCTTTTGTAATACACCACGGACATCAAAAAGATGTTTGGAATATTCTCTTCACTTTTGTATGTGTATCTCTGCTAAAAATATGATAGTGAAAAAATATTTGAAACTTATTATTAAAGGTAGGATCTCTAAAAATATTTAATATTCATAAAAAATATAAACATAAATATAAATTTAGAGAAAAAATCATATAATTAATCTTCCAAAAAGATATATATGAAACTATGCAAGTCCTCGTCCACATTTGAACCACGTGATTTCTTCTTTGTTCCCCTCATCTACAAGAGACAAGCAAGTCATTCGCCGGTCAGATCATAGAAGAAAGTAGACTGGATCTTTTATGTATGTAAAGTCAAAAATATGCGCCATTCCACTTCACATTGTTAGTGGACAGTCCACAAGCCAATCCAAACTCTCTAATAGGAATTGTCTAATTTATCTTAAAATACTGAAAAAAAAAAAAGCTGATATCATGAATATGTTATTTAATAGGACAAATTAATTAGAAGTCCATCACTGTAACAGGGAGGTCTTTACTGTAACATGGCTTAACGTATATTGTAACAGGTGATAACACTTTCTGTAATGAGTTACAGCTCTATTAAGGACTAACAAATAAGTCAAAAATCTGATAGGGACTCCTAATTAATTTATCCTATTTCATATGATCAATCGTGACCCGATTAAATTAGATTCTGGAGATGAATGCGTAGGTGTTAAACAAGTCTTCAGCCCGATTCAGTGCCTTCTCAACTTGTAAGAAGTCAATTTCGAGCCTGTAGATCTTAAAGATAATCCTCCCAACGATCAAATCAACGATAGAAAGACTTAGGTAATATGTGAGATAGAGTTTTGGACAATTTTGATTTATAAAATTATTGACAAAAACATCTTTATTTTCAAACGAGCACGGGGTCACACCGACTTGCATGTTTTTTCAATTTCGACTAGAGGAGAGAGATAGAGAGAGAGATATAATATTCTCTCTCCTTTCTACCAAAAAAATGGATGTGCGGTCACTTTTGAAATATTTTGACATAGTCGACGAGATCGAACTGGTTTCCTCTCTACACGATGACGAGTTTTATTTTTTTTTAGATTTTTGCATGGTTGGTATAGACAACGAGGTCGTAAAGTACGAGTGTGCGACGCTTTCACGTAAAATCAACTTTTATCGATTTTCGCACGATCGGCAAACTTTGCCAAATGCTGCCTTAGTTCGAGTGAAAAAAAAAAAGAATTGTTAAAAATAAAGTATAAGAGAGTGTGTTGCCAATCTCTAAATATGACACTGGCCTCCCTCTTTACCTATGACTAATTGACTTCTCTGAAACCACTTTTCGATGGAGGAGAATTTTGACTTTCGATATGAGATTACTTAGGGAGAGTTCAATATTAGTGCTCATTCCCTCTATCGAGCCTTAATGGACTTAGGTGAGTGGATCTCCGGTAGACGTCCCCCTTATTGGGTCGGGCCCAAGTGGACAACCCAAGACCCTATCACTATTTAATAACATTGTGACATGTTTTATGCCAAACAAAGCAAATTCAGTGAGTGAGGTAATTTTTGCCAATGCATAAACACTCCAATCTTTTGCAAAATAATGGAAAATTCCAAGTTCTTTTGTACTATTAGGCACGGGGGATATGGAACCACGACTAGAGTCGTAAGACCGAGGATGCAAGATGACAAAGTAGTATGCAATTGTTATCTTAATAAAGACTTTTATATAATTAAAAATAAATAATTATTTGTATATAAGATCCACTTCACACTGTGAGATGTTTTTTTTTTTTGGGCACCAACTAGTAGATAGTCACCTATATAAAAAATTTTATAAAAAAAAACACTAGTAGACTGTCTTTATCTCATGATGGGGATGGAGGCATTATGGCTGGCCGACTTGGCATGTTCTTCATCGTTAAATAATTACCAATCAAACATCCATGAAGCATACTTCTTGATCATTAAAATAAAACAATTACAGGACATCATTTAATTAAAAAGTCACACGCTCCTGGTTAGATTCTGGAGTTTTGTCAGTTCTAACCCCCTCTAATCTTTCATATTATGGTGAGCCCCTCCAATGCGGACATTTGGTTGTAAATCCTCATTTATTTAGTGAATATAATATTGCAAATAAGCCATGTATTTAGAGAAAAAACCTAAAAGGTGTTTAGCAAATGAGAAAGACTTATTGCACTTGCATAGACTAGGCAACAAGCCTATGTGACATCCAACAATTAGATTGTCAATTTATCACTCCTTATTGAGGATGTGTCATGGATTATTGTCTAGTTAATATGTAAGTGCAATAAACCTTTCTCTTAGCAAATATATAACTATGTCATCGGCTTGGTAGTTGGTACAATAGTTTGGTCAACCTTAATATATATTAAACTAGTTGAAAACCCGTGCGATGCACGGTAGTTATTTATAAAATATTAAAATAAAAAAAATATATTTATAAAAGTATATAGTTTTTATTACAAAAATTGTTAAACTAAACAGGGAAAGTTTGTTCTTAAACAAAGAAGGTGGACTGCACGAAGGTAGGTTTAAATTGAATTTTCTAAAAAAAATATGGTATGCTCGGTTTAGCAAGATTTTTTAGATGGTGAGTATCTTATCTTGTTTAGAAAGATTTCTTCGTTGATTTATGTGACAATTAATGTTTGAGACTTGCCTTACGGGAGGTGTGTTTAAGTTAATAGATTTATTATTTTATGTTAGCTGCTATATGTTAGGATTTGTTTATCCGGATTTGTTTAACCATATTTAGCTGCGATATAGAGATTTAGTGGGGAGGTTTAGGCGGGAAAACTCTGCTTCTGGTGTTGCCACGTGGCTGCTCCAGAACTGTTTTATTAGAATAGTATAGATTTGAATATTCTTAGAATTTTGCACTTCATTTTTATATTATCAATATAAATATTATAGATATATGTATATAAGGTTCAATCCCAGCTGCATGGGGTGTATGACAATATAGGGGCGGTCTGTCTGCATTTGGACTCTGAAGCTGCTGTTGGAGATGAGCGTGATGGTATTCAAAAATCAGATGAAGAAGGAAGAATTATAGTACCGGTGCAGTCAGATGAGTCCCATGGATCAGGCACACACATCAGGTTCATATTGATACTACTTAGTGTAAGAAATCCGAAACAGGCAAGTAAGTAATAGACAGATGATACGTTCACAGAGATCAGAAATAGTTATCTGGTTAAAGCGTCGGCGTGCCGACTGTCTTTAGAGAATATATTGCCGCCCTACGGTGCAAAGGCTCGCTGGCAAAATCCTCCCAAGATCCGACAACCACTCGCTCCGTCCGTAGGTGCACTCCAACACGGACGTAGCCCACAGAATCAACCTCAGATCGCCTCAGAAGAAGCCACAGGACATGTACGATGCACAACAGTGAACAACAGTGACAGATGAGCACCGGTGAACAGCAGTCCGCACACGGGACAGGAAAACCCCTTTTGACGTTCGAAACCCAAGAACGCCGTTAGCACATAGCACATAACGAGCAGCAGCCTCCCTTTCCCCGAGCGCGCACACCAAGAGCAGGTCGCCAGCAGCACGGCGCGGAGAGAGCAAAAGAAAAACACACAGAAGAATAATGCGCCTCTTCGGTTTTTCCAAAGAAAAACCGTCAAACCCTGAGGAGACGCCTCCCTGGTCCGCACACGGGCTGGGGATCCGTATCCCCCCCTGCGCGCGATAATCGCGTGCGTCGCGCCCGGTTAAAGGGTTTCCGGCTCGGTCCCCCCGGAACCACCTGGTTTGGGCCCGTCCCGCGCGTGCGTGTAGGTCCCCATAACATATCTAAGTATGAAAAGAAGGACCTCATATTTAAGGCCTTCCAACTTTCTTAGATATCCAATATGGGACTAAACTTACACACAAACCACACAAGGAGAAATGCTTGAATTCCAAAACATAAATCCAACAATCCCCCACAAATTCAAATCATTTCGGTCGAAACAAAAACATGTCCTGAGGCTTGTTGTAATGAGCTTTCAGTGAAGATACCTTCCGGTTTGAATCTTCACCTAAGTACACCGATTTCATTCACACAGGTTTGAAGTGAACTAAGTCTTGAACTTAAACCTTTTATATGTGAAATTCAATTGGCAACAACTCATCACGGGCGACGGTTGAATCCTTCTGGGTTGGTGCATTACGGCCATGCCACCGAATCTTGTTTCATAAGTGTTAAGGAGAGTTGCCTAAACCCCCACAGTGCGGCCACACACTTACACTTACATAAGTGAGTTCTCCAAGGATGTACTGCAAGCATCCTGTCATGAAGACCTTGAACTCATTAGGAGCTCTAAGCTCATCCTTACTAGCAGTCAAGCATCTATCCAGGGAAGAAATTTTGAGATTACATCTCAATTAATCTATGCTTATGGTTCACCCTTATAGCTTGTTTATACCACATTGAACCTACTTCTTGGGATCTCCAATCAGATAGGTTGGGTTGCTGCTATAGATGAAACCAGAATAGGCCTCAGTCCCATTCCCTTACTGGATTTCTTGATTTTCTCAGAATCAAGTCCTTTAGTGAGTGGATCAGCAACATTGTCCTTTGAACTTACAAAGTCCAATGACACCACTCCTTGAGACACTAGCTCACGAACAGATTTCAATCTTATTCGTACATGTCTCTTCTTTTTCTGGTTATATTTGGAGCTTCTAATCTGAGCTATTGTAGTTTGATTATCACAGTTCACTGAAATAGGAGGGATTGGCTTCATAACCAAGGGAATTTCAGAAAGAAGACCCTTTAGCCAATCAGCTTCAGTTATTGTGGTATCCAAAGCACACAATTCTGCCTCAGATGTAGACCGGGATATAATCGTCTGTTTAACAGACCTCCAAGCAACTGCACCGCCTCCAAGTGTAAAGACATAACCAGTAACACCTTTACACTCAGCAGTGTCAGCAATCCAACTAGCATCACTATATCCCTCCAGGACTGCGGGAAACCTCCCATAGCACAAGCCCAAGGATATAGTACCTTTCAGGTATTTGAGTACTCTATCTAATGCATCCCAATGGGTTCTGTCCGGACAGCTGGTAAACCTGCTTAACTTTGTTACTGCAAAAGAAATATCAGGTCTAGAACAATTTGCTAAATACATTAAACTGCCAATTATTTGTGAATACCGTAATTGAGATACAGCCACGCCACTCTTGTTCTTGTGGAGAGTCTTTGAAGGATCATAGGGTGTAACAACAGATTTAACTTGGCTATAGCGATATTTCTCTAGCACTTTCTCCACATAGTGTGCTTGAGAAATTGCTATTCCATCAGTTGAACGAGTCAACTTTAGCCCCAAAATCACGTCAGCACAACCCATATCCTTCATATCAAACTTACCACTCAAGAGAGCCTTTGTCTCATTTACAATAGAAAGGTTAGTTCCAAAAACAGAATATCATCTACATATAAACACAAATGATGCATTCATCACCTTTCATTTTAGCATACACACATTTATCAGAGTCATTAATTTCAAAGCCAAAAGATAGCATAGCTCTATCAAATTTTTCATGCCACTGCTTTGGGGCCTGCTTCAAACCATAAAGAGACTTGACTAACTTACAGACTTTATTCTCACTTCCAGAAAGTACATATCCCTCTGGCTGATCCATATATATCTCCTCTTCAAGATCTCCATTGAGAAATGCAGTCTTGACATCCATTTGATGGACCTCGAGATGATATATAGATGCCAGTGCTATCAGCTCTCGGATTGTAGTAATTCTGGTAACCGGAGAATAAGTGTCAAAATAGTCAATCCCTTCTTTCTGTTTGAATCCCTTAGCAACTAGGCGGGCTTTGAACTTATCTACTGACCCATCAGGTTTTAATTTTCTCTTAAACACCCATTTACATCCTATGGTGGTACAACCAGGAGGCAAATCTACCAACTCCCAAGTGGCATTAGAGATAATAGAGTCCATTTCACTTTAATGGCCTCTTTCCAGTGCTTAGCTTCAGGAGAAGCCATAGCATCTCTATATGTCACCGGATCACCTTCTATATTGTAGGTGACAAAATCTTGGCCTAAGTCCTTAGACACACGTTGCCTCTTGCTCCTTCTCAATTCTGTACACTCACTAGATTCATCTAATCTAGAGTGACTTGAGGAAGGTTCACCCACCAAGGATAATGGGACTTCTACAAAAGTAGACTCATCTCTAGTTGAATCACTAGAGATAGACTGAGGTATTCTCGTCTTCATAGGAAATATATCCTCAAAAAATGTAGCATCACGAAGTTCTACAATAGTGTTTGCATCTATCCCAGAAATTTCTGATTTAATAACCAGAAACCTATATGCAAAACTATTCTGAGCATAACCCAAGAAGATACCATCCACAGTCTTTGGACCAAGCTTTTTCCTTTTGTGTTCAGGTACTAGTACCTTTGCAAGGCACCCCCACACTTTAAGGTATTTCAGACTTGTCCTCCGACCCTTCCACAGCTCATATGGGCTTTTATCCCTTGACTTCATTGGAACTCTATTTAACACATGACATGCAGTGTATAGAGCCTCCCCCCACATGAAGTTGGTAACCCAGAACTGCCTAACATGGAGTTAATCATATCTTCAAGGGTTCGGTTCTTACGTTCTGCTACACCATTAGATTGAGGACTATATGGAGCAGTAACCTCATGAATTATACCAGAATTTGACAAAATTTTTGAAACAGATTCGAGGTAAACTCTCCACCCCTATCAGACCTTAACCTCTTAATGGATTTTATTTTGTTTGATTTTCAGCTTCAGATTTAAAAACCACAAATTTATCTAAAGCTTCATCCTTAGTTTTCAGCAAATAAACATAACAATAACGAGAGCAATCATCAATAAAAGTAATAAAATACCTTTTATGATTTCTCGTCATAACACCATTAAACTCACAACAATCAGTATGAATCAAATCTAAAATATCTGAATCTCTATCAACTGATTTAAATGGTTTACGGGGTTGTTTATATTGCACACAAATTTCACATTTTCTCTTAGCATCTACAGCATGCTTAGGAATCATGTCAAGATTCATCATTCTTTTCACAGTATTAAAATTCACATGACCTAATCTATCATGCCACACATCACAAGATTCAACATTATATGAACAACCAACATCAAAAGTATCACTAGATTTATTTAAAGAAACACATTCAGCATTGAGTTTAAATAAACCTTCATGAAGATAACCCTTTCCAATAAAGGTTCCTAAATGTAACAGTACAACTTTATTACATTTAAATATCAACTCATAACCACCACGAACTAACTTAGAACCGCTAATCAAATTCCGATGGACCGCTGGAACATGATGCACCTCATGTAGTGACAGGACCTTTCCTGAAGTAAACCTCAGGTCAACACGTCCCATCCCAAACACCCTGGCTGCAGAATGGTTCCCCATGGTCACGGAAGCACCTTCAATTACCTGATAAGTAACGAAGGCAGAGCGATCAGCACAACAATGCACATTAGCACCTGTATCAACTAACCATTCATTGGGTTGATAAATCAAATTTAGTTCGGGGTTAAAGGAAACAAACCCATCGCTGGTGCCAGCACTAGCAGTCACAACATTGACTTGTGCCTTGGTGTTGGGCACATTGCCTTGGTTCTTCTTCTTGTCCTTTCGCTCAGGACAGAACTTGGCAAAGTGTCCAACTTGTCCACAGGTCCAGCACGGCTTAGTTCCATCTTTCTTTTGAATCTTCTGCTTGGGTTTCAATTTGTTCTTCATTTTCTGATTCTTGAATTTCTTCTTCTTGTCCGAAGAGGATACCACCACATTCGCCTTTGGAGTAAAATCCACAGGCATTCCCTTATCATCATCCTTGTGTTGCTTCCGATGTTCTTCCTCAATGTTTAGTGCAATCATCAAATCTTCTAGAGAGATTTTACCTCTCCTATGTTTGAGAGTCATGCCAAAATCTTCCCAACTCGGAGGCAACTTCTCGATGATAGACAAAACCTGAAGTTTCTCGGGCAATGGCATATCTCCCTCAGCAAGACCATGAATCAAAATCTGGAATTCATGAGTCTGCTCAACCACAGATTTACCCTCAACCATCTTAAAGTTCAAGAACTTCCCCACAGTGTACTTTTCTAAACCCGAATCCTCAGAGTTGTATTTTTATCCAACGATTTCCATAACTCTTTGGCCGAGGTTGTGGAGCAGTACACATCGAAGAGTGCATCTGAGAGGGCAGACAGGATTCTCCCATGGCAGAGGTAATCCTTCTGTTTAAAACTCTCTATCGCAGCACTACGGGCAGGTTCCTCTTCATCGGTTGAAGGAGGATCTGATTCTATAACGGAGAAAAGCCCTAGCGTAGTAAGCCAAAACTTCATCCGTTGTTGCCAACGTCTGAAGTTCTGCCCGGAAAACCTCTCGAGCTTGGCGCTAGCCTCATCAGACCCCACAGCCTTAACATTCACCATGTCTATTGATGCAATATATTCTCTAAAATTGTAAGAAATCCGAAACAGGCAAGTAAGCAATAGACAGATGATACATTCACAGAGATCAGAAATAGTTATCTGGTTGAAGCGTCGGCGTGCCGACTGTCTTTAGAGAATATATTGCCGCCCTACGGTGCAAAGACTCGCTGGCAAAATCCTCCCAAGATCCGACAACCACTCGCTCCGTCTGTAGGTGCACTCCAACACGGACGTAGCCCACGGAATCAACCTCAGATCGCCTCAGAAGAAGCCACAGGACATGTACGATGCACAACAGTGAACAGCAGTGACAGATGAGCACCGGTGAACAGCAGTCCGCACACGGGACAGGAAAAACCCCTTTTGACGTTCGAAACACCGAGAACCGCCCTTAGCACATACGAGCAGCAGGCCTCCCTTTCCCCGAGCGCGCACACCAAGAGCAGGTCGCACAGCAGCACGGCGCGGAGGAGGAAGCAGTGCGGCGCACCCAGCAGGACGACCCCTTCCGCTTTCACCCGAGAGCAAAAGAAAAACACAAAAAAATAATGCGCCTCTTCGGTTTGTCCAAAGAAACCGTCAAACCCTGAGGAGACGCCTCCCTGGTCCGGTTTAACAAAATAATAAAAAATAAAGAGCAGCAAAACCAAGCCGGGCCCGCGGGCTGGGGATCCGTATCCCCCCCTGCGCGATAATCGCGTGCGTCGTGCCCGGTTAAAGGGTTTTCCGGCTCGGTCCCCCCGAAACCACCTGGTTGGGCCCGTCCCGCGCGTGCGTGTAAGTCCCCTTAACATATCTAAGTATGAAAAGAAGACCTCATATTTAAGGCCTTCCACTTTCTTAGATATCCAATATGGGACTAAACTTACACACACAACCACACAAGGAGAAATGCTTGAATTCCAAAACATAATCCAACACTTAGTCTAAACCCACGTTGCATGGGTTGCATGGTAATTAAAGGGTGTCGCCATCACAGCTCTGCCTCTGATTCATCTGTAGTTCGTGTTTCTGACGGTGGGGGGATGGACGTCAGAGTTATTTCGGCGATAGCCCCCGCCGGGGAAGAAGAAGCCTTTCCGAGTTCTGATATTTCCAAGTTAAAACCTCCTGACTCCATTCTTAACAAGGTTTCTGTATTGGCGGAGGCGGAGAATATTCACATGCCTAATAAGATCAAAAGTCAAAAGGAGGGAAAGCAGAAGGATCTGGGAGCCAGGACTCGTTCCAAGGCTAAAGCAGATGGGGTGTCTTTAACAGGTCATGTGTCCTCATGAATCCATCTATTTTATATTGGAATATTAGAGGAATAGCTAATTTAGCCTCCCGACGTTCGTTAAAAAGAATTATTCGGGCTAACAGTGTGGATTTACTTGCTCTGGCAGAACCAAAGGTTTCCTTACATAGGGAGACCTCTCTTCAAAGATATCTGGGTATGGATTCGGTGATTGGTAATTGTGGTGATAATTCTAAATTATGGGTGTTCTGGAGGAAGTTTTCTTTCCAGATGGTTAATAACTCGGACCAGCATATTACTATGGTTGCCATGCAGGATAACAGTCCTATTCTATTTGTAACATTTGTTTATGCTAGTTGCCATGCAGGTGAAAGGTGTTATCTGTTTGATGATATTATTAGCTTCTCGAGTGGTGTTGAGGTTCCCTGGTTAGTGGGAGGGGATTTCAACTACATTGCCCTCCCATCGGAGAAGAAAGGTGGTTGCGCTGCTAATTTACATGGAATGATGGATTTTAATGCTTTCATTTCGGGAGCAGACCTTATGGATGTGGGTTACAGTGGTCCTATATATGTGTACTTGGTCAAATAACGAAACTGGGCAAGCTGCAGTTTCTGCTAGGCTGGACAGGTTCCTGATGAATTCTACCTGTGATGATAAGTTTTCTGGCATGCCTGTTAAGCACCTCCCTAGAGGTCCTTCTGATCATTCCCCTTTACTGTTGTCCTTTGGTTCTTCTCCTTGTCATCCGGCCAGGTTCACCTTCCAATCCATGTGGTCCTCTCATGACACATTTAGTGACACAGCCAAGGTTGCTTGGGATGCCCCAATAGGGTGGCACTATAACCTGTTTGTTACTCTCCATCTGAAGTTGAAAGCGGTTAGGGGTGCCCTGCGTATCTGGAATAAGCGGGCTTTTGGTAACATAAATGATAACTTGTTGAAGTATGAAGAGGAGGCTAGAGTGAAGCAATAATCGTTTGATTTAAATCCTTCTCCTGAGAATCGCTCTGCAATGGGTGAAGCTAATGCTAATTTGAGGAGGGCTATGAACCATATGGAGATTTTCTGGGCTCAAAAGGCCCGAATGCAATGGTTGGAGGATGGTGACAAAAATACAGCTTTCTACCATGCTATGGTTAGAGGCAACAAGAGGCGTAATACTATATCTAGATTGCAGTGGATGGTGTTTGGAATGAGGAGCAGGAGTCTCTTAAGCAAAGCGTTGTTCAGTTTTTTATGTCTCTTCTTCAATCCTCAGAGCTATTATTGATGAATCCCTTCTGCATGTTTCCTTCTATTGTAACGGATGCCCAGAACATGGAGTAAACTGCTATCCCGTCCAGGGAGGAGATCAAGGCGGTGGTGTGGAGTCTGAATCCTAGTAGTGCTCCTAGCCCAGATGGTTTCATGGGTCATTTCTTCACTTCCTGTTGGGAGATTATTCACCTGGATGTTATAAAGGCTGTTGAGAGTTTCTTCCAAGGCTTTCCACTGCTGAGAGGGGTGACTTCTTCTCTTATTTCTCTTGTTCCCAAGACTGATTATCCAGCATCCTATGGGGACTATAGACCGGTCAGCTTGTGTAACTTTTGCTATAAAATTGTCTCTAGAATTCTGTGTGAAAGGTGTAGACGAGATTTGGCCCATCTCCGCGTGGTTCATGGCCCAATAAGGCTTGTTTGACCATTTGTTGACTTGCCTCAGATCCCATGTAAACGACAACATCGATTGCCGCTGACACCTTGTTAACGACACACTCCCTAGACGTCTACTCTGGTAGACGTGCTTTTTTGGACCACCCTCGCAAGGCTCATTTCTTAGCCCATTAGGCCCATTATTCAGTAGGCGCAATGTTATCTCCATTAAGATCTCTAGGGTAGCTCGTGCCCTTGTCGGCGGGACCGATTGTTGTCGCTCCATTTATGATGACAAGAGCTTGGTCACCTGACATTTTGAGCGGCAAAATTCATTATCGTCATGATCTTTTGGCGACACATCATATATCGCCTACATTTTCTCTTGAGGTAGCCTCTTTCGTCGTTAGCCCTTGTTTAGCCCACGGTGCATGTGTGCTTGCCATTTTCGCCACCTTCCAGCTATCTCCATTGTGTGTGCTCAGTGCCATACTAAAATCCACTTAAATCCAACTTAAAATCCAAATAAATAAAACTCACATAATATGTAAAATTCACATAAAATAAAATCCATCACCACCACTTAAACCAACCTTAACCAATCCCATGATGGATATTAAATAATTATAACACAACAATTTAAATCCATGAAAACAACAATTAAAATATATCTCACACATAAAACCCATAAAACTCAATAAATAACTAATCATGCCCATCAATTAAAACCCACTTAAAATCTAAATAAATGAACTAAATAATAAAACCCATAGCTGAGTTCCATAAAATCCACATAAAACCCATTCTGATTAAAACTCAACAAAAATAATTAAAAATCAAACCCACATAAATAAACCAACCCACAATATCCTAAATAAAAACCAACAAACATACCTTTAAAAACTTACCACACCCACACATAACTTCCGTACCACCACCCCACTTAAATCCATTTAAAATCCATTAACAACCCAACCCATTAAAAGAGAGAAAAGAAAATAAATAACACTGTAAGTCACATATATTCATTTAGAATTCAACCCAATTAAAATATAGTGTAACATAAATCCCATCCAACCATGCCCATTAATTAAAACCCATTAAAAAAAAAATATATTTTATATATATCTATATATATATATATATCAACAAGCCATAATACCCACCTAACTCATGTGAAGCATCCCATCCACATCTATTAAAACCCATAAACAATGCAACCGAACATAAGCTACCCACCCATATCCACGTAAATCCAACCCATTTAAATCTAAACATTAACCCCAACAATTGCCTCTACCCATGCACTTATCCACACACGAGGGACCAAGTCAAACATTTTCTCTCACACACCACCAACATTTCTCTGCCACGTCTTACTACTCACTGCTCACCCTCTCATCTCACCGTGATGCTCTCTCAGTCTCTCTCCTCTCATGCCCATATTCCATTCGTTCGCACATGAGATCCTCATGATCTGCCGCCGGGAAAGCAGGCGCCCAGCAACGCCGTCGCCCACCATCCTCCTTCGGCGTCCGGGTCGCCGTGAGACCTGCGCAAGTCTCTCCCACTTAAACTGCCCACGTCCCCGCCTCTTTAGGAAGCCATGCATGCGACCTAGTGATAAGGATCCCGCCTCCATTCCATCAGGGGGGGGGGGGGGGGAGAGATTTTGATGGCGGGGGGTCGCAGCAGCCCAGGAGAGATCACCTCGTGCACCACCCAGTCGGCGGGTCTTTGGCAGTCACACACCAAGTGCAGCTCTGACTTCATCGTAACATCATCCGTCGGCACCTCAGCTTCCTCCTCCTCTACACTCACCTCTCCCTCGGATACGACGTCGGCGTCCTCTCAACGCTGCACAGTCACCAGAGGAGCTCAGCTTCAAGTTACACTTCGCTGTCGCCTCCCTTCGCAGAACGTCATCCGGTGAACAATATAGCGATGAGCATGCCAACGTCAGAGTCAGCACGTTGCCCTGGAGAAGATTTCTTCGTCACTGCGTCTACATAGACAGGGACCTCCTTCTCTTCCTCATCTCTATTTGGTTTAGCTTGCCGTCTCACATATATTACAACTTTACCACGTCTACGCACACACTCGCGTAGTGCATCCTTTCCAATATCCAATTTAGAGGGATATTCTATAAACAAAGGAGGGAGGGAAGGCGGTCATAATGTTTGGCCGTCTTCCTTCTCAAGCCTCCAACCGGTAAGACGCCCCCCGATTGTGTGTGTTTTTCATATATGTGAGCACATGCTACCATAATTTTCAGTCTAATGGGTCTTTTGTGTTTGTTTCTTTTGCAGGAAAATTGAAGCTACACCGTGGAGCCCTCACCCTTTGGCTGGCCGAAGGAAGGAGTGAAGAGCCCATCATCTCCACATCGAGGCATTACACGATCACATTTCCTCCAGGCAGAGGTAAAATGTCTCTGGCGATCACCCATCATTTCCCTGTTGCCATCCTTTCGCCAAAATAAATGTGGACGTTCGTCACCGAAAAATAACATCTACAATTTTTCTGGCGATCACGGTGGGACTCATATTGCTTGCCACAGTGGCATCACTTCACTTCCTGCTAGTTTTGTGTTCTTGTTCGCAGTCTTAGCACCTTGTCTTTTGCAAGCTTCTGCAGCATACAAGCTTTTTATTTAATGATGTCAACTGCAACCTTTTAATAGAGTGGAGTTTCAGGTTTATTTAATGTCAACATTGCATGCCCCCAGCTTATTTTAATGCTAAATTTGCATGCCACGGAGGTCGCTTATTAGACCCCAATTCAGAATCGACACTCAGAGGCGCCCGTCACCCCCTACCTGCCTCAGGTGATAAGACGTTATTTCGGGTTCGAAAAACCTTCGTTTCACACTTTAAATTGTGTTTCTAGAAGACATCACCCCAATTCGAAATCATCATTTCGACACGGTCGGCACAAGGTCGCATTTGGAGATTTCCGGTCTGGCGCCCAAATTCAGCTCCGGGAGCATGGTCGCAGGCTGCCAATTCGATCGTATACGGACACCCCTTCGCTCAAACGGGCATAACTTTCCGCTCAATTATCGGAATCGCTTATAAGACTCCAATTCGCAATCTGCACTCAGAGCACCCGTCACCCCTTTATTGCCTCAGGCGATAAGACGTCATTTCGAGGTCGAAAAACATTTATTTCGCACTCCAAAATTACGTTTCTAGCCGACGATCATCATGTTTCCATGGTTTTCTAGCAGTAGCGTCTCCCTCGATTACGCGAATCGCTGGAGGGGCAGCCACAAAGATTTGGCATGTCGCGGCGATCAGAAGTTGTGTTCAACTCGGCACGAGAACTCATGGCCAGGACGTAGATATGAGTGCACAAATATCGTCGATATAGTCACTCCCTCCGGTTTATTCCCACCCCTTCAGCGAATGAAATGGGCATAACTTTCCGCCCGGGTATCGGAATCACTTATGTAACCACAATTCGGAATCGGCACTCCGAGACGGTCGATAGGGCGCTGGTTTCACGAAATTCCGTTCCGGGGCCAAAATTCCGCTGCGAGCGTGTGTCTAGCCCGGTGATCGGAACGGCCCACGAGGCCCCAATTCGGAATCGGCACTCAAAGGCACCCGTCACACCCTTATCGCCTCTGGCGATAAGACGACGTCGTTTCAGGTCAAAAAACCTTCGTTTCTCACTCCAAAATTGCGTTTCTAGCCGACGATCACCATGTTTCCAAGGTTTTCTGGCAGTAGTGTCTCCCTCGATTACGCGAATCGCTGGCGAGGTAGCCATACGGATTTGGCCTATCACGGAGATCAGAAGTTGTGTTCAACTCGGCACGAGAACTCGTCCCCAGGACGTAGATAAGGGTGCACAAACATCGCCAATATAGTCACCCCTTCTGGTTTATTCCCACCCCTTTAGCGAAAGAATGGGCATAACTTTCCGCTCGGGTATCGAAATCGCTTATGTGACCAGAATTCAGAATCGACACTCCGAGACGGTTTGACAGCGCTGGTTTCGCGGAATTCTGTTCCGGGGCCAAATTCTGCCGTGAAGCGTGTGTACTAGTACACCGAATGTCGTATCCCTTGGGTAGGACGCGGATTTTTGTTCGCCCGGCGATCAGAACGGCCCGCGAGGCACCAATTTGGAATCGGCACTTCGACCCGATCGGCACAAGGTCGCTTTTGGAGATTTCCGGTCCGACGCCCAATTCTGCTCCGGGAGCGTGGTCGCGGTCTGCCGATGCGATCGTATAAGGACACCCCTTCGCTCAAACGGGCATAACTTTCCGCTCAATTATCGGAATCGTTTATAAGACCCCAATTCGGAATCGGCACTCAGAGGCACCCATCACCCCCATATTGCCTCAAGCGATAAGACATCATTTCAGGGTCGAAAAACTTTCGTTTCGCACTCCAAAATGTGTTTCTAGCCAACGATCACCCTGTTTCCAAGGTTTTCTAGCAGTAGCGTCTCTCTCGATTACGCGAATCACTGGCGAGGCAGCCACACAGATTTGGCCTATAATGCAGATCAAAAGTTGTGTTCACTCGGCACGAGAACTCGTCCCCAAGACGTAGAGATGGGTGCACAAACATCGCCGATATAGTCACCTCTTCCAATTTATTCTCACCCCTTCAGCAAAAGAAATGGGCATAACTTTCTGCCCCAGTATCAGAATCGCTTATGTGACCACAATTCGGAATAGGCACTCCGAGACGGTCGACAGGGCACTGATTTCACAAAATTCCGTTCCAGGGACGAATTCAGCCGCGGAGCGTGTGTACTAATACACCGATTGTCGTACCCCTTAGGTAGGATGCAGATTTTTGTTCACCCGGCAATCAGAACGGCCCGCGAGGCACCAATTCGGAATAGGCACTTCGACCCGGTCGACACAAGGTCGCATTCGGAGATTTCCGGTCCGGCACCCTAATTCAGCTCCGGGAGAATGGTCGCGGGCTGCCGATTCGATCGTATACGGACACCCTTCGCTCAAACGGGCATACCTTTCCGCTCAGTTATCAGAATCGCTTATAAGACCCCAATTCAGAATCGGCACTCAGAGGCACCCGTCACCCCCTTATTGCCTCACGCGATAAGACGTCGTTTCGAGGTCGAAAAACCTTCGTTTTGCACTCCAAAATTACGTTTCTAGCAGACGATCACCCCGTTTCCAAGGTTTTCTAGCAGTAGTGTCTCCCTCGGTTACGCGAATCGCTGTTGAGGTAGCCACACGAATTTGGCCTATCACGGAGATCAGAAGTTGTGTTCAACTCGGCAGGAGAACTCGTCCCCAGGACGTAGATATGGGCGCACAAACATCGTCGATATAGTCACCCCTTCCGGTTTATTCCTACCCCATCAGCGAAAGAAATGGACATAACTTTCCGCCCGGATATCGGAATCACTTATGTGACCACAATTCGGAATCGGCACTCCGAGACGGTCAACATGGTGCTCGTTTCGCAGAATTCCGTTTTGGGGCCGAAATTTCACCACGGAGCGAGTGTACTAGTACACCGAATGTCGTACCCCTTGGGTAGGACGCGGATTTTTGTTCGCCAGGCGATCGGAACGGCCCGCGAGGCCCCAATTCGGAATCGGCACGTCGACCCGGTCGGCACAAGGTCGTATTCGGATATTTCAGGACCGGCGCCCAAATTCTTCTCCGGGAGCGTGGTCGCGGTCTGCCTATGCGATCGTATACGGACACCCCTTCGCTAAAACGGGCATAACTTTTCGCTCGGTTATCGGAATCGCTTATAAGACCCCAATTTGAAATCGGCACTCAGAGGCGCTCGTTACCCCCTTATTGCCTGAAGCAATAAGACGTCATTTTGGGGTCGAACAACCTTCGTTTCGCACTCCAAATTATATTTTCAACAGACGATCACACAGTTTCCAAGGTTTTCTGGCAGTAGCGTCTCCCTCGATTACGCGAATCGTTGGCGGGGCAGCCACGCAGATTTGGCCTATCATGGCGATCAGAAGTTGTATTCAACTCGCACGAGAACAAGTCCCCAGGACGTAGATATGGGTGCACAAACATCGCCGATATAGTCACCTCTTCCGGTTTATTCACATCCCTTCAGCGAATGAAATGGGCATAACTTTCCGCCCGGGTATCAGAATCGCTTATGTGACCACAATTCGGAATAGGCACTCCGAGACGGTCGGCAGGGCACTGGTTTCACGGAATTCCATTCCAGGCCGAAATTCAGCTGCGGAGCGTGTGTACTGGTACACCAATTGTCGTACCCCTTAGGTAGGACGCAGATTTTTGTTCACCCGGCAATCGGAACGGCCCGCGAGGCACCAATTCGGAATCGGCACTTCGACCCGGTCGACACAAGGTCGCATTCGGAGATTTCCTGTCCGGCGCCCTAATTCAGCTCTGGGAGCATGGTCGCGGGATGCCGATTCGATCGTATACGGACACCCCTTCGCTTAAATGGACATACCTTTCCACTCAGTTATCGAAATCGCATATAAGACCCCAATTTGGAATCGGCACTCAGAGGCACCCGTCACCCCCTTATTGCCTCACGTGATAAGGCGTCGTTTCGAGGTCGAAAAACTTTCGTTTCGCACTCCAAAATTGCGTTTCTAGCCGACGATCACCCCGTTTTCAAGGTTTTCTGGCAGTAGTGTCTCCCTCGGTTACGCGAATCGGTGGTGAGGTAGCCACACGGATTTGGCATATCACGGAGATCAGAAGTTGTGTTCTACTCGGCACGAGAACTCGTCCCCAGGACGTAGATATGGGTGCACAAACATCGCCGATATAGTCACCCCTACCAGTTTATTCCCACCCCATCAGCGAAAGAAATGGGCATAACTTTCCGTCCGGATATCAGAATCGCTCATGTGACCACAATTCGAAATCGGCACTCCGAGACGGTCGACATGGTGCTGGTTTCGCGGAATTCCGTTCCGGGGCCAAAATTCTACCGCGGAGCGGTGTACTAGTACACCGAATGTCGTACCCCTTAGGTAGGACGTGGATTTTTGTTCACCCGGCGATCGTAACGGCCCGCGAGGACCCAATTCGGAATCGGCACGACGACCCGGTCGACACAAGGTCGCATTCGGAGATTTTCGGTCCGGCGCCCAAATTCTGCTCCGGGAGCGTGGTCGCGGGCTGCCGATGCGATCGTATACGGACACCCCTTCGCTCAGACGGGCCTAACTTTCCGCTCGATTATCGGAATCGCTTATAAGACCCCAATTTGAAATCGGCAATCAGAGGCGCCCGTCGCCCCCTTATTGCCTCAGGCGATAAGACGTCGTTTTGGGGTCGAACAACCTTCGTTTCGCACTCTAAAATTATATTTTCAGCAGACGATCACATCGTTTCCAAGGTTTTCTAGCTGTAGCGTCTCCCTCGATTACGCGAATCGTTGGCGGGGCAGCCACACAGATTTGGCCTATCATGGCGATCAGAAGTTGTATTCAACTCGGCACAAGAATAAGTCCTCAGGACGTAGATATGGGTGCATAACATCGCCAATATAGTCACCCTTCCGGTTTATTCCCACCCCTTCAGCGAACGAAATGGGCATAACTTTCTGCCCGGGAATCGGAATCGCTTATATGACCACAATTCAGAATCGGCACTTCGAGACGGTGGATAGGGCGCTGGTTTTGCGGAATTCCATTCCAGGGCCAAAATTTTGCCGCGTCGCGTATGTACTAGTACACCGATTGTCGTACCCCTTGGGTAGGACGCGTATTATTATTCCCCCGGCTATCGGAACGGCCTGTGAATCCTCAATTCGGAATCAGCACTTCGACTCGGTCGGCACAAGGTCACATTCGGAGATTTCCGGTCCGGCGCCCAAATTCAGCTTCGGGAGCGTGGTCGCGGGCTGCCGATGCGATCGTATACCGACACCCCTTCGCGCAAACGGTCATAACTTTCCGCTCGGTTATCGGAATCTCTTATAAGACCCCAATTCAGAATCGGCACTCAGAGGAGCCCATCACCACCTTACTGCCTCAGGTGATAAGATGTCGTTTCGGGGTCCATAATCCTTCGTTTCGCACTCCAAAATTGTGTTTCTAGCCGACGATCACCCCCATTTCCAAGGTTTTCCGGCAGTAACGTCTCCCTCGATTACGCGAATTGCTGGCGAGGCAGCCACACGGATTTGGCCTATCACAGAGATCAGAAGTTGTGTTCAACTCGGCATGAGAACTCGTCCCCAGTACGTAGATATGGGTGCACAAACATCGCTGATATAGTCACCCCTTCCGGTTTATTCCCACCCAAATGGGCTTAACTTTCTGCCCGGGCATCGGAATCGCTTATGTGACCACAATTTGGAATTGGCACTCCGAGACAGTCGACAGGGCGCTGGTTTTGCGGAATTTTGTTCCGTGGACAAAATTCTGCCGCGGAGGGTGTGTACTAGTACATCGAATGTCGTACCCCTTGGGTAGGACCCAGATTTTTGTTAGCCTGGCGATCGGAATGGCCCGCGAGGCCCCAATTCAGAATCGGCACGTCAACCCGGTCGGCACTAGGTCGCATTCGAAGATTTTCAGTCCGGCGCCCAAATTCTGCTCCGGGAGCGTGGTCGCGGGCAGCCGATGCGATCGTATACGGACACCCCTTCACTCAAACTGGCATAACTTTCCGCTCGATTATCGGAATCGCTTATAAAATCCCAATTCGAAATCGGCACTCAGAGGCTCCCGTCACCCCCTTACTACCTCAGGAGATAAGACGTCATTTCGGTGTTGAAAATCCTTCGTTTCGCACTCCAAAATTGTGTTTCCAGCCGATGATCACCCCGTTTCCACGGTTTTCTGGCAGTAGCGTCTCCCTCTATTACGTGAATCACTGGTGGCACAGTCACACAGATTTGGCCTATCACGGAGATCAGAAGTTGTGTTCAACACGGCACGAGAACTCGTCCCCAATACATATATATGGGTGCACAAACATCGCCGAAATAGTCACCCCTTCAGGTTTATTCCCACCACATCAGCGAAAAAAATGGGCATAACTTTCCGCCCTGACATCGGAATTGCTTATGTGACCACAATTCGGAATCGGCACTCCGAGACGGTCGACATGGTGTTGGTTTCGCGGAATTCCGTTCTGGGGCCGAAATTCCACCGCGGAGCGTGTGTGCACACCGAATGTCGTATCCGTTGGGTAGGACGTGGATTTTTGTTCGCCCGACGATCGGAACGGCCCTCGAGGCCCCAATTCGGAATCGACACATCGATCCGGTCGACACAAGGTCACATTCGGAGATTTCCGGTCCGGCGCTTAAATTCCGCTCCGGGAGCGTGGTCGCGGGCTGCCGATGCGATAGTATACGGATACCCTTTTGCTCAAACAGGCATAACATTCTGCACGGTTATCGGTATTACTTATAAGACCCCAATTCGGAATCGGCACTCAGAGACGCCCGTCACCCCCTTACCACCTCAAGAGATAAGACATCATTTCGGGGTCGAAATTCCTTCGTTTCGAACTCCAAATTTGTGTTTCCAGCCGACGATCACCCTGTTTACAAGGTTTTTTGGTAGTAGCGTCTCCTTCGATTACGCGAATCGCTGGTGGCACAGCCACACATATTTGCCCTATCACGGAGATCAGAAGTTGTGTTCAACTTGGCATGAGAACTCGTCCCCAGGACGTAGATATGGGTGCACAAACATCGCAGAAATAGACATAACTTTCTGCCCCGGGTATCGGAATCGCTTATGTGACCACAATTTGGAATCGGCACTCCGAGACGATCGATAGGATGCTGGTTTCGCGGAATTCCATTCCGGGGCCGAAATTCCATCGTGTAGCGTGTGTACTAGTACACCAATTGTCGTACCCCTTGGGTAGGACACGGATTTTTGTTCGCCCGACGATCGGAACGGCCCGCGAGGCCGCAATTCGGAATCGACACTTCGACCTGGTCGGCACAAGGTCGCATTCGAAGATTTCCGGTCCGGCGCCCAAATTTCGCTCAGGGAGCGTGGTCGGGGGCTGCCAATGCGATCGTATACGGACACCCCTTGGCTCAAACGGGCATAACTTTCCTCTCAGTTAACGGAATCACTTCTAAGACCCCAATTCGAAATCGACACTCAGAGGCGCCCGTCACCCCCTTACTACCTCAGGTGATAAGACGTCGTTTCGGGGTCGAAAATCCTTCGTTTCGCACTCCAAAATTGCGTTTCCAGTCGACGATCACCCCGTTTCCAAGGTTTTCTGGCAGTAGAGTCTCCCTCGATTATGCGAATCGCTGGTGGCACAGCCACACGGATTTGGTCTATCAAGGAGATTAGAAGTTCTATTCAACTCGGCACGAGAACTCGTCCCCACGACAAAGATATGGGTCCACAAACATCGTAAAATAGTAACCCCTTCCGGTTTATTCCCTCCCCTTTAGCGAAAGATATGGGCATGGCTTTCCGCCCGGGTATCGGAATCACTTATGTGACCACAATTTGGAATCGGCACTCCGAGATGATCAACAGGGCGCTGGTTTCACGGAATTCCATTCCGGGGCAAAATTCCGCCGCGGAGCGTGTGTACTACTACACCGAATGTCGTACCCCTTGGGTAGGACGCGGATTTTTGTTGACCCGACGATAGGAACGACCCACGAGGCCGCAATTCTGAATCGGCACAAGGTCTCATTCGGAGATTTCTGGTCCGGCACCCAAATTTCGCTCCGGGAGCGTGGTCGCGGGCTGCCGATGCGATCGTATACGGACACCCCTTCGCTCAAACGGGCATAACTTTCCGCTAAGTTATCGGAATCGCTTATAAGACCTCAATTCGTAATAGGCACTCAGAGGCACCCGTCAGCCCCTTATAGCCTCAGGCGATAAGACGTCATTTCGGGGTCGAAATTTTTTGTTTCGCACTCCAAAATTGTGTTTCTAGCCGACGATCACACCGTTTCCAAGGTTTTCTGGCAGTAGCGTCTCCCTCGATTACGCGAATCGCTGGCGCGGCAGCCATACAGATTTGGCCTGTCATGATGATCAGAAGTTGTATTCAACTCGGCACGAGAACTCGTCCCCAGGACATAGATACATGGTGCTTGTTTTACGGAATCCTGTTCCGGGGCCGAAATTGATTACTCTATCACCCCGTTGATCACCATGTTTCCAAGGTTTTCTGGCAGTAGCGTCTCCATTGATTACGCGATCACCCTGTTTCCAAGGTTTTCTTGCAGTAGCGTCTCCCTCGATTATGTGAATCGCTGGTGGCGCAGCCACACGGATTTGGCCTATCACGGAGATCAGAAGTTGTGTTCAACTCGGCACGAGAACTCGTCCCCAGGACGTATGGGTGCACAAACATCGCCGAAATAGTCACCCCTTTCGGTTTATTCCCACCCCTTTAGCGAAAGAAATGGGCATAACTTTCCACCCGGGGATTAGAATCGTTTATGTGACCACAATTCGAAATCGACACTCCGAGACGGTCAACAGGGCGCTGATTTCGCAGAATTTCGTTCCGGAGCCGAAATTCTGTCGCGGAGCGTGTGTACTAGTACATCGAATGTCGTACCCCTTGGGTAGGACGCGGATTTTTGTTCGCCCGACGATCGAAACGGCTCGCGAGGCCCCAATTCGGAATCGGCACATCGACCCGGTCAGCCCAAAATCACATTCGGAGATTTCCGGTCTGGCGCCCAAATTTTTATCCGTGAACGTGGTCGCGGGATGTCGATGCGATCGTATACGGACACCCCTTCGCTCAAACGGGCATAACTTTCCGCTTGGTTATCGTAATCGCTTATAAGACCCCAATTCGGAATCGGCACTCATAAGCGCCTTTCATCCTCTTATTGCCTCAGGCGATAAGATGTCGTTTTAGGGTCGAAAATTCTTCGTTTTGCACTACAAAATTGCGTTTCCAGCCGACGATCACCCGGTTTCCAAGGTTTTCTGGCAGTAGCGTCTCCCTCGATTACGCAAATCGCTGGCGGGGCAGCCACACAGATTTGGCCTATCATGGCGATAAGAAGTTGTGTTCAACTCGGCACAAGAACTCGTCCCCAGGATGTAGATATGGGTGCACAAACACCGCCGATATAGTCACCCCTTCCGGTTTATTCCCACCCCATCAGCGAAAGAAATGGGCATAACTTTCCCCTCGGGTATCGGAATCGCTTATGTGACCACAATTTGGAATCGGCACTCCGAGACGGTCGACAAGGCGCTGGTTTCACGGAATTCCATTCCGGGTCTGAAATTCCGCCGCGGAGCGTGTCTACTAGTACACCGATTATCGTACCCCTTGGGTAGGACGCGAATTGTTGTTCGCCGGACGATCAGAACGGCTCGCGAGGCCCCAATTCGGAATCGGCATTTCGACCCGGTCGGCACAAGGTCGCATCCGAAGATTTCCGGCCTGGCTCCCAAATTTCGCCCTGGGAGCGTGGTCGCGGGCTGCCGATGCGATCGTATACGGACACCCCTTCGCTTAAACAGGCATAACTTTTCGCTCAGTTATCAGAATCGCTTATAAGTCCCCAATTCAGAATCGGCACTCAGAGGCGCCCGTCATCTCATTATTGCCTCAAGTGATAAGATGTCGTTTCGGGGTCAAAAAACCTTCGTTTCGCACTCCAAAATTGTGTTTTCAGCCGACGATCACCCCGTTTCCAAGGTTTTCTGGCAGTGGCGTCTCCCTCGATTACACGAATCGTTGGCGGGGCAGCCACATAGATTTGTCCTATCATGGCGATAAGAAGTTGTGTTCAACTCGGCACAAGAACTCGTCCCCAGGATGTAGATATGGGTGCACAAACACCGCCGATATAGTCACCCCTTCT
The DNA here is from genome assembly GCA_014218235.1 of Colocasia esculenta. Classification (NCBI taxonomy): domain Eukaryota; kingdom Viridiplantae; phylum Streptophyta; class Magnoliopsida; order Alismatales; family Araceae; genus Colocasia; species Colocasia esculenta. Next base: position 197,580,224 of record CM024754.1, on the reverse strand, counting down.
GGTTTATTCCCACCCCATCAGCGAAAGAAATGGGCATAACTTTCCGCCCGGGTATCGAAATCGCTTATGTGACCACAATTAGGAATCGGCACTCCGAGACGGTCGACGAGACGCTGGTTTAACGGAATTCCATTTCGTGGCTGAAATTCCGCCTTGGAGCTTGTGTACTAGTACACCGATTGTCGTACCCCTTGGGTAGGACGCGAATTGTTGTTCGCCGGACGATCGGAACGGCCCGCGAAGCCCCAATTTGGAATCAGCACTTCGACCCGGTCGGCACAAGGTCGCATTCGTAGACTTCTGGTCCGGCGCACAAATTCCGCTCCGGGAGCGTGGCCGCGGGTTGCCGATTCTATCGTATACGGACACCCCTTCACTCAAACGGGCATAACTTTCCGTTCGGTTATCGGAATCACTTATAAGACCCCATTTCGGAATCGGCACTCAGAGAAGCACATCACCCCCTTACTTCCTCTAGAGATAAGACGTTGTTTCGGGGTCAAAATTCCTTCATTTTGCACTCCAAAATTAAGTTTCCAACCGCGATGACCCCGTTTCCAAGGTTTTCTGGCAGTAGTGTCTCCCTTGATTACGCGAATCGCTGGTGGCACAGCCACACAGATTTGGCCTATCACGGAGATCAGAAGTTGTGTTCAACTTGGCACGAGAACTCATCCCTAAAACGTAGATATGGGTGCACAAACATCGCAGAAATAGTCACCCCTTCCGGTTTATTCCCACCCCTTTAGCGAAAGAAATGGGCATAACTTTCCGCCCGGGCATCGGAATCGCTTATGTGACCACAATTTAGAATCGACACTCCGAGAGGGTTGACAGGGAGCTGGTTTCGCGAAATTCCGTTCCGAAGCCGAAATTTCACCGCGGAGCGTGTGTACTAGTACACCGAATGTCATACCCCTTGGGTAGGACGCGGATTTTTGTTCGCCCGGCGATCGAAACGGCTCGCGAGACCCCAATTCGGAATCGGCACATCGACCCGGTCAGCCCAAGGTCGCATTCGGAGATTTCCAGTTCGGCGGCCTAATTTTTCTCTGTAAACGTGATCGCGGGCTGCCGATGCGATCGTATACGGACACCCCTTCGCTCAAACGGGCATAACTTTCCGCTTGGTTATCGTAATCGCTTATAAGACAACAATTCAGAATCGGCACTCAGAGGCGCCCGTCACCCCCTTATTGCCTCAGGCAATAAAATGTCGTTTCAGGGTCGAAAATTCTTCGTTTCGCACTACAAAATTGCATTTCCAGCCGACGATCACCCCGTTTCCAAGGTTTTCTGGCAGTAGCGTCTCCCTCGATTACGCGAATCACTGGCGGGGCAGCCACACAAATTTGGCCTATCATGGCGATAAGAAGTTGTGTTCAACTCGGCACGAGAACTCGTCCCCAGGATGTAGATATGGGTGCACAAACACCGCCGATATAGTCACCCCTTCCGGTTTATTCCCACCCCATCAGCGAAAGAAATGGGCATAACTTTCCGCCCGGGTATCGGAATCGCTTATGTGACCACAATTTGGAATCGGCACTCCGAGACGGTCAACGAGGCGTTGGTTTCACGGAATTCCATTTCAGGGCTGAAATTCCGTCGCGGAGCGTGTGTACTAGTACACCGATTGTCGTACCCCTTGGGTAGGACGCGAATTGTTGTTCGTCCGACTATCGGAACGGGCCGCGAGGCCCCAATTTGGAATCAGCACTTCGACCCGGTCGGCACAAGGTCGCATTCGTAGATTTGGTCGAGCATGTGTACTAGTACACTGAATGTCGTACCCTTGGATAGGATGGAGATTTTTGTTCGCCCGGCAATCGGAACGGTCCGTGAGGCCCCAATTCGGAATCGGCATGTCGACCCGGTCAGCACAAGGTCGAATTCGGATATTTCTGGTTCGGCGTCCAAATTCCGCTCCGGGAGGGTGGTCGCGGGTTGCCGATTCGATCTTATACGGACACCCCTTCACTCAAACAGGCATAACTTTTCGTTCGGTTATCGGAATCGCTTATAAGACCCCAAAACGTAGATATGGGTGCACAAACAGATTTGGCCTATCACGGAGATCAGAAGTTGTGTTCAACTCGGCACGAGAACTTGTCCCCAAAACGTAGATATGGGTGCACAAACATCGCAGAAATAGTCACCCCTTCCAATTTAATCCCACCCCTTAGCGAAATAAATGGGCATAACTTTCCGCCCGGGCATCGGAATCGCTTATGTGACCATAATTCGGAATCGACACTCCGAGACGGTCGACAGGGCGCTGGTTTTGCGGAATTCCATTCCCGAGCTGAAATTCCGCCGCAGATCGTGTGTACTAGTACACTGAATGTCGTACCCCTTGGGTAGGACGGGTATTTTTGTTCGCCCGGCAATCGAAACGGTCCGCAAGGCCCCAATTAGAAATCGACACATCGACCCGATCAGCACAAGGTCAAATTCGGATATTTCTAGTCCGGCGCCCAAATTCTGCTCTGGGAGCGTGGTCGCGGGCTGCCGATGCGATCGTATACGGACACCCCTTGGCTCAAATGGGCATAACTTTCCGCTCGGTTATCGAAATCACTAATAAGACCCCAATTCGGAATCGGCACTCAGAGGCGCCCGTCACCCCCTTACTGCTCAGGTGATAAGATGTCGTTTCAGGGTCGAACATCCTTCGTTTCGCACTCCAAAATTGCATTTCCAGCCGACGATCACCCCATTTCCAAGGTTTTTCTAGCAGTAGCGTCTCCTTCGATTACGCAAATCGCTGGTGGCACAGCCACACAGATTTGACCTATCACGAAGATCAGAAGTTGTGTTCGACTCGGCACGAGAACTCGTCCCAAAAACGTAGATATGGGGGCACAAACATCGCAGAAATAGTCACCCCTTCCGGTTTATTCCCACCCCTTTAGCGAAAGAACTGGACATAACTTTCCGCACGGGCATCAGAATCGCTTATGTGACCACAATTCGGAATCGGCACTCCGAGACAGTCGACAGGGGGCTGGTTTCGCGGAATTTCGTTCTCCGACCGAAATTCCACCGCGGAGCGTGTGTACTAGTACACCGATTGTCGTACCCCTTGGGTAGGACGCAGATTTTTGTTCGCCCGGAAATCAGAACGGCCTGCGAGGCCCCAATTCGGAATCGGCACTTCAACCCGGTCGGCACAAGGTTACATTCGGAGATATCCGGTCTGGCGCCCAAATTCCGCTCCGGGAGCGTGGTCGCGGGCTGCCTATGCGATCATATTCGGACACCCCTTCACTCAAACAGACATAACTTTCAGCTCGGTTATCGGAATCGCTTATAAGACCCCAATTCGGAATCGGCACTCAGAGGCGCCCGTCACCCCCTTATTGCCTCTAAAGATAAGACGTCGTTTCGGGGACAAAAGTTCTTCATTTCGCACTCCAAAATTTTGTTTTCAGCCGACGATCACCCCGTTTCCAAGGTTTTCTAGCAGTGGCGTCTCCCTCGATTACACGAATCGCTGGTGGCGCAGCCACACGGATTTGGCCTGTCACGGATATCCGAAGTTGTGTTCAACTCGGCATGAGAACTCGTCCCCAGGATGTAGATATGGGTGCACAAACATCGCCGAAACAGTCACCCTTTCTGGTTTATTCCCACTTCTTTAGCGAAAGAAATGGGCATAACTTTCCGCCCGAGTATCGGAATCGCTTATGTGACCACAATTCGGAATCGGCACTCCGAGACGATCGACATGGGCGTTGGTTTCACGGAATTCTGTTCCGGGGCCGAAATTCTGCCGCAGAGCGTGTGTACTAGTACACCGATTGTCATACCCCTTGGGTAGGACGCGGATTTTTGTTCGCCCGGCTATCTGAACGGCCCGTGAGACCCCAATTCGGAATCAGCACTTCGACCCGGTCCACACAAGGTCACATTTGGAGATTTCCTGTCCGGCGCCCAAATTTCGCTCCGGGAGCATGGTCATGGGCTGCCGATGCAATCGTATACGGACACCCCTTCGCTCAAAATGACATAAGTTTCTGCTCAGTTATCAGAATCGCTTATAAGACCCCAATTCGCAATCGGCACTCAGAGGTTCCCGTCACCCCCTTACTGCCTCAGGTGATAAGACATCGTTTCGTGGTCAAAAATCCTTCGTTTTGCACTCCAAAATTGCGTTTCTAGCCGACGATCACCCCGTTTCCAAGGTTTTCTCGCAGTAGCGTCTCCCTCAATTACGCGAATTGCTGGTGACATAGCCACACAGATTTGGCATGTCACGAAGATCAGAAGTTGTGTTCAACTCGGCACGAGAACGCATCCCCAGGATGTAGATATGGATGCACAAACATCGCCAAAATAGTCACTCCTTTCGGTTTATTCCCACTCCTTTAGAGAAAGAAATGGGCATAACTTTCCGCCCGAGTATCGAAATCGCTTATGTGACCACAATTCGGAATCGACACTCCGAGGCGGTCAAAAGGGCGCTGGTTTCATGGAATTCCGTTCTGGGGCCGAAATTTCGACGCGGAGCGTGTGTACTAGTACACCGATTATCGTACCCCTTAGGTAGGATGTAGATTTTTGTTCGCCCAGAAATCGGAACGGCCTGCGAGGCCCCAATTCGGAATCGGCACTTCGACCCAATCGACACAAGGTCGCATTCGAAGATTTCCGGTCCGGCGCCCAAATTCCGCTCCGGGAGCATGGTGGCGGGCTGCCGATGCGATCGTATACGGACACCCCTTCACTCAAACAGGCATAACTTTCCGCTCGGTTATCGGAATCGCTTATAAGACCCCAATTCGGAATCGACACTCAGAGGCGCCCGTCACCCCCTTACTACCTTAGGTGATAAGACGTCGTTTCGCACTCCAAAATTGTGTTTTCAGCCGACGATCACTCTGTTTCCTAGGTTTTCTGGCAGTAGCGTCTCCCTCGATTACGCGAATCGCTGGTGGCGCAGCCACACAGATTTGGCCTGTCACGGTGATCAGAAGTTGTGTTCAACTCGGAACGAGAACTCGTCCCCAGGACGTTGTTGGGTTTACATGTGTTATGTTTTTGATGATGAACAATACAAATTGATGTTATGTGAATATGAACAACATGATGAAAGTGACAAACTCAAGCATTGTCTAATTGTCCATTATATCTCACTAACAATGTTCTTAAATGTAGGTGAGAATGTATGCAAAATAATGTACCAAATTCCAGAGCAAAATCTCAAGAAACTCAAGTTAAACAAGTGCCTGTCGACAGATCTACAAGGCCCTATCGACAGCCAAGCACAGGGAGACAAGACAAAGTTCAGGACAACAGTACCTGTCGACAGATCCAGATCAGTTGTCGACAGCTACACACAGGAAACTGTTTCCCGGAAGACCAGTATTCTGGATTTTGCAAACCTGTTAGCACCTGTCGACAGATGCATAGGCTGTTGTCGACAGACGTAGAGAAACCTCAAGAACCGAGATTTGGATACGTTTCTTATTTGGGTGATTCATTTTACCACGTCTTACCATACTTGAACACCCATATATAAGGAACATCTAGAGGTATTTTCGCACAAGAGAAGCCACCATACCAAACCCTAATCAAAAACCAAGAGAGAGAGCTTCTCCCTGCTGCTCTGCTTCAACCTTCCGTCCAGGGAAAGAAAAAACCATCTTCCGAACGGAATTGAAGCTGGTTTGTCCATCTCTCAAGCTTCTCCATCAACTGACATCTGTCAAGACAGAGCTTGAAGTTCATCTGGACGACCATCTTGAAGAGTTCCATTTCAGGATTTGATTCTACAACTCTGAACTCTTCTCTACTTCTACTTTATCATACTCTGTGTGTGTGACAGTGGGTCAAGCGTCTCTTGTGCTTGATCTACGTGTGTGGTGTTGTTCTGATCGTGTGCTAGCATCAGACAACGTGGTGTGTGTGTGTGTTGTAGTGTTTGAACTCGCTTATAAGCAGTCGTTCTGCGTGTGTGTGTGGACGGTGGACGTAGGATACACAAGTTGTGTACTCCGAACCACCTTAAATCTTCATGTCCTATGGTTTGCATGTTTTCACGTTAGATGATTGGTAGGCACGCTGGTTCTACACATGATAGATAGATTGTTTCTATTCTGCTTATCACAAGTTCACACACGGTAATCCAATTTCAAGTTAAATCTGTCTGAGATTTCAACAAGTCTGTGTTTCCATCAAAAGAAGACAATAGTAATTAGAGTTTACAGTAATCTATTCAAACCCCCCTTGTAGATTACCATATTATATAATTCCGCACATCTTTCAGACGTAGATATGGGTGCATAAACATCGGCGAAATAGTCACCCCTTCCGGTTTATTCCCACCCCTTTAGCGAAAGAAATGGGCATAACTTTTCGCCCGGATATCGGAATCGCTTATGTGACCACAATTCGGAATCGGTACTCCGAGACGGTCGACAGGGCGTTGGTTTCGCTGAATTCCGTTCCATGGGAGAAATTCCACCGCGGAGCGTGTGTACTAGTACACCGAATGTCGTAACCCTTAGGTAGGACGCAGATTTTTGTTCGCCCGGCGATCGGAACGGTCCGCGAGGCCCTAATTCGGAATCAACACGTCGACCTGGTCGGCACAAGGTCACATTCAGAGATTTTTGGTCTGGCGCCCAAATTCTACTCCGGGAGTGTGGTCGTGGGCTGCCGATGCGATCGTATATGGACACCCCTTCGCTCAAACGAGCATAACTTTCCGTTCGGTTATCAGAATAGCTTATAAGACCCCAATTTGGAATCGGCGCTCAGAGGCGCCCGTCGTCCCCTTATCGCCTCAGGCGATAAGATGTCGTTTCGGGGTCGAAAAACCTTCGTTTCACACTATAAAATTATATTTCCAGTCGACGATCCCTCTGTTTCCAAGGTTTTCTGGCAGTAGCATCTCCCTCGATTACGCAAATCACTGGCGGGGCAGCCACAAAGATTTGGCCTATCATTGCGATCAGAAGTTGTGTTAAACTCGGCACGAGAACTCGTCTCCAGTATGTAGATATGGGTGCACAAACATCGCCGATATAGTCACCCCTTCCGGTTTATTCCCACCCCTTCAGAGAAAGAAATGGGCATAACTTTTCGCCCGAGTATCGGAATTGCTTATGTGACCACAATTCAGAATCAGCACTCTAAGACGGTCGACAGGGCACTAGTTTCGCAGAATTCCTTTCCAGGACTGAAATTCTGTCGCGGAGTGTGTGTACTAGTACACTGAATGTCGTACCCCTTGGGTAGGACACGGATTTTTGTTCGCCCAGCGATCGGAACGGCCCGTGTGGCCCCAATTCAGAATTGGCTCTTCGAGCCGGTCGGCACAAGGTCGCAATCGAAAATTTCCGGTCCGGCGGCCAAATTCCGCTCTGGGAGCATGGTCGCGGGCTGCCGATGCGATCGTATAAGAACACCCCATCGCTCAAACGGGCATAACTTTACGCTCAGTTATCAGAATCACTTATAAGACCCCAATTCGGAATCGGCACTCAGAGGCGCCCGTCACTCCTTTATTGCCTTAGATGATAAGATGTCATTTCGGGGTCGAAAATCCTTCGTTTCAAACTCCAAAATTGTGTTTCAAGTCGACGATCACCCCGTTTCCAAGGTTTTCTGGTAGTAGCGTCTCCTTAGATTACGCGAATCACTGGTGGCACAGCCACACGGATTTGCCCTATCACGGAGATCAGAAGTTGTGTTCAACTTGGCATGAGAACTCGTCCCCAGGACGTAGATATGGGTGCACAAACATCGCAGAAATAGACACCCCTTCCAGTTTATTCCCACCCCTTTAGCAAAAGAAATGGACATAACTTTCTACCCCGGGTATCGGAATCGCTTATGTGACCACAATTCGGAATTGGCACTCTGAGACGATTGATAGGGCGCTGGTTTCGCGGAATTCCATTCCGGGGCCGAAATTCCGCCGTGGAGCGTGTGTACTAGTACACCAATTGTCGTACCCCTTGGGTAGGACACGAATTTTTGTTCGCCCGACGATCGAAACGGCCCGCGAGGCCGCAATTCGGAATCGACACTTCGACCTGGTCGGCACAATGTCGCATTCGAAGATTTCCGGTCCGGCGCCCAAATTTCGCTCCGGGAGCGTGGTCGCGGGCTGCCAATGCGATCGTATACGGACACCCTAGGCTCAAACGGGCATAACTTTCCTCTCAGTTAACGGAATCATTTCTAAGACCCCAATTCGAAATCGACACTCAGAGGCACCCATCACCCCCTTACTACCTTAGGTGATAAGACGTCGTTTCGGGGTCGAAAATTCTTTCGTTTCGCACTCCAAAATTGCGATTCCAGCTGACGATCACCCCATTTCCAAGGTTTTCTGGCAGTAGAGTCTCCCTCGATTATGCGAATCGCTGGTGGCACAACCACATGGATTTGGCCTATCAAGGAGATTAGAAGTCCTATTCAACTCGGTACGAGAACTCGTCCCCACGACGAAGATATGGGTCCTCAAACATCGATAAAATAGTAACCCCTTCTGGTTTATTCCCTCCCCTTTAGCGAAAGATATGGGCATGGCTTTCCGCCTGGGTATCGGAATCACTTATGTGACCACAATTCAGAATCGGCAATCCGAGATGATCGGCAGGGCGCTGGTTTCGCAGAATTCCATTCTGCGGCAAAAATTTCGCCGCGAAGCGTGTGTACTACTACACCGAATGTCGTACCCCTTGGGTAGGATGCGGATTTTTGTTCACCTGATGATAGGAACGGCCCGCGAGGCCGCAATTCTGAATCGGCACAAGGTCGCATTCATAGATTTCCGGTCCGACACCCAAATTTCGCTCCTGGAGCGTGGTCGCGGGCTGCCGATGCGATCGTATACAGACACCCCTTCGCTCAAACGGGCATAACTTTCCGCTCGGTTATCGGAATCGCTTATAAGACCCCAATTCGGAATCGGCACTCAGATGCGCCCCGTCATCCCTTTAGTGCCTCAGGCGATATGACTTCGTTTCGTGTCGACAATCCTTCCTTTCGCACTCCAAAATTGCATTTCTAGACGACGATCACCCCATTTCCAAGGTTTTTTGGCAGTAGCCTCTCCCTCGATTACGCGAATCGCTGGCTGGGCAGCAACCCAGATTTGAACTGTCACGGTGATCAGAAGTTGTGTTCAACTCGGCACGAGAACTCGTCCCCAGGACGTAGATATGGGTGCACAAACATCGCTGATATAGTCACCCCTTCCGTTTTATTCCCACCCCATCAACGAAAGAAATGGGCATAACTTTCCGCCCGGGTATCGGAATCGCATATGTGACCAAAATTCGGAATCGGCACTCCGGAACGGACGACAAGGCGCCGGTTTCGCGGAATTCCGTTCCGGGGCCGAAATTTCACCGCAGAGCGTGTGTACTAGTACACCGAATGTCATACCCCTTGGGTAGGATGCGAATTTTTGTTCGACCGGCGTTCGGAACGGCCCGCTAGTCCCCAATTCGGAATCGGCACGTCGACCCGGTCGGCACAAGGTCGCATTAGGAGATTTCCTGTCCAGCGCCCAAATTCCATTCTGGGAGCGTGGTCGCAGGCTGCCGAAGCAATCGTATACGGACACCCCTTCACTCAAATGGGCATAACATTCCGCTCGGTTATCAGAATCGCTTATAAGACCTCATTCGGAATCGACACTCAGAGGCACCCGTCACCCCCTTATTGCCTCAGGCGATAAGATGTCGTTTCAGGGTCGAAAATTATTCGTTTCGCACTACAAAATTGTGTTTCCAGCCGACGATCACCCTGTTTCCAAGGTTTTCTGGCAGTAGCGTCTCCCTCGATTACGCGAATCGCTGGCGGGGCAGCCACACAGATTCGGCCTATCATGGTGATAAGAAGTTGTGTTCAACTCGGCATGAGAACTCGTCCCCAGAATGTAGATATGAGTGCACAAACACCGTCGATATAGTCACCCCTTCCGGTTTATTCCCACCCCATCAGCGAAAGAAATGGGCATAACTTTCCGTCCGGATATCGGAATCGCTTATGTGACCACAATTTGGAATCGGCACTCCGATACGGTCGACGAGGCGCTGGTTTCACGGAATTCCATTCCGGGGTTGAAATTCCACCGCGGAGCGTGTGTACTAGTACACTAAATGTCGTACCCCTTGGGTAGGACGTGGATTTTTGTTCGCCCGCCAATCGAAACGGTCCGCGAGGCCCCAATTCGGAACCGGCATGTCGACCCGGTCAGCACAAGGTCGAATTCAGATATTTCTGGTCCGGCGCCCAAATTCTGCTCCGGGAGCGTGGTCGCGGGTTGCCGATTCGATCTTATACGGACACCCCTTCACTCAAACGGGCATAACTTTCCGTTCGGTTATCGGAATCGCTTATAAGACCCCAATTCGGAATCGGCACTCAGAGGTGCAAGTCACCCCCTTACTTCCTCTAGAGATAAGATGTCGTTTCGGGGTCGAAATTCCTTCGTTTTGCACTCCAAAATTGAGTTTCCAGCCGCGATGACCCTGTTTCCAAGGTTTTCTGGCAGTAGCGTCTTCCTCGATTACGTGAATCGCTGGTGGCACAACCACACAGATTTGGCCTATCACGGAGAACATAGGTTGTGTTCTACTCGTCCCCAAAACGTAGATATGGGTGCACAAACATCGCAGAAATAGTCACCCCTTCCAATTTATTCCCACTCCTTTAGCGAAAGAAATGGGCATAACTTTCCGCCCGGGCATCGGAATCGCTTATGTGACCACAATTTGGAATCGACACTCCGAGACGGTCGACAGGGCACTGGTTTCGCAAAATTCCGTTCTGGGGACGAAATTCCACCGCGGAGCGTGTGTATTAGCACACCGAATGATATACCCCTTGGATAGGACGCGGATTTTTGTTCGTCCGGTGATCGGAACGGCCCGCGAGGCCCCAATTCGGAATCGGCACTTCGACCCAGTCGGCACAAGGTCGCATTTGGAGATTTCTAGTCTGGCGCCCAAATTCAGCTCCAGGAGCGTGCTCGCAGGCTACCGATGAGATCGTATACGGACACCCCTTTGCTCAAACGGTCATAACATTCTGCACGGTTATAGGAATCGCTTATAAGATCCCAATTCGGAATCGGCACTCAGAGGCGCCCGTCTCCATCTTACTACCTCAGAAGATAAGACGTCGTTTCGGGGTCGAAAATCCTTCGTTTCACACTCCAAAATTGCATTTCCAGCCGACGATCACCCTGTTTCCAAGGTTTTCTGGCAGTAGCATCTCCCTCGATTACGCGAATCGCTGGTGGCACAGCCACATGAATTTGGCCTCTCACGGAGATCAGAAGTTGTGTTCAACTCGGCACGACAACTCCTCCCCAGGACGTAGATATGGGTGCACAAATATCGCAGAAATAGTCACCCCTTCCGGTTTAGTCCCACCCCTTTAGCGAAAGAAATGGGCATAACATTCCGCCCGGGTATAGGAATCGTTTATGTGACCACAATTCGGAATCGACACTCCGAGACGGTCGACAGGGCGCTGGTTTCGCGGAATTCCGTTCTGGGGCCGAAATTCCACCGCAGAGCGTGTGTACTAGTACACTGAATGTCGTACCCCTTGGGTAGGACAGGGATTTTTGTTCCCCCGGCAATCGAAACGGTCCGTGAGGCCCCAATTAGGAATCGGCACGTCGACCCGGTCAACACAAGGTCGAATTTGGATATTTCTGGTCCGGCGCCCAAATTCTGTTCCGGGAGCGTGGTCACGGGCTGCCGATGAGATCGTATACGGACACCCCTTCGCTCAAATGGGCATAACATTCCGCTCGGTTATCGAAATCGCTAATAAGACCCCAATTCGAAATCGGCACTCAGAGGCGCCCGTCACCCCGTTACTGCTCAGGCGATAAGATGTCGTTTCGGGGTCGAACATTCTTCATTTCGCACTCCAAAATTGCATTTCCAGCCGACGATCAACCCATTTCCAAGGTTTTATGGCAGTAGCGTCTCCTTCGATTACGCAAATCGCTGGTGGCACAACCACAAAGATTTGGCCTATCACGAAGATCAGAAGTTGTGTTCGACTCGACACGAGAACTCGTCCCCAAAACGTAGATATGGGGGCACAAACATCGCAGAAATAGTCACCCCTTCCGATTTACTCCCACCCCTTTAGCGAAAGAAATGGACATAACTTTCCGCACGGGCATCAGAATCGCTTATGTGACCAAAATTCGGAATCGGCACTCCGAGGCGGTCGACAGGGCGCTGGTTTCACGGAATTCCATTCTCCAACCGAAATTCCACCGCGGAGCGTGTGTACTAGTACACCGAGTGTCGTACCCCTTGGGCAGGACGCAGATTTTTGTTCGCTCGGCGATCGGAACGGCCCGCGAGGCCCCAATTCGGAATCGGCACTTCAACCCGGTCGGCATAAGGTCGCATTCAGAGATATCTGGTCTGGCGCCCAAATTTCGCTCTGGGAGAGTGGTCGCGGGTTGCCGATGCGATCATATACGAACACCCCTTCACTCAAACAGACAAAACTTTCAGCTCGGTTATCGGAATCGCTTATAAGACCCCAATTCGGAATCGGCACTTAGAGGCGCCCGTCACCCCCTTATTGCCTCTGAAGATAAGACATCATTTCGGGGACAAAAATTCTTCATTTCGCACTCAAAAATTGTGTTTTCAGCCGACGATCACGGCGTTTCCAAGGTTTTCTGGCAGTAGAGTCTCCCTCGATTATGCGAATTGCTGGTGGCGCAGCCACACGGATTTGGCATGTCACGGAGATCCGAAGTTTTGTTCAACTCGGCATGAGAACTCGTCCGCAGGATGTAGATATGGGTGCACAAACATCGCCGAAACAGTCACCCTTTCTGGTTTATTCCCACCCCTTTAGCGAATGAAATGGGCATAACTTTCCGCTCGAGTATCGGAATCGCTTATGTGACCACAATTCGGAATCGGCACTCCGAGACGGTCAACAGGGGGATGGTTTCGTGGAATTCCGTTTCGTGGCCGAAATTCCGCCGCGGAGCGTGTGTACTAGTACACCAAATGTCGTACCCCTTGGGTAGGACTGGGATTTTTATTCGCCCAACAATCGGAACGGACCGCGAGGCCCCAATTCTGAATCGGCACGTCGACCCGATCGGCACAAGGTCGCATTCGGAGATTTCTGGTCTGGCACCCAAATTCTACTTCGGGAGCGTGGTCGCGGGCTGCCAATGCGATCGTATTCGGACACCCCTTCGCTCAAACGGGCTTAACTTTTCGCTCGGTTATCGGAATCGCTTATAAGACCCCAATTCGGAATCGGCACTCAGAGGCGCCCGTCACCCCCTTATTGCCTCACGCGATAAAACATCGTTTCGGGGTCGAAAAACCTTCGTTTCGCATTCCAAAATTATGTTTCCAGCCGACGATCCCCCCCATTTCCAAGGTTTTCTGGCAGTAGCATCACCCTCGATTACGCGAATCACAGGCGGACCAGCCACACAGATTTGGTCTATCACGGCGATCAGAAGTTGTGTTCAACTCGACACAAGAACTCGTCCCCAGGACGTAGATATGGGTGCACAAACATCGTCGATATAGTCACCCTTCCGGTTTATTCCTACCCCTTCAGAGAAAGAAATGGGCGTAACCTTCCGCACGGGTATAGGAATCACTTATGTGACCACAATTCGGAATCAGCACTCCAAGATGGTCAACAGGACGCTGGTTTCGTGGAATTCCGTTCCGCGGCCGAAATTCCGCCGCGAAGCGTGTGTATTAGTACAACGAATGTCGTACCCCTTGGGTAGGGCGCGGATTTTTGTTCGCTCGGCGATCGGAACGGCCCGTGAGGCCCCAATTCGGAATAGGCACATTACCCGGTCAGCACAAGGTCGCATTCAGAGATTTCCGGACCAGCGCCCAAATTCCGCTCAGGGAGCGTAGTCGCGGGCTGCATATGCGATCGTATACGGACACCCCTTCGCTCAAACGGGCATAAATTTCCGCTCGGTTATCGGAATCGCTTATAAGACCACAATTCGAAATCGGCACTTAGAGGCGCCCGTCACCCCCATATTGTCTCAGAAGATAAGAAGTTGTTTCGGGGTCGAAAAACCTTCATTTCGCACTCCAAAATTGTGTTTTCAGCCGACGATCACCTCGTTTCCAAGGTTTTCTAGTAGTAGCATCTCCCCACACAGATTTGGCCTATCATGTTGATCAGAAGTTGTGTTCAACTCGACTCGAGAACTCGTCCCGAGGATGTAGATATGGGTGCACAAACATCGCCGAAATAGTCACCCCTTCCGGTTTATTCCCACCCCATCAACCAAAGAAATGGGCATAACTTTCCGCCCGGGTATCGGATTCGCTTGTGTGACCACAATTCGGAATTGGCACTCCGAGACGGTCGACAGGGCACTGGTTTCGCGGAATTCCGTTCCGGGGCCGAAATTCCGCCGCGGAGCGAAGTGCGTGTACTAGTACACCGAATGTCGTACCCCTTGGGTAGGACGTGGATTTTAGTTCACCCGATGATCGGAATGGCTCGCGAGGCCCCAATTCAGAATCGGCACGTCGACCCGGTTGACACAAGGATGCATGCGGAGATTTCTGGTTCGGCGCCCAAATTTTACTCCGGGAGCGTGGTCGCGGTCCTACGATTCGATCGTATACGGACATCCCTTCGCTCAAACGGTCATAACTTTCCGCTCGGTTATCAGAATCGCTGATAAGACCGCAATTCAGAATCGGCACTCAGAGGCGCCCGTCACCCACTTATTGCCTCAGGCAATAAGACGTCGTTTTGGGTCAAAAAACCTACGTTTCGCACTCCAAAATTGCCTTTTCAACCGACGATCCCCCCGTTTTCAACCGCCTATCACGGTGATCAGAAGTTGTGTTCAACTCGGCACGAGAACTCATCCCCAGGACGTAGATATGGGTGCACAAACATTGCCGATATAGTCACCCCTTCCGGTGTATTCCCACCCCTTCAGAGAAAGAAATGGGTATAACTTTCTGCCCGGATATCGGAAACGCTTATGTGACCACAATTTGGAATCGGCACTCCGAGACGGTCGACAGGGCGCTGGTTTCACGGAATTTTGTTTCGGGGCTGAAATTCCACCGTGGAGCGTGTGTACTAGTACTCTGATTGTCATACCCCTTGGGTAGGATGCAGACTTTTGTTTGCCCGACGATCGGAACGGCCCGCAAGGCGCCAATTCAGAATCGGCACTTCGACCCGGTCGGCACAAGGTCGCATTCGAAGATTTTCGGTCTGGCTCCCAAATTTCGACCCGGGAGCGTGGTCGCGGACTGCCGATGCGATCGTATACGGACACCCCTTCGCTTAAACGGGCATAACTTTCCGCTCAGTTATCAGAATCGCTTATAAGTCCCCAATTCGGAATCGGCACTCAAAGGCGCCCGTCACCCGTTATTGCCTTAAGTGATAAGACGTCGTTTTGGGGTCGAAAAACCTTCTTTTCGCACTCCAAAATTGTGTTTTCAGCCGACGATCACCCCGTTTCCAAGGTTTTCTGGTAGCCACGTCTCCCTCGATTACACGAATCGCTGGTGGTGCAGCCACACAGATTTGGCATGTCACGTAGATCAAAAGTTGTGTTCAACTCGGCACGAGAACTCATCCCAAGGACGTAGATATGGGTGCACAAACATCGCCGAAACAGTCACCCTTTCTGGTTTATTCCCACCCCTTTAGAGAAAGAAATGGGCATAACTTTCCGCCCGGGTATCGGAATCGATTATGTGACCACAATTCGGAATCAGCACTCTGAGATGGTCGACAAGGCGCTGATTTCGCAGAATTCTGTTTCGTGGCCGAAATTCCACCGCGGAGCGTGTTTACTAGTACACCGAAAGTCATACCCCTTGGGTAGGACGCAGATTTTTATTCGCCTGATGATCGGAACGGCCCGCGAGACCCCAATTCGGAATCGACACTTCGACTCGGTCGGCACAAGGTCACATTCGGAGATTTTCGGTGCGGCGCCCAAATTTCACTCCGGGAGCATAGTTGCGAGCTGCCGATGCGATCGTATACGGACACCCCTTCGCTCAAACAGACATAATTTTCCGCTCAGTTATCGGAATCGCTTATAAGACCCCAATTCGGAATCGACACTCAAAGGCACCTGTCACCCCCTTATTGCCTTAGGCGATAAGACGTCGTTTCGAGGTCGAAAAACCTTCGTTCCGCACTCCAAAATTGCATTTCTAGCCGACGATCACCCCGTTTCTAAGATTTTCTGGCAGTAGCGTCTCCCTCGATTACGCGAATCGCTGGCGAAGAAGCCACATGGATTTGGCCTCTCACGGAGATGAAAAGTTGTGCTCAACTCGGCACAAGAACTCGTCGTCAGGACGTATATATGGGCGCACAAACATCGCCGATATAGTCACCCCTTCTGGTTTATTCCCACTTGATCAGCGAAAGAAATGGGAATAACATTCCGCCCGGGTATCGGAATCGCTTATGTGACCACAATTTGGAATAGGCACTCCGAGACGGTCGACGGGGTGATGGTTTCACGGAATTCCATTATGGGGCCGAAATTCCGCCAAGGAGCGTGTGTACTAGTACACCGAATGTCGTACCCCTTGGGTAGGACCCGGATTTTTGTTCTCCCGACGATCGAAACGGCCCGCGACGCCCAATTCAGAATCGGTGCATCGATCCGGTCGGCACAAGGTCGCATTCGGAGATTTCCGGTCCGACGCCCAAATTCTGCTCCGGGAGCGTGGTCGCGGGCTGCTGATGCGATCATATACGGACACCCCTTCGCTCAAACGGGCATAACCTTCCGCTCGGTTATGGGAATCGGTTATAAGACACCAATTCAGAATCAGCACTCAGAGGCATCTGTCATCCCCTTACTGTCTCAGGTGATAAGACGTCGTTTTGGGGTCGAAAATCCTTCATTTCGCACTCCAAAATTGTGTTTCCACCCGACGATCATCTAGTTTCCAAGGTTTTCTGGCAGTAGCGTCTCCCTCGATTACGCAAATCGCTGGTGGCGCAGCCACACGGATTTGTTCTGTCACGGAGATCAGAAGTTGTGTTCAACTCGGCACGAGAACTCGTCCCCAGGACGTAGATATGGGTGCACAAACATCGCCGATATAGTCACCCCTTCCAGTTTATTTTCATCCCATCAGCGAAAGAAATGGGTATAACTTTCCGCCCGGGTATCGGAATCGCTTACGTGACCACAATTCAGAATCGGCACTCCGAGACGGTCGATAGGGCGTTGGTTTCGCGGAATTTCATTCTGGGGCTGAAATTCCACCGCGGAGCAGGTGTACTAGTACACCAAATGTCATACCCCTTGGTTAGGACACATATTTTTGTTTGCCCGGCGATAGAAACAGCCTGCGAGGCCCTAATTCGGAATCGGCACTTCGACCCGGTCGGCACAAGGTTGCATTCGGAGATTTCTGGTCCGGCGCCCAAATTCCGCTCCGGGAGCGTGGTCGCGGGCTGCCGATGCAATTGTATACTCAACTGCTGGTGGTACAAGTCTGTCACAACACCGCTACAAGCCAAACACGTGGCAAGCCCTGAAAAGAACTGTAGGGGAGTGAGCCTCAACAAGTCACTGGCTCAGTAAGGGCTACCCAAAACAACCCGACTAACCACAGACACCTCGACCCCAATGGGTCTCACTGGCAACAACAATAGCCAAACCATTTCATGCTCACATCATTACAATAGATAACAATTAAACATGCTTATGATAATAAACATAACGTCCTCAGAAGAAAAGTAGGACTACAGGACTAACATAAAATCATTAGTTAGCCCAACTACTAAAGTGCCTAAACCACAGTCTCACTGGCACACTACCACGACAACTGGTTGCCTAAGCTAAAAGCCATATAGGCAAAGTACTGCCCAGACTACAAGCTTTATAGGCAAACCTCAAACATTGAGTAACAGGACCGCTAACAAAGAGTTGGTCCTTTATACTCCAAACCACACTACATCGGAAACTACACACAAGGTAACGGAACTGGCTACCACGAAGCCAATCCATAACACACTAAAACTATAATTGGAATCATATCCAAGAAGAGTAAAACTCAACAAGTGGAAGGTCTCACACGGCCTCCACGGAACATAGCTTAACTAAACCACAATATGCCTAGGCCATAAGCCTCATCGGCAAATTACCCACAAAGGTAACATAATTAATAATCACAAACTAATTCACAATAAATTATAAACAAAGATTTACCTAAAACAGTTAGGATACAACAAGTGGCAGGTCAAACCACAAGACTTTCACAACACACAAGTACCCGGAAAGGTTGGTACACAATGTACCACCACAAAGCTATAAAGTAACCCACGAAGGAAATAGGTACCTGCTACTCTGAGGTACCACAACACAAACACCGAACAAAGGGTACAGGAAGGTGGTAAACACCACACTGAACCACAATTATATTATACCTTTATTTAGGCACAACATTACAGGTAAAACCTTAACCGGCTAGTCACACAAACTATAACTCAGTCACAATTGTGCCAACACCAGGGCACACCTCGAACTGGTCAAACCTCGACTACGAGTCACAGCTCACAAACCACGACAAGTAGAAAAGCACGAGTCGGAAGGGAACGATGTCACCATATCCACAACTGGAGCTAACTAAGCACGAGTCAGAAAGAACGACGCCACCACACGGGAACGGACTACTGGCTGATCAGGCCAATATCCAACCCGGACAACACAACACAAGAACTACCTCTCAGCCTCGCAGTCACGGACGAAAGGTCCAACTGCCGCTCCACTAGGAAGAAGTCAAACAACTTTGGAGACCAACCAACACCACACCTGCAGACACACAACTGCAGGCCCATGCCTGGCACCTTTAGAGTCTCTGGCCGGAGCACTCTAAAGTGAGGCACTGGAAAACAGGACTAGCTGGGGACCAGTACGTCTACCGGTGTCCGTACCCCCAACCACGAGCGCGCTACAAGCGACTAAAGAACAAACTCTGGGAAGTCGCTGCCCCACTGCCGTCTTTCCCTCAGCCGGACGTACAACTCAAACTCAGGAGTGAGGGTGTCCAGGAAGACGACACAGACCTCAACGGTACAACACAAGTACCGGGACAAAACCTCGAGCACAACAAACACACGTGCCTGGCTCACAAAGAACCTGGGGTACCCGACTAGAGAGGCATTCCGGAATAGTCGCCGGACCACCACACTCGGCTAGCACAAACCACGATACTTACACATATAGCCTTTACTTATAATTCACAATTTACAAGTGTTAGGATTAGCTTAACATCGGTCACCGTGTGACCCCAAAGCTATCCCACACCAACACATACCTGAACCACAAACTTGCCTATCATTGGTCATCTCATGACCACCGAGGCAACACACACCACTTATTTCATAAATCCATATAATACTATTCGAAAGTCAACAACGGACCAGGGCTAGGTCGGTATGGACCTTCACTGCCCAAACACCACAAAGTCATGGCTAGGCTCACACAGGAACCTCACTGCCTAGTTACTACGATAAATCATAAGAATTATATTACAACAAAGTGTGTAGTAAATACACACTCAAACCACGTAGACAATACGTGTATATTACACCCTGGATGGTGTACCACACGTCTTCCACGTAAACCACATGTCCAACACATGGACAACGCATTCCAAGAGTGCCACGGGTGCCAACGCACCACACATATCATGTAAAGCGATTACGTACATCACACATCATTCATGTAAAACTTGCCCATTACATGAGCAGTATGCTCCAAGAGCATAACAAGTGCACTGGCTCACACTGGTCATCGCCATGCACACACAAACACGTAATATTCATAATCAGAGAAGCTACGTAAACCACACTGCATGAATACATGCACAAGTTGGCGGCAACATCGACTGCCGCTTATAAGAAGTAAACGGCAAGCGATCTAGCCGTTTATATCCCGGCTGGTGATCTTGGCGGCAAGCGATCTTGATGCTAAGTTCTCCGGCCTAAAACCCTGCAGAAACCCTAATCCAGCTCTACAGGTTTTCCAACCGTTTAAACTACAGAGAAACATATAAAAAAACAGTTCCTTTAACATACCAGAACCCGAAACAACCCATTACAACATGCTCCATTCGCTAAATTACTCAAACCACCCATTAACCCCACATGGTGCAACTTAATCCGAAAATATAATAAAAATGCTGGTTCAAGTGATTAGGTCGTGTTTTAATGTTTCTAACAAGCTAACAGGGCTCGACCCCTACCTCAGAAACGCAATTAAACTCCCGAAGAACCTCGAATCACGCCGAAAGCCGAGAAACGTCCCACGAACACCGCGCTCCAATCCATCATTCCCTGCCCGATCTGCCGCTACCACGCGCACCACGGCCTTCCCACGAGCTCCCGCCGACCATCAGAACTCGCGAAGAAGCTCAAGGGTGAAGGTGGGGGAAGAGGAAAGGAGAAGGAGGAGAAAGAACAGAGCTCGGGTCTGCCATAAAAACACAGGCATGTCAGGTTAATGTCAACCCTTGGGTCGTTTAACCAGACCGCCACAACTAGACGTCCACAAAGCTTGACGCCAAGTTCAACAGTCGACGTCCTCATCGATGGACGCCAACACACTGCTGGTGTCCAGCAAGCTGAACACCAACACGGACCCAAACTAAACCCGCTAAACCTTGATCCACGGGGATCCGGAAAATGCGCGACGTTACATTATTATCACCTAAAAACAAATGTCGTCCTCGACATATAAAACAAAACACAATAAACCAAATTATCACCTAAAAACAAATAAAGTCAAACACAGAACAAGTAGGATACTCTTTCTCTGTTTTAGCCTTTCAATTAATCTTACACTTACTCTGTTCTGTCAATTCCATTGTCTTTCTTTAGCTTTCAACCGTAGGCGATTCTGCCTTGCCAATGACGCTTTATCTCCTCGGACTGAACATGTTTCCACAATTTCCCAACTGTGTTTGCAACATTCCTTTCGAGACTGTTTATTTTTCTCAAATATCTTACACTGTAATATTCTTTCATGCCATAATCTTTCCAAATTATTAAACTTTCCGGTGCCATTTCCTTTTTCTATTTATCACTGCCAACTATTATCCTGCCTCATCTGCATTTACATTCGCAACTGACACTTCTTCAGAGAAAATCAATCACCATCTTTGAATTTCCTGCCTTTTCATATTATTCTGTTCATACTGCTTTAAGTCAATCTCTGATCAAAGACCATAATAAATTATGTTCCTTTATTTGGCTGCGCAAAACTTTACATTTTCTCCTTATCTCAGCAAAGCTTGAATAATTTATGAATAGTAAATCTTTCTTGCTTCTGCTTCCGTTGCGCTACTCTGTTCACACTGAACACTTTTGCAAAATATTCCACAATTTTTGTTCACAATATTACTTTCAATTGCTTTCTTCTGACTTCAACTGCTTCTCAAATCATCCCATTCAATTAATTCCTGCTGAAGAAATTACTGCAATTTCTGATCTGCCAAATCACTATTGACATATTGCGCTTTTCATATATCTTTCCTGCTTTACTGACATTCTCTGACTGATTCTCATAATTCTGTTGCATAAACTTTCCAAATACTCTTTAATTAATTTATTCTTGCTCCTACACGAAATTCTGGATAACAATTTCCTTTCTGCTCAATTAAATCATCTCTTACACCAATATGCAAACTCTAATTGACATTTCCTGACTCATCTGATCTTATTCTTATTCACTCCATCATTTGCCAAATTCTTCTTTCTCTAATCCATATCTTTTCTTTATCTAAACTGCCAATCATCAACTAAATATTCTTCTTGTGCAAATTTCACAAATCCTTATTGCACATTAATCCTTATTTTCTCTCTTTCTTTATTCAACTAATCCTTTCAATACATATTTATACAAATCTTCATATCACACTTCCTGCTATCATCATTATTCATAACAACACTTTTCTCAGATTTTTGATCTCGGGCATATTTAATCTATCTGCCATAATTCACTGCTCTTTTATGTACTGATACCTCTTTTAAAATTGATCTGCCTTTCTTGATCATATCAAACTCTTCATAACTCTAATCACATTTTCATCCACACTGTTTCTTTAAATCCACTGACTCAAGTCTCTAATGCCACAATACCTCTACTAAGGTTCTCAACTACAACTTATCACACAAACTGACCTGTTCCTTATCACCTTGTTACCATGCATCTGTCTCTGCCAACTTTCTATCTCATTATAACTTACTTACTGAATTCCATATCCAAACTTGCTAATTTTTTCAATTCCTTTAACTGCAAATTTTTAACAACCAAACTGATCTATTACAGAAATACTCTATACTTATCTCTGCTAACTTTGCACTTTATTAACGTATCTCAAAGCACTACTTTACCTTTCTTCTCTAATCTCTGCAACTGAAAACTTTTAAATACTATGCTTTAACTGCTTTAACTGCACTAGTGCCAGAATGCTAACACACAACTTATGCCACTATTCACTTTATGGCACAGCAACTGCTCTCAATTACCAATCTAACAAACAAAAACTCACGGTTTACATGCCAAAAGCTTACGTAAAAACTACTTTATATCACACAAAACCGCAGACTTACTACCAGCAGTGGACATTAATCCATATATTGGGACATTGTACTTTCAATGTCTTTTCATATTCTAACTGGACATTGCTCTGATACCAACTGTAACGGACCGGGGTATTTATGCCCATTAAGGCTCCATATCCAGATCCGCCTCCCGCGAACGGACCGAAGTCTCGCAAGGGATATCTCACACACGTGTCCAGTAAGAGTATAAAAGACAAACCACAAGAATATAAGACACAAGAAAGTAAATGTGCTTATATCTATTCACAAATTTGTACAACTGTCCCATTACATTAATACATGTCCAATTAAAAGAGTACAACTACCTGGGGCATACCCCGAGGGAGCACAGGCTCACAGAGACGCTAACTACTACTCAACTGCTGGTGGTACAAGTCTGTCACAACACCGCTACAAGCCAAACACGCGGCAAGCCCTGAAAAGAACTGTAGGGGAGTGAGCCTCAACAAGTCACTGGCTCAGTAGGGGCTACCCAAAACAACCCGACTAACCACAGACACCTCGACCCCAATGGGTCTCACTGGCAACAACAATAGCCAAACCATTTCATGCTCACATCATTACAATAGATAACAATTAAACATGCTTATGATAATAAACATAACGTCCTCAGAAGAAAAGTAGGACTATAGGACTAACATAAAATCATTAGTTAGCCCAACTACTAAAGTGCCTAAACCACAGTCTCACTGGCACACTACCACGACAACTGGTTGCCTAAGCTAAAAGCCATATAGGCCAAGTACTGCCCAGACTACAAGCTTTATAGGCAAACCTCAAACATTTGAGTAACAGGACCGCTAACAAAGAGTTGGTCCTTTATACTCCAAACCACACTACATCGGAAACTACACACAAGGTAACGGAATTGGCTACCACGAAGCCAATCCATAACACACTAAAACTATAATTGGAATCATATCCAAGAAGAGTAAAACTCAACAAGTGGAAGGTCTCACACGGCCTCCACGGAACATAGCTTAACTAAACCACAATATGCCTAGGCCATAAGCCTCATCGGCAAATTACCCACAAAGGTAACATAATTAATAATCACAAACTAATTCACAATAAATTATAAACAAAGATTTACCTAAAACAGTTAGGATACAACAAGTGGCAGGTCAAACCACAAGACTTTCACAACACACAAGTACCCGGAAAGGTTGGTACACAATGTACCACCACAAAGCTATAAAGTAAACCACGAAGGAAATAGGTACCTGCTACTCTGAGGTACCACAACACAAACACCCGAACAAAGGGTACAGGAAGGTGGTAAACACCACACTGAACCACAATTATATTATACCTTTATTTAGGCACAACATTACAGGTAAAACCTTAACCGGCTAGTCACACAAACTATAACTCAGTCACAATTGTGCCAACACCAGGGCACACCTCGAACTGGTCAAACCTCGACTACGAGTCACAACTCACAAACCACGACAAGTAGCAAAGCACGAGTCGGAAGGGAACGATGTCACCATATCCACAACTGGAGCTAACTAAGCACGAGTCAGAAAGAACGACGCCACCACACGGGAACGGACTACTGGCTGATCAGGCCAATATCCAACCCGGACAACACAACACAAGAACTACCTCTCAGCCTCGCAGTCACGGACGAAAGGTCCAACTGCCGCTCCACTAGGAAAAAGTCAAACAACTGTGGAGACCAACCAACACCACACCTGCAGACACACAACTGCAGGCCCATGCCTGGCACCTCTAGAGTCTCTGGCCGAAGCACTCTAAAGTGAGGCACTGGAAAACAGGACTAGCTGGGGACCAGTACGTCTACCGGTGTCCGTACCCCCAACCACGAGCGCGCTACAAGCGACTAAAGAACAAACTCTGGGAAGTCGCTGCCCCACTGCCGTCTTTCCCTCAGCCGGACGTACAACTCAAACTCAGGAGTGAGGGTGTCCAGGAAGACGACACAGACCTCAACGGTACAACACAAGTACGGGACAAAACCCCGAGCACAACAAACACACGTGTCTGGCTCACAAAGAACCTGGGGTACCCGACTAGAGAGGCATTCCGGAATAGGCGCCGGACCACCACACTCGGCTAGCACAAACCACGATACTTACACATATAGCCTTTACTTATAATTCACAATTACAAGTGTTAGGATTAGCTTAACATCGGTCACCGTGTGACCCCAAAGCTATCCCACACCAACACATACCTGAACCACAAACTTGCCTATCATTGGTCATCTCATGACCACCGAGGCAACACACACCACTTATTTCATAAATCCATATAATACTATTCAAAAGTCAACAACGGACCAGGGCTAGGTCGGTATGGACCTTCACTGCCCAAACACCACAAAGTCATGGCTAGGCTCACACAGGAACCTCACTGCCTAGTTACTACGATAAATCATAAGAATTATATTACAACAAAGTGTGTAGTAAATACACACTCAAACCACGTAGACAATACGTGTATATTACACCCTGGATGGTGTACCACACGTCTTCCACGTAAACCACATGTCCAACACATGAACAACGCACTCCAAGAGTGCCACGGGTGCCAACGCACCACACATATCATGTAAAGCGATTACGTACATCACACATCATTCATGTAAAACTTGCCCATTACATGAGCAGTATGCTCCAAGAGCATAACAAGTGCACTGGCTCACACTGGTCATCGCCATGCACACACAAACACGTAATATTCATAATCAGAGAAGCTACGTAAACCACACTGCATGAATACATGCACAAGTTGGCGGCAACATCGACTGCCGCTTATAAGAAGTAAACGGCAAGCGATCTAGCCGTTTATATCCCGGCTGGTGATCTTGGCGGCAAGCGATCTTGACGCCAAGTTCTCCAGCCTAAAACCCTGCAGAAACCCTAATCCAGCTCTACAGGTTTTCCAACCGTTTAAACTACAGAGAAACATATAAAAAATAGTTCCTTTAACATACCAGAACCTGAAACAACCCATTACAACATGCTCCATTCGCTAAATTACTCAAACCACCCATTAACCCCACATGGTGCAACTTAATCTGAAAATATAATAAAAATGTTGGTTCAAGTGATTAGGTCGTGTTTTAATGTTTCTAACAAGCTAACAGGGCTCGACCCCTACCTCAGAAACGCAATTAAACTCCCGAAGAACCTCGAATCACGCCGAAAGCCGAGAAACGTCCCACGAACACCGCGCTCCAATCCATCATTCCCTGCCCGATCTGCCGCTACCACGCGCACCACGGCCTTCCCACGAGCTCCCGCCGACCGTCAGAACTTGCGAAGAAGCTCAAGGGTGAAGGTGGGGGAAGAGGAAAGGAGAAGGAGGAGAAAGAACAGAGCTCGGGTCTGCCATAAAAACACAGGCATGTCAGGTTAACGTCAACCCTTGGGCCGTTTAACCAGACCGCCACAACTAGACGTCCACAAAGCTTGACGCCAAGTTCAACAGTCGACGTCCTCATCGATGGACGCCAACACACTGCTGGTGTCCAGCAAGCTGAACACCAACACGGACCCAAACTAAACCCGCTAAACCTGGATCCACGGGGATCCGAAAAACGCGCGACGTTACATTCTCCTCCCCAGGACGTAGATATGGGTGCACAAACATCGCCTATATAGTCACCCTTCCGGTTTATTCCCACCCCATCAGCGAAAGAAATGGGCATAACTTTCCGCCTGGGTATCGGAATCGCTTATGTGACCACAATTCGGAATCAGCACTCCGAGACGGTCGACCGGGCGCTGGTTTTGCGGAATTCCGTTCCAGGGCCGAAATTCTGCCGCGGTGCGTGTGTACTAGTACACCGATTATCGTACCCCTTGGGTAGGACGTGGATTTTTGTTCGTCCGGCTATCGGAACGGCCTACTTGGCCCCAATTTGGAATCGGCACTTCGACCCGGTCGGCACAAGGTCGCATTCGAAGATTTCTGGTCGGGCGCCCAAATTCAGCTCCGGGAGCATGGTCACGGGCTGCCGATTCGATCATATACGGACACCCCTTCGCTCAAACGGGCATAACTTTCCGCTCAGTTATCGGAATCACTTATAAGACGCCAATTCGAAATCGGCACTCAGAGGCACCCGTCGCCTCAGAGGCACCCGTCACCCCTTATTGCCTCAGGCGATAAGACGTCGTTTCGGGATCGAAAAACCTTCGTTTCGCACTCCAAAATTGTGTTTCTAGCCGACAATCACCCCGTTTCCAAGGTTTTCTGGCAGTAGCGTCTCCCTCGATTACGCGAATCGCTGGCGGGGTAGCCACACAGATTTGGCCTATCACGGCGATCAGAAGTTGTGTTCAACTTGGCACGAGAACTCGTCCCCAGGACGTAGATATGGGTGCACAAACATCGCCGATATAGTCACCCCTTCCGGTTTATTCCCACCCCATCAGCGATCGGAACGGCCCGCGAGGCCCCAACTCAGAATCGGCACTTCGACCCGGTCAGCACAAGGTCGCATTCGGAGATTTCCTGTCCGGCGCCCAAATTCCGCTCCGGGAGTGTGGTCGCCGGCAGCCGATGCGATCGTATACGGACACCCCTTCACTCAAACGGGCATAACTTTCCGCTCGGTTATCAGATTCGCTTATAAGACCACAATTCGGAATCGACACTCAGAGGCGCCCATCACCTTTTCACTGTCTCAAGCAATAATACGTCATTTCGGGGTCGAAAATCCTTCGTTTCGCACTCCAAAATTGTGTTTCCAGCCGACGATCAACCGGTTTCCAAGGTTTTTTGGCAGTAGCATCTCCCTCGATTACGCGAATCGCTAGTGGTGCAGTCACACGGATTTGGCCTGTCACGGAGATCAGAAGTTGTGTTCAACTCGGAACGAGAACTCATCCCCAGGACGTAGATATGGGTGCACAAACATTGCCGAAATAGTCACCCCTTCCGGTTTATTCCTACCCCTTTAGCTAAAGAAATGGGCATAACTTTTCGTCCGGGTATCAGAATCGTTTATGTGACCACAATTCGGAATCAGCACTCCGAGACGGTTGACAGGGCGATGGTTTCGCAGAATTCCGTTCCGGGGCCGAAATTCCACCGCGAATCGGTACACCCATTGTCGTACCCTTTGGGTAGGACGCGGATTTTTGTTCGCCCGGCGATCGGAACGGCCTGCGAGGCCCCAATTCAAAATCGACACTTCGACTCGGTCGGCACAAAGTCGCATTCGGAGATTTTCGGTTCGGCGCCCAAATTTCACTCCGGCAGTGTGGTCCCGAGCTGCCGATGCAATCGTATATGGACACCCCTTCGCTCAAACATGCATAACTTTCCGATCAATTTTCGGAATCGCTTATAAGACCCCAATTCGGAATCGGCACTCAGAGGCGCCCATCACCCACTTATTGCCTCAGGCGATAAGACGTCATTTTGGGGTCGAAAAACCTTCGTTTCGCACTCCAAAATTGTGTTTCTAGCCGACGATCACCCCGTTTCCAAGGTTTTCTGGCAGTAGCGTCTCCCTCGATTACGCGAATTGCTGGCGGGGCAGCCACACAAATTTGGTATGTCACGTTGATCAGAAGTTGTGTTCAACTCGGCACGAGAACTCGTCCCCAGGACGTCGATATGGGTGCACAAACATCGCCAATATAGTCACCCATTCTGGTTTATTCCCACCCCATCAGCGAAAAAAATGGGCATAACTTTTCGCCCGGGTATCGGGATCGCTTATGTGACCACAATTCAGAATCGGCACTCCGAGTCGGTCGACAGGGCGCTGGTTTCGTGAAATTCCGTTCTGGGACCGAAATTCCACCGCGGAGCGTGTGCACTATTACACCGAATGTCATACCCCTTGGGTAGGACGCGGATTTTTGTTCGCCCGGCGATCGGAACGGCCCGCGAAGCCCCAATTCGGAATCGGCACGTCGACCCAGTCGGCACAAGGTCGCATTCGGAGATTTCTGGTCCGGCGCCCAAATTCTGCTCTGGGAGCGTAGTCGCGGGCTGCCGATGCGATCGTATACGGACACCACTTCGCTCAAACGGCATAACTTTTCGCTTAGTTATCGGAATCGCTTATAAGACGTCAATTCGAAATCGGCACTCAGAGGCATCTGTCACCCTCTTATTGCCTCAGGTGATAAGACGTCATTTCGGTGTTGAAAAACCTTCGTTTCGCACTCCAAAATTGCGTTTCTAGCCGACGATCACACTGTTTCCAAGATTTTCTGGCAGTAGCATCTACATCGATTACGCGAATCGCTGGCGGGGTAGCCACACAGATTTGGCATGTCACGGCGATCAGAAGTTGTGTTTAACTCGGCACGAGAACTCGTCCCCAGGACGTAGATATGGGTGCACGAACATCGCCGATATAGTCACCATTTCCGGTTTATTTCCACCCCATCAACGAAAGAAATGGGCATAACTTTCTGCCTGGGTATCCGAATCGCTTATGTGACCATAATTCGGAATCGGCACTCCGAGATGGTCGACAGGACGCTGGTTTGGTTTTAGTCCTCAAGTCTCTCCAAAACGCTTCAAGCTGGTTCGCTGGATCCCTCCAATTTTGGGTTTATGTCTGAATGTGGATGGTGCTAGCAAGGGGAACCCGGGTGTGTGTGTGGGTGGTGGTTGCATCCGTGATGTGCATGGTTCTATAAGGGTGGCGGTTGCTCACTTCTACGATGATGGCAACAGCATGATCGCTGAAATAAGAGCTATGTGTGATGGTCTTCGGCTGGCGGATTTCTTGGGTCTTCGCCTCTCTATTGTTAACACAGATTCCAGTGCATTGGCTAATTCTTTTAAGGTAGAAAGGTGTCCCTCATGGAGAGCTTACCGCCGGTGGTGGGAAGTGAATGCAAGAATTAACAAAATTGCTTATACGATCTCCCATATTTATCGGGAGGCTAATCAGGTTGCAGATGCTTTGGCGAATTATGGGTGTATATCTAGGGAGAACAATGCTTTTTAGGGGTCTAGTGTTCCCAATATTTGTAAAGGTCCCCTGGTTTTAGATAAAACCGGTCTCTTTCATGTTAGGATATCTTGATCGGTTATATGGTTGTAATTTTCATGTTTATATAATTCATCGGCCCAAGAGGAGTACTGGTGGAGTGGGAACATTCTCCCCCTCTGGGGGAGGGTGCACTCTCCTAGTATAAACTTCTGAGGACTGCTTTTAATTAAAAAAAATGTATATAAGGATATCCCGAAACATCTTGATATATGATGAATGTTTTTGAGTGAGTGCCATGTCTGATATAAGTTTAGCTGTTGGCCCAACTTTGTAGATCAAATATTATTCAGATGAGGGAAAAATGTTTAGACCAGGCATCAAGTCAGATGAACTTCAACTTGGCACCACCTAGAAGAATTTGGATCATGTCGTCATCTGGATTCAGATCATGTCATCACTTGGCAATGGGGCCATCTTATTATGAGGTAATGTTGGTCGTATTAGATTTTTCGTTGTACGGTTCATATTATATTGATCGATCGAAAATATCCATTCAATCGATTTTTATCTCTTTTTGAATATCAAATAGATCATGGGATTTAGACATTTTTTTAATAGAAATCGGTTAATTGATTAAAAAAATTGGTTGATCGATTTTCGTTTTCTTTGAAGACCAAAAAGATCATGAGATCTAAATGTTAACTTGATAGAAAATGATTGACCGATAAAAAAATTTTAGTCAATTGATTGGAGACTTTGATCGATTGAATATCTGAGAATATTTATTAGAAGAATCGATCAACTGATAAGATGAAATTGGTTAATCAATTTATCATACCATATCCATCGTGTAAGAACTAGTAAATTTTCAAGTACAGTATAATATGACAAACCCTGCTATGAGGGCAGATATATTTGTGCACCTACGACCAACAGTTTTCGATCTTACATCGAGTACGTAACAATAGCATCAATAATAATAGATCGGGAGAGAGCATCTTCCGACTCCTCACTGTAGTAGAAAATTGCACCAATTTTTGTAGAAAAATATGTGCAAAGGATTATTTATTTTTTTTTGAATTTTTTTGGACGAAACTATACTGAACATTCCCTTCCTCGTAGGAGGGATGCATGTAAGCCACCAGGAGATTTATAGGGGTTTGGTTACACTTTTTTTTCAATTTTCTCTCTTAAATTTAAAAAGAAAGAGAACAAACACAATGACATGTTGGTAAACAATTTTATTTTAGAGAACAACTTTTACCTAATGTAAATCTCTCTTAAAATAAAAACAAAGATGAACCTGTTTTTTTTTTAAAACACACTCACTCCTCTCACAACCCCCCCCCCCCCCAACCAGCACCCCCCATCCCCTGCGTCCTCCCCATCCCCACCCCCTCCCCCCCACCCCTGCGCCCCCCCCCCCCCCCCCCCCCCCCCCATCTCACCCCCCACCACCCAGAACCCTCCCCCCCACCCCTGCGCCTTCCCCATCCCCCCCTCCCCCACCCAGCACCCCCCTCCCTCCCCCCACCCCTGCGCCATCCCCATCTCACCCCCCCACCCACCCAGAACCCTCTCCATCCCCTCCCTGCCCCCTGCGAACCACACCCCCACCCACACCCTCCCCCCCATCCCCCCTGCAAACCCCCCACCCGGCACCCTCCCCCGCCATCTCACCCTCCCCACCCTTGTGCCCTCCCCACCCCACCTCCCAACCTGCAGCACCCCCCCCCATCTTGTGCCCTCCCAATCCCCCCATAGGCCTGCAAACACCCAACCCCCCACCCGGTGCCCTCCCCCCCATCCCCTCCCCACCCCCCTGCGTCCTCCCGCATCCCCCCCCCTCCCCCCTGCCCCACCCCGGCAACTCCGCCCCCCCCCCCCCCCCCCCCCCCCCGCCCCGCCCCGCCCAGCCCCAAACACATTAATATAATTTTTAAAATTTTTTATTATTTTCACCAAACACATAACATCACATTCTCATAATTTTAAATTTAAAATTGAAAGAGAACTCAACATAAATTTTTAGATAGAAATAATTTTTTTAAAAAAATGTTCCCAAACACCCTATTAGGATGGTAAAAATGTATCCACGATACTTTTATTTTTAACAAGAGTATACAAGGTATTAATTATGATTTCAATAAACATGTAAATCTTTTAGTTATGGTCTATGTATTCTTTTTGCAATCAAGCTTTAGTCCTCATAACTTGATTATTTAGCCTTATACTAAAAAACCTTAGCTTCATCTATACTTAAAAGTATGTCTTTTTTGTTGTGTGTCTAACATTATATAGTCAAGTATGGATATTAAAAATTAATTATAAAATAAAATAGAAAATCTCCAACACTACATAAACAAGCTTTCATTGAAGCCAAATGTTAGGTGCATGTGGGGTCAGTGTACAGATGATATATTATGTTTGTCTATAATATCAAATATGACACATGAAATATGTAATAAATATTTTCTTTATGATATCTATTTGCACACCGCCCATCACAGTGATCGACCTGACACATCCAACATATAATAAATTATTATTATTATTTAATCACATAAGAACAATTTAGAGCACTTAAGGGATTAAATAGAGGTCCCCCCCCTCTCCCCTCTTGTATCTTAAGCATTATTGGGAATATAGTTTAGATGGTTTATTTTTTCAAAAGTACTCAAAATCACCTAAAAAAATTCATAGAGACCAATTTTTAAGACTCCAAATTCAAATACCCCTCTTCTCTTTATCTCTCTCCATTTTTCTTCATTTAAAAAAATTATTTTTGAAGAATTTATAATCACTTTTTATTATTGAGAACTGGAGTGAGATTTCAATTATTAAAATCTCAAATCATCTTTTCACTCTCACGATATTTCCAAACGAGACGGATTCAAGAAGTATAATGAGTGTGGCAAGTTTGCCGTAATTACATCGGAAAACAGTTTTGTAACATCATTGGTAACATCATTTGATAACATCACCATTAAAATTGTGCCACATTAACAACTGAAATAAAAAATTAAAAACACATCATAAATGATGAAATTTTAGTATTTTTTAATTAGTATGTTATTTTAATGTGTTACCAAATAGTGTTATTAAACCATTTTCCTAATTACATTTGTGGATGCAAGCTCACGATCATGGGGGAGTTGACCGTTGGAGAAAATTCCTCTCGCCACCCTCCCAGTCCCGCCCACCCGACTCAGATCCTCCCGCCAAAACCGCTCCCGTCTTATTCTTTTCCTCAAACACTTCCCGGGCGAGGTCCACCCTTACCTCCTCGGCCACGGATCGATCCCATTCGCCCCTCGCCATTTTATAATTCCTGGGTTTTGACGCCCTGCTGCATCATCATGGACGACGATCCTAGACATAGAAGCCCTGCTGCATCCCCAGCGGTGGCCCGGGCGGGGGAAGATGGTGTCGGAGAAGGATCTCCCCTGGACCTGCGCGGGCTCCCCTCCGACGCTTCCAGAACAAGATCACCGCCGCCGCCATGCCGCGTCCCCCTTGCCGAGGCAGCAGCGGAAGGGCGCCGCCGCCATGGCCTGGCTGGTGATCCCCGAGTTCGGGCCCCGCGGAATGAGGAGCTCGGGAAGCACTCGGTCATGCGCCGGGCGGGGATCCCGGCGCGGGACCTGCGCATCCTGGATCCGGCGCTGTCGTACCCGTCTACGCTTCTGGGGCGGGAGAGGGCGATTGTGGTCAAGCTGGAGCACGCAAAGGCGATCATCACGGCCGCGGAGGTTCTCGTCCCCAACTTCAAGGACCCCCTGGTGGAGCCGTTCGTCCGCGAGTTGCAGTTCCGTGTTTCCAGTGGCGTGCGAAACCCTCCTACGGTATTCTTGATCCGTTTCTTCTTTCCTTTTAACGCCCGATTCACGTTAACACCTCGGCTTTATCCGGCTCTATCTTCTGATTGTGCAGGAACCAGATGCAGGTGATACACTGTTCAGTTTGGAGGTCCCAAACAGGCTTCCAGAGGGTGAGGACGGGTCAGCTAACCCTTCCGTGGACTCCCCAAATTATTTTGCCACCCTCCACAGAAAAGATGGCCAGCCGATACTGGACAGGGCAAAATCCCGTAGTCCCAAGGTCTTGCCTTTTGAGTTCAGAGCACTCGAAGTTTGCCTTGAATGTGCCTGTTGCTGTCTTGAGACAGAGGTATCAATTCTCCACTTCGAAGCATCAGGGAAATTTGTGTACATATGTTGGCTCGACGGTATTCAGTTCTATAATCTTGTAACTTTTTCATCTATTTCTGCTCCATCATAAAGTTGGCCATTTGTTACTCATGCGTATTTCTTACTCATGCTCTGAGTTGAGATCATATTATGTTAGCATTTCAGGTGACTGAGATGACAACATTTCCCATTATTTAGATAAGAAATGTTCTTATCCACTGTGCTTCTAGGAGATTTACTGAAGAGCAGATGATAATGAAGGGCAGATGAAATGCATTCAAAAGTACAATCTAGTTTAGAATAGTGAGCCGTCCAAATTTTGTAGTTCTGACTTTATTTCAGTGGGGATCAGATAAATGTTTGTACCAAGGCTCTCTATCTGTCTCAAACTTGAAATGATAAGGCTCATTTTTTTAAAGTCTCTCATAGTGTGGCCTCCAAATTTTGTAGTTCTGACTTTATTTCAGTAGGAACCTTCAGCATTTACTGTTTATGTTTGTACTAAGGTTGTCTATATATACGTTGCAGACATCAGCACTTGAGAAGGAGGCATATCCAGCTTTAGATGAATTGACATCTAAAATTAGCACCCTCAACCTCCAGCGCGTCAGACAAATAAAGAACCGCCTGGTATTGTTATCCGGGCGTGTTCATAAGGTACGCCTGATGCATATGCTATTCTGAACGATGAGTTATATCACTGGAAACAAGTGGATTTTGAAATAATTTAACTGTGGAATTACATCCATTTGTCTTATTGAGTAAACTTGCAGGTAAGTCGGTGGATGTTAGACGAATAGTAAATTTCACCTGTTTCCTTGAACAATGTCCCCAGAGGTCGCCATTTGGTCCTCCATGGCCACATCATAGACAACACTTGCATCCCACTCAAAGGCTGTAATTCCTGAATGCAGAAATGCAGTTTAGGTATCTATTTCTCCAATCAGCAATGGTATCATCTCTCATAGAGCTATCGACTCCTCATTTCTCTTCTTCAATTTCAAGGGAATCATTCACTTGAACTTTTGGTTGAGAAAATGATACTCTTCCCAAGTTCTCCATCAGGTGACTAACCAGTCTGCATCCATGTTCCTTGTTCTGATGGATGTCATCAGTCAAGTCAATCTTAGGGAGTAAATGTGGAATGAAATTTACCCAAGAAGTATGTCTAGATCGATGCATATCCTGTGCTAGTGCTGAGGACCTACCTTTTCTTCTGTTATTTAAGTCTTCTCCCGGAGTTTGAATACAATTTCTTCAGCTGGAAGGACTATGATTTCTCCTGGTCCACTAATTTCTTAGCTGCAGTCTCTTAATGCTATCTTTTCTCTATTATCTGAGGTTCTTATTCTTCAACCTTTCCCTAGATTTTGGCCTGTATTGCATTCTATTCTACTTGTTATCTTTCTTTTTTGGGCATACGAGCTCCATTCGTCCGATGTACATTGCAGTTTGAGGTCAAAATGGATGCTAGTTTGAAGAAAGAAAAATCCTTCTGTCCGAAAGAGTGGTCTATTCTCTTTCAACCCGTTGCTGAACCTGATTCTTTGAAAAGACTACCACCGCCAGCAGTCTTTTCTTTATTAGAATGCTCCTAGTCTTATGATCCGTGGCTGAAGTCGTGGACCCTCACTATAGGCATGTGGGGATCAATTTGAAAGTGAGAACTGTCCATTCTTCATTCCACTGGTCATTATTTCAGCATTTTTCTATGTGAGAGCAGTGCACATTTCAGAACTATGGAGCAAACACAATCTTTCAACCCAAAAGTTCTGAGTTGCAAAGCAGAGGAATAAAGTTAGGGATACTGTATGCAACTTCCTGATTGAACTCAGTACTAAGTTCATTTTTACCCGATTGCTATGCCTGCATGATATTCATTTAAAAGCTGGTCATGATGGCAAAATTTGTTAGATCGGTGATTACTTGCATGTTTCCATCATCGTAAAAAGTCTTCGCATTGTTCAGTTACTTAGAATGTAAATGAAAATGATGTATTTGTCCCATATTGTTGTGGTAATAGAAGTGCACCATATGGATTTATTCTCCTCGAGTTTTTATTGTATCTGGCATTTCTAGATGCATGATAGAGTCTCATGTGTATTAATGTAATGATGTAAGTAAGATCTTGTATACCGGCTGCACTTTGTTTTTTTTATAAATAAGGATAAAATAAATAGGATAAAAAATGTGCATGATCTCGACAAATTACTTCTGAATAAATAAAGTGATCATATGTAAGAACCATAGCATTTCTTAATTCATTGGTCCATTGATTTTGATTCTCAATCAACCAATGATGTGGGACCATTAACATGGTTAAAACTAAATTGTTTGATGTCCAGGCACAACAAACATGGTACTCTATCTCTATAAGGCCAACCAAACAATCAATATGGATTGGTTGATTGAGTGCTGAGAATTTCTATTTTGTCATTTGAATGACATTACGTCTCCTTTTTTTTGCATTCCAGGTGAGGGATGAGCTTGAACACTTGTTAGATGACGACATGGATATGGTTGAGATGCATCTAACAGAGAAGCTTATACAACGGCAGCTGGAAGTAGCCTCGTCTATGGATGAACTTGGTGTTGGTGAGGATGATGATGATTTGGATGAAGAAGATGTGAAAAGGTGATTCCCATCCACGACATGTCAGTTCAATATATTAAAATGACTATTTATTGCACTGTTTGAACCTAGCTTTTTACCTATTTCTGGGTTGTGTGACAGCTTTAACCACACTATTTCATTTGTATCAATTCTTATTCGCTGCAGGCTTGCAGATGTTGGCAGTAGTTTCACCTCCATATGTTAAGGACGTCATCTAATCAAGCCAATGTTGCATTAACACCTCAATTAATTAATGCATCGTTCCATAGATACTCAGGGTTTCTGTCTAGCGAGACAAATTTCTGGCCTAGCCATTTGTTTCAATTGGGAAAATAACAATTTTCTCGATTTCTTTCTTTTTTATCCACTATCCGTACAGATAATTAGTGCTCCATTAATTATTAATCATCAGATTGAGATGCACTAACGGACACATTAGTCTAGGTTATTGTAGAAGGAATTTCTGTCAAGCAGGATCCCCATTCTATACCCTTTGGCACCTGATTCCTGCCCACTTTATCTTTTTCGTATAGTTCTTGAAAGAATCAGGGGTATAATCTCAAAGGTGTCAGCTGGCTGTGTACTTTACAGTTTCAAATTTTGAGTTTTAAAAGGTGAATAATTTCTGAGTTCTCCTTTTTCTGTCCTGAACTATTGTCTCACGTTTCTTGTTTTCACTGTGTAGGGGTGTTCACTTCAAGAACAAGACAAGGTGCAGCAATGAAACTTTGCCATGCGTACAGAACATTGAGGATCTAGAAATGCTTTTGGAAGCTTATTTTGTACGAACAGATGGAACTCTGAACAAGCTTTCGACAGTATGTGATAATCTTTCTTCTCTCTTTTTAGATTCAGTTTTTTCTTTTCTCATATCCTGTTCTTTGACTATCCCAGTGAATACAATCTATGCACAGAAAATTCTGGCTAAAACATAATTTAACTAGGCAATTAGACCATTGTCAACTCTAGGCTGAGGATCAAGAATATTCCTGTCGACATTGCATTCCCCAAAAGAGAACTGTTATTTGCAAATAAATATGGCCGCTCTTGTTTGTTGTCTTTTTATTTTTTTTTGGGCATGACGCTCTTGTTTGTTGTCAGGAGACCTGTGGTACGTATTTTCATGGATTGTCATACTGCGAAGGTTTCTTATATTCACCTTGAGCACACATATATACTAGTCCGAATGTGGTACGTAAGATAGTGGAAACTTTAGATTTATAGCAACAAAAGAAATCAGATTGACACTATCAATTTCTCAACGTTGAGCTATCAAAATTGGCATCATTATTGCTCGTTTAATTTCAATGAATTTGGTAATGAAAATGCCTTTATTTTATACAAAGAACTGCATTAACTGCACCTGTGATGTGTACATATGCATACCCATATTATGTATGCTCTCTGCTGATCAAGTATACCACAAACTCTTGGCACCGCTTTGCTAGGGGGGTTTAATCCAAGCGTACGTGACTATGGAACAGGTAGCCTATGGGCTTTGTTCCCTTTTTTGTTTTCCTCTGACAGTTTATCAAATGTGTGGAATTATAGTAATTTACTTACCAAGTAAATGCGTCTATTCCAGAGCCAATTCAAGTTATTTTTCAAATTTTATCAACTCGTTTGCAAACAGAATTCAGACTTACCCCTAGATGTTGGAATAGTTAATCTCAACCCCCCGACAAAGGCAGTGCTTATCAATTACCTACCAGACAATATTGATGACCAGGGCACCTCCTTATTGACTCCAGGTGCAGAGAGATTAGGTTCCACACATTTGCACCCAAGTTGAGAGCCGTCGTATTTTTAACTGGTCTTAATCGGTCTTATTTACTACTCACATGCGCAGCTCAAGGATTATGTAGACGATACGGAAGACCACATCAACATGACGCTAGACGACAAGCAAAACCAGCTGCTGCAGATGCAGGTTGTGCTGGTCGGAGCGACCATGATCATAAGCGCAGCTATCGTCGTGGTCGGCGTGCTGGGCATGAACATCCACATCAGCATCTTCGAGTCCGTGCCAAGTAAGTTCTGGGCGACAGCAATGGGCTGCGTTGCCTCGTGCATTGTTGTATTCCTCACTGGCTTGGTCTGGGCCAAGAGGAGTGGCATGCTATCGTGACGAAGTCAGCATTTGTTAACTTGTTTGGCGTTCGACTTTGATTGGTCGAACATTTGTGAGGGGTCACAAAATTCGGCCAATCAATTTCAGTGCTGAGCAAATCACATTACACTTTTTATCCAATCAACCGGGTAAAAAATGTTTCTCTTTTCTTACCGTGTAAAGATTGCTCCTTTCTGGTTAACATGTTGGTGGGCTTTTGGCTCCCTGGGGCCGCATGCCAACACAGCCGTAGTAGTTTATTTGTCTCCCCGTGTATAAGATTTGGAAATGTTTTCTTCAGTTTCTTACAGGGCATCGCTGTGCACACAACATAGTTTCCCAGATTGACACTGTGTTAGCATGTACAAGGTGTGGGGTAGGTGTTAAGTTTTATGTGTTCCTTTGTTATCATAAACATGATTCCATGTATATCTTCTTGTTTGGCTATATATATATATTATATATATATATATATAGTATGGTGGTACGGCCTCGCTGTACTATCCACCTATTTTGCACATATACGACGCCCGAAATTCACGATTGGGTTTAAGGTGTGTGTGAAATCTTTGAATTTCAATCTCACGGCTCCGTGCTACTGTAGCATTCAACTATATACATAGTGAGAATGACTTAATATATTTTTGTATTACACTTTAAGTATAATATGACTAGACAATAATTCATATGACACTCCTCACATGAGAAGTAATAAAATGACAATCCAATTATTAGATGTCACATAGATTATTACTTAGTCATATTATATTTAAAATGTAATACAAAAATACATTTAATCTTTCTCATACATAATACGTCACTTTTTGTTTGGGATATGGTTAGTACTCATCCGAACAATGTGTGCATTTGATGGGGGCCTCCATTGCCGATGGTTCCATGATCTAGCAATATCTGAACCTCCAATTCTAGATGAAGGTTACATGTTCATAGGTCTTTGACTATCCTGAAGTACCTCGTTGTGTGGCATGTGCTATCTACAAAACTATTCTTTTTAAGAACTTAGAAATGACACCTGCATAGGTCAAGATTGATCGTGCCTCGATATTCGATCGTATTGAATTTTTATTGGCACGGTACGTATGGTATTGTATCGGTACAATAGAGCCACAATATTTTTTTAAAAAAAAAATTGTGTAGGTAATCTGATTTTTAACTAGTCTTGATTTAGATTTGATGTTTAATAATATTTGACCTATACAATAAATATATAAACAGCACATAGACCTATTGAGGTAATAAACAATATAAATAAATGCATGATTTAAGGTTACTCATTTACATTAAAAAATTATATAAATACCATATGATTTAATTGAGGTGATAAGAAATAGTAAAAATACAAAATTATAAATTTGAAAAAAAAATAAAAACTAATTAAAATAGTACTGTTCATTGTACCGACTGTATAGGTAAAAAAAGTACGAGGTTCAGGAAAAACCTTCAATATTGAGAGAGCTTGATATAATACCGCCAAGTGTCTAGAATTTGGCCCAATAAGAATCTGATTCTACAAACCTATGTCCATTTTATCCAACTTAAGTTGGACGTAGCCAGTTTCACTTTTATCCGGCTAGTCGTCTAAGTGGTTGGACAAGATAGATTTTGGTTTATTATTTTAACTGGAAGTAATTAAAGAATAGCTGCAAAGAGGAGTAAGATAAGAGGTCAAGGATGGGTAGTATGATTTTTTGAGAAATGTTTAATATCTATTAAAATTGAGTTGGATTGGTCGGGTGCCGATTTGATTGATCCGACGTCAGATCTCATATATATTTTTTCTATTCAGTTGTCAAGTATAAAAACTTCTCTGATTTTTCTTATGCTTAATTTGATGCATCCTTACCCGTAGAAATCTCAAAACTCAGATGTAGGGGTGTCAATTGGGCCGGGCCAGTCCGGAGGCCCGAAAGTCCGGCCCGGTTTTAACCGGATTTGGGCCAAAAAAATGAGTCCGTTACAAATTTTTGGTCCGGTCCGGAAAAAAAATAGGGTCAGGTTTGGGCTTTATGTGGCCCGGCCCGGTCGGTCCGCCGGCTCGGAAAAAAATAAATATGATTTATATTAAATATAAAATTTATATTTAGAAAGAGAGTTATATGTATTTTTTCTACAATAAATCTATTCAAAAATAGAATCTTTTGCAAGTTAAATGTTAATATAGATATAAGGAAAATATATTTTTTATAGATATATTATAGTAGATGTATTAAAATTATATATTATATAAATAAAAAATAATTTTTTTATTTTTGGGCTGGGTTGGGTTTTTTGGGCTTTTTCTGAGCCGAGCTATACCGGGCCTACCTCCGGATCTGGGCCGGACCTGGGCCGGCTTTTATAAAACCGGATTTGAGCCGGGCCTAATAAGACCCGGTGCAAGCCCGACCCATTGACACCCCTACTCAGATGTTGAGATTGTAAAGCCAAGATACATAAGCACATGATGTTCGCCCACAATAATCGATATAAGAATATTGTCTTTTCACATGGCGCTCCTTAACATTAATCAGAAAAGAAATGTTTAATATCTAATTCGACCGAGCATTAAAACTAAGGTGGATTGTTTGGGTGTCGACTTGATTGATCAGACGTCGAGTCTTATAAGATGTGGAGATTTCTATCCGACGGTGATTAAATAGAAAGTATTTTTTAATCAAAATATATGTCTGAGATAGATAATATCTATTCATCTCATCAAAATATATGTCTATTTAACTACCTAATCAAATTACACGTGTCCCTCTCTAAAATGTGTGCAAATAATTTCTCCATATTGTTGTAGATCTCTAAATAGATTGGATGACCCCAGTTTAATTTGCTCAACCTCAACTTTTTTTCTACAATTTATTCTCGATTTCTATCTCGGGTATTTATATTGTTATCTTATTTCTGACTTTCACTTCTTGTATTGTAAATAAAAATTAAACATCGGATAATAAATTATTTTAAAATTGTTTTTAATGTCAGATATAGCTCTAAAATAATAAAAATGATGGACCCACTGATAAGAATTCAAGAAAATTTTTATTTTTTAGGCATTCAACTATAAAAGTATATACATTGCAAGACATTAAAAATAGTGTTTTAGTTTCCGTAATCTTTGGCAATGAATTTTAGATATTGGGTTTAGTCTTAAACCCGAAAGTTTTTAACTATCTTTAGAAGTATGTCGTTTTTAGGGACTATAAGTTAAATTATAAGTGTCTTTAAAAACACTTATTTCCATAAAAGAAAATAATTCTTATGTTTAAATTCCGCAATAAACTTAATTAAAAGTCTCTGTTAGAAATAATGACTTATTTCCAATCAGAATATTGAAAGTTGCATAGTCTTTGACTTTTCTTATAATTTAAATTTGTAACGTCTCAAAATTTAATACTAAAATAATAACACAATATTGAAAATCTGAAAGAGATAATTATTCTTATGTGAGGCATGATTATTTACATAAAATATGATTATTTTTTAGAGACATCTTTACATTATTAACATAATTCTGGTACTGTCTTTAGATGTGTACATCTCGAAGGAGCGACATCGGATTTCGGTAACGGAAGTGAATCTAAAATCATCATTATTATCAGAAAAATATGTTGATTCTAAAGTTATAAACATCGAGAATTATTGGTGCGCATATATCGAGATTACTTTGATTTATTAATTTTGAGATAATTTTATTTGACAAAATTTTATTTTAAAAAATTAAACTAAAATCAACATAATTTACATCATCTTCCAATTAATTTATTTAAAATTTCATCTCGATTAGATATCGTTTAGATATAAAATTATGGTCTCAAAAAATATAAATATTAATTTGATTTTTCTTAAGTAATTAAGTAACTAACCATAGTCATGTACAATTAGGTATAACCCTTAAGATAGGGGGCGGCTAAGTATTGGATGTTGGATAATCCCTATCTAATTGGATTGGTAGCTGTTGGAGAAGATATGGGAGGTGATGAGGATCTCGTGAACCCCTTTGGTGGCCACGCTATAAATATCTTTCTCTTGGACCACCTTGTGTGATCACATCCACCACTTCTTCTCATTATTTCCCTCTTCCCCACTCTATACCACACCACTAACTTCCCAACACTACCACTGTACCATCTTGAGGAAGAAAGGGAGAAAGAGAGAAAAGAGATACAAGAAGATGGGGGAAATGAGATTGTACTGCTTGGGAAACTCATCTTAGCCTGAAAATTATGTTTGACCATAAGATAGGTTCCTCTCTACTATTCCTAGTTGTTTGCTTTCATACTCATGCATGATTAAATTATGTGAGAATGATACGATTCTAATTTCTATCGGAATCGATCAACCGATTCCTCTAATTCAGTCGACCAATCCTCTCACTTGAGAAGATGATGGCCACTTTGGAAAGAACAGTCGACCGATTTTGCCTGTTCGATCGACCGATTTTGCTTGGTCGATTGATTGATGTTGTTTGATTGGTCGACCGATCCTACTCGATTGGCTCACTTTTATCTAAACGGCTACATGTTATACTGAGACTTCCATAATATGATCATCTACTGACTTCCTGATAAAGGTAGACTTCCTGATAAAGGTAAAAGGTCTAAGGTACCACATGAGATATGATGCTACGATATAGGAGCCACCTCTTGAGACCCTAAAAGGCGCAAAATGTTACTTGATAGAGGTCATCTCTAAAGCCCGTGGAAGTCACTTTTAGAATTCTAACTGTAACGGCTCTGGATATCTATACCCAATAAGGGTCCATATCCAGATCCGTCTCCCGCGAACGGACCGAAGTCTCGCAAGGGATAGCTCGTACACGTGTCAAGGAAGAACATAAAAGACAAACCACAACAGTAAGAGACACAAGAAAGGATATGTGCTCATATCTGAATATACAATTTACAACTGTCCCATTACATTATTACATATCTAAATTAAAGAGAGTACAACTACCTGGGGCATACCCCGAGGGAGCACAAGCTCGCACAACTCTACTAACACTACTGCTGGTGGTACAAGTCTGTCACAACACCTCCTCAAGCGACACCAAAGGTAAACTCTGAAAAGAACTATAAGGGAGTGAGCCTCAACAAGTCACTGACTTAGTAGGGAACTACTCAAAACTACACTCAACGTAGGAGAACCTCAACCTCAACGGGTCTCACTGGCAACACCAGAAGTCAAACCATTTCATGCTCACAACAAAGCATACTTAACAATACTAAACATAATTAACACAATTACTGCAAATCTCGGAAAGACGATGAAACAACAGCACCATTAATCTACTCAATAACTATAAAGCCTAGGCCACAAGCTTCACAGGCACACCACCTCAACAACTGGTCGCCTAAGCTGGAAGCCACACAGGCAAAACATTGCCTAAGCTACTAGCTTCACTGGCAAGCCTTCAACACAAGGGTAACAGGATTACTAACCATGAGCCAATCCTCTATACTCTTAAAT
Organism: Colocasia esculenta; assembly: GCA_014218235.1. NCBI lineage: Eukaryota > Viridiplantae > Streptophyta > Magnoliopsida > Alismatales > Araceae > Colocasia > Colocasia esculenta. The sequence goes on along the minus strand of CM024754.1, from coordinate 197,536,254 downwards.
CACGATATATCGAATATCATACTTAAGAAACATGACTGGCTACCACGGTGCCAATCCATCGCATACTAAATCATATTCGGAAACTTACCCAAGAAAGGGTAACACTACAAGTGGAAGGTCTCACCGCACGACCTCCACCTCATCACCTAAACAGACTGGTACACAAGGTACCACGAGAAACCAATACCCACAGAGGGTACAAGTATCCACCACCACGAGGTACCACCACGGAAACCAATCATTAAACCAGTGCCAACACAAGGCACCTCATTACGGCAAATTCATAACACAATTGTGCCACCACTAGGGCACACCACAACCAATCAAACCACAACTAGTGAGTCACCGCTCACCAACCACAACAACAACTGTGCCAACGCCATGGCACACCTCAACGCGTAAAACCAGAACTAACACACACTATAACTAATAGCAAAGCACGAGCCGGAAAGCACGAAGCCACCACACGGGACAGACTACTGGTTCATGACACCAGTATCCAACCCGGAAAACACAACACAAGAACAACCTCTCAGTCTCGCAGTCACGGACGAAAGGTTCAACTGCAGCTCCACAACACAAGTAAAGCCAAAGAACTGTGGAGACCAACCAAACCACCACAACCTACAGGTCACACACCCTGCAGGCCCATGCCTGGCACCTTTAGAAACCCTGGCCCGAGCTCTCTAAAGTGAGGCACTGGTAAACAGGACTAGCTGGGGACCAGTACGTCTACTGGTGTCCGTAACCTCCAGCTACGAGCGCGCTACAAGTGACTAAACACAAACTCTCACAAGTCACTGTCCCACTGCCGTCTTTCCCTCAGCCGGACGACAACTCTCCCCGAGAGTGAGGGTGTCCAGGAAGACGACAAGACCTCAACGGTGCCACTGCACCGGGACAAACCCCGAGCACACTCACGTGCCTGGCTCACACAGAATCTGGGGTACCCAATTGAAGAGGCATTCCGGAATAGGCGCCGGACCACCAAACCCAACAATGCACAAACCATATCATTAACTCATATAATCTTTATTACAATCTACGATACAAATATAAGGACTAGCTTGACCTGGTCACTCCGTGACCCACGAGCTATCCTACACAAGCATACACATAGATCCCGGTAGTCAACCACACTTGGCCTATCATTGGTCACCATGTGACCTCCAAACCATTCCACACTAATACATATTCGTATCACGACAGTGCAACACAACCTTGCCTGTCATCGGTCACTCCGTGACCTCTATGGCAACACATAATACTTAACACATATATCATTGTAATACTCTTTAAAAGACAACCATAGACTAGGGCTAGGTTCATATCTGACCTTCATTGCCCTATCACCTCATACTAGCTATACCAGCTATACTACAATAATCACAATATCGACTACTAGCCATGCATACACTTGCATAATACTCAAACTATATAAATATCACATAAATGCATGCTCACTTCGTAAGCACCACCCTTAGCATATAAACCATACACAAACGGCACACTAACCACGCTCACCGAGCGCTACCAGTGCCAAGGCATCATTAGCATTGCCAAGCACAATAATTAAACTATAATCGAATAACCAAAACACCAACAGCAAGCAAAGCAGAACCTTCGGTTACTGTCACAACAGAGGCTAGGACCGCCTTCTGATCGCGACACTACGATATGGCGCGACAAGAACTCCTGTCGCGACGGGTTTGCCTGTCGCGACCTGGTCGTGACAGCCTAAACCACCGCCTTCTCAGGATCCGGAAACCATCACCTGATCATTCATACAAACCACCCTAAACATAATTTCAATCCGGTTTTCATGCTCAATTCACCTCCTAGACATGGTATCTATTGTTCTTAAAGCAGTAAACAAACCAAAGAGCAATCCACATAATCAAATCAAGGTAGAACTCCCTACCTTCACGAAGAACACCCAAACCGGCTACGGCACGACGTCTCCCCCGCTCCATGCAACGTCCTCGCGTCGAGAGCGCGACGAGAACTCCACCGAAACGCCAAATCGCCCCGAACAGCCACAACAGCTCCTCCCCTGGGTCGAGCAGAGCTTGGGAAACTCTGTTCGGTCAAACCCTTTTTAAAAACCACACAGCGGTTACTAACGTGACACACCTAACCGACGCGACCTGATCGCGACAGCTTCAGGCGTCGCGTTAACACCCAGACGTCAGCAAGCTCCACTCCATGCGCGACACGCGGCGCACATGCAGACGTCGGCTCCAAACAGCAGCAACCTTAACGCGACCCCCACTACCGACGCGTTAAGAACGCGGCCTTCACCACCGCCGCGTTCACATCCGGTGAACCAACGGGCACTACAGACCTAACCTGCCGGCCCACTAAGCTCCACACAACGCGCGGAAACCACAACCAAGGCCCAATGACCCCATATTGGCCATGAGTACCACACCAAAATCAATAAACACAGATCCGAACTACCACTAATCCAGGATCCGCAAAGATCCAAAAACGCGCTACGTTACATTACTATCACCTAAAAAGGAATGTCGTCCTCGACATTCAAAACAAGCGATAATAAACCACACTATCACCTAAAAAGAAACAAAACACTTTCTCTTTAATTTATTCTGCAATTACTTTACTTTCTGGATTTATTCTGCCATTCTTTACCTTTCATCCATAAGCAATTCTACCTTACTATTAGTGCTTTATCTCCTTGGACCAAACCTATTTCCACATTTTCTCCTAGTTATGCTTGCAACATTTTTTTTTCTGGGCCATTTTTTTTGCTTAAATCATTCCACTTTATATTCTAAATTTTCAAATTTCCAGATATTAATCCACCAGTTATTTATCACTACCAATCATCATTTGGCTCAATTGCACCCAGATCTTTAAATTCTCCTTCAATTACTTAAACTTCAGATATTCATAAATATTAAATCTTCCACACTTCCGCTGCGCTACTCTGATCATACTGAACCTTTCACTAAATATTTCATAAACTCTGGATTCCCTTAATTCATTAATAACTTATCTCATTTCAAATTATACTTTCCAACTAACTTTACAATTTCTTTTTATACATCAATACCACTTAATTGACTCCACTCATATTCTATCTGCCGCCTCAATTGCTTCACACTAGATTCTAAATCTCGACATATAACAATATTGATATACTTTTCCCTTTATATATTTTCCTTGCTTCAAACAACATTCTCTAATCAATTTAACAAATTAATTCACAACTTTTCACATCTTCTATTCTCATTACTACACATACCCGAAAATTCACATTTTCCTTTATTCAAAGCTTGCTCAACTATTTAACATGAAATCTCAAGATTTCCTTATCATTAAACTAATTAAACTGCTCCTCACCTTTTTCTGTTTCTTTTCACCATGCTCTAATCTGCTCACAATTCATTAATCGAATATTATAACATTTCTTCAAATTCCAGAAATATTCTTATAACAAAATTCATTTATTCATCCAAATCACTTTACTACATATCATTACACAAATTCTTATTGCACAATTCTTGAATCATTTAATTATCACCATTCAATAATCCACCACATTCTTTTTCCCCACCTGATCATTAATACTAAACTTTATATTTACTATCAATAACATAACACCATTTTTGCAAAATATTTCTTTTAAACACAATGATTCATTCTACTTTATTCCACATTACTAACTTACTGCCAAATATAAATAGTTTTACTGTTACAGCTCATTCACAAATATCTATTCATAATCCACTTTACTATTCTCCATTACTTTTCAATGAATTTAATCTTGTCCATTCTAACTTACATAACTTCAACTTACTTTAATTATTTAGCTTTAACTTCAATCTACCTCTGACACCAATTTCCCTTTTCTGCTTCCGCAATCTATACACAAATGTTGACACCACTATTTTTATCTTTAATATTGCAACAACTATATACACATCTTTCTACGAAATCTTTATCCACTACCTTTTATTAACAACATCTTTCTCTTATAAAATTCTTAACAAAATCTGACTTCCCTCTGCTCTTTTACTCTCTCTTTAATCAACCAATCACCTTTACATCTACTTACATGAGTTTCTAAATTAAACTTTATATTATTCTTATTACTCATGATAATACTGCTCTTAAATTCTTTATTACAACTATTCTTAATCACAAATCACACTTAAGAATCATCTTAATCACTACTTCTCTGCTTACCAGCATCTCATCTCAAACTAGACTATCTCACTTAATCATTTCAAATCTAACATACCACTAATCATACTATTATTCAAGCAACTCCTTAACACTTCATTAACATAAATCTTAAACACAATGACTATCTCTGCTATAATTCTCAAAAACAATTTACTCATTTAACAGTTCTAATCACAAAGCCCTATTTCTCATCATAATACAATTCCTTCTATTATTCCATCACATCACTACTTTATACCTTTCTCTACCAATTCTGATTCTCATTAAAACACTTTTAGTGAATTTCATAACTAAACTCACTAATTCTTTCAATTTCCATAACAGAAATTTATTAATCAACTATACTTTAATCACAATCCAATAATCACTCATACTACATCACCAATCACATCTGCTATTACCCATAATTACTGATCTATCCAACTACACATACATTTCACATACCAAAACTCATATGGAAACCGTACTAAAAAGCACAAGAAACCACAGACTTACTATCAGCAGTGGACATTAAATCATGTATTGGAAAGTTGTAATCTTAATATCTTTTCATATTCTAACTGGACAATTGCTCTGATACCAACTGTAACGGCCCTGGATATCTATACCCAATAAGGGTCCATATCCAGATCCGTCTCCCGCGAACGGACCGAAGTCTCGCAAGGGATAGCTCGTACACGTGTCCAGGAAGAGCATAAAAAACAAACGACAACAGTAAGAGACACAAGAAAGGATATGTGCTCATATCTGCATATACAATTTACAACTGTCTCATTACATTATTACATATCCAAATTAAAGAGAGTACAACTACCTGGGGCATACCCCGAGGGAGCACAAGCTCGCACAACTCTACTAACACTACTGCTGGTGGTACAAGTCTGTCACAACACCTCCTCAAGCGACACCAAAAGTAAACCCTGAAAAGAACTATAAGGGAGTGAGTCTCAACAAGTCACTGGCTCAGTAGGGAACTACTCAAAACTACACTCAACGTAGGAGAACCTCAACCTCAACGGGTCTCACTGGCAACACCAGAAGTCAAACCATTTCATGCTCACAACAAAGCATACTTAACAATACTAAACATAATTAACACAGTTACTGCAAATCTCGGAAAGACGATGAAACAACAACACCATTAATCTACTCAATAACTATAAAGCCTAGGCCACAAGCTTCACAGGTACACCACCTCAACAACTGGTCGCCTAAGCTGGAAGCCACACAGGCAAAGCATTGCCTAAGCTACTAGCTTCATTGGCAAGCCTTCAACACAAGGGTAACAGGATTACTAACCATGAGCTAATCCTCTATACTCTTAAATCACGATGTATCGAATATCATACTTAAGAAACAGGACTGGCTACCACGGTGCCAATCCATCGCATACTAAATCATATTCGAAAACTTACCCAAGAAAGGGTAACACTACAAGTGGAAGGTCTCACCGCACGACCTCCACCTCATCACCTAAACAGACTGGTACACAAGGTACCACGAGAAACCAATACCCACAGAGGGTACAAGTATCCACCACCACGAGGTACCACCACGGAAACCAATCATTAAACCAGTGCCAACACAAGGCACCTCATTACGGCAAATTCATAACACAATTGTGCCACCACTAGGGCACACCACAACCAGTCAAACCACAACTAGTGAGTCACCGCTCACCAACCACAACAACAACTGTGCCAACGCCATGGCACACCTCAACGCGTAAAACCAGAACTAACACACGCTATAACCAATAGCAAAGCACGAGCCGGAAAGCACGACGCCACCACACGAGACAGACTACTGGTTCATGACACCAGTATCCAACCCGGACAACACAACACAAGAACAACCTCTCAGTCTCGCAGTCACGGACGAAAGGTCCAACTGCAGCTCCACAACACAAGTAAAGCCAAAGAACTGTGGAGACCAACCAAACCACCACAACCTACAGGTCACACACCCTGCAGGCCCATGCCTGACACCTTTAGAAACCCTGGCCCGAGCTCTCTAAAGTGAGGCACTGGTAAACAGGACTAGCTGGGGACCAGTACGTCTACTGGTGTCCGTAACCTCCAGCTACGAGCGCGCTACAAGTGACTAAACACAAACTCTCACAAGTCACTGTCCCACTGCCGTCTTTCCCTCAGCCGGACGACAACTCTCCCCGAGAGTGAGGGTGTCCAGGAAGACGACAAGACCTCAACGGTGCCACTGCACCGGGACAAACCCCGAGCACACTCACGTGCCTGGCTCACACAGAATCTGGGGTACACAACTGAAGAGGCATTCCGGAATAGGCACCGGACCACCAAACCCAGCAATGCACAAACCATATCATTAACTCATATAATCTTTATTACAATCTACGATACAAATATAAGGACTAGCTTGACCTGGTCACTCCGTGACCCACGAGCTATCCTACACAAGCATACACATAGATCCCGGTAGTCAACCACACTTGGCCTATCATTGGTCACCATGTGACCTCCAAACCATTCCACACTAATACATATTCGTATCACGACAGTGCAACACAACTTTGCCTGTCATCGGTCACTCCGTGACCTCTATGGCAACACATAATACTTAACACATATATCATTGTAATACTCTTTAAAAGACAACCATAGACTAGGGCTAGGTTCATATCTGACCTTCATTGCCCCATCACCTCATACTAGCTATACCAGCTATACTACAATAATCACAATATCGACTACTAGCCATGCATACACTTGCATAATACTCAAACTATATAAATATCACATAAATGCATGCTCACTTCGTAAGCACCACCCTTAGCATATAAACCATACACAAATGGCACACTAACCACGCTCACCGAGCGCTACCAGTGCCAAGGCATCATTAGCATTGCCAAGCACAATAATTAAACTATAATCGAATAACCAAAACACCAACAGCAAGCAAAGCAGAACCTTCGGTTACTGTCGCGACAGAGGCTAGGACCGCCTTCTGATCGCGACACTACGATATGACGCGACAAGAACTCCTGTCGCGATGGGTTTGCCTGTCGCGACCTGGTCGTGACAGCCTAAACCACCGCCTTCTCAGGATCCGGAAACCATCACCTGATCATTCATACAAACCACCCTAAACATAATTTCAATCCGGTTTTCATGCTCAATTCACCTCCTAGACATGGTATCTATTGTTCTTAAAGCAGTAAACAAACCAAAGAGCAATCCACATAATCAAATCAAGGTAGAACTCCCTACCTTCACGAAGAACACCCAAACCGGCTACGGCACGACGTCTCCCCCGCTCCATGCAACGTCCTCGCGTCGAGAGCGCGACGAGAACTCCACCGAAACGCCAAATTGCCCCGAACAGCCACAGCAGCTCCTCCCCTGGGTCGAGCAGAGCTTGGGAAACTCTGTTCGGTCAAACCCTTTTTAAAAACCACACAGCGGTTACTAACGTGACACACCTAATCGACGCGACCTGATCGCGACAGCTTCAGGCGTCGCGTTAACACCCAGACGTCAGCAAGCTCCACTCCATGCGCGACACGCGGCGCACATGCAGACGTCGGCTCCAAACAGCAGCAACCTTAACGCGACCCCCGCTACCGACGCGTTAAGAACGCGGCCTTCACCACCGCCGCGTTCACATCCGGTGAACCAACGGGCACTACAGACCAAACCTGCCGACCCACTAAGCTCCACACAACGCGCGGAAACCACAACCAAGGCCCAATGACCCCATATTGGCCATGAGTACCACACCAAAATCAATAAACACATATCCGAACTACCACTAATCCAGGATCCGCGAAGATCCAAAAACGCGCTACGTTACATTACTATCACCTAAAAAGGAATGTCGTCCTCGACATTCAAAACAAGCGATAATAAACCACACTATCACCTAAAAAGAAACAAAACCCTTTCTCTTTAATTTATTCTGCAATTACTTTACTTTCTGGATTTATTCTGCCATTCTTTACCTTTCATCCATAAGCAATTCTACCTTACTATTAGTGCTTTATCTCCTTGGACCAAACCTATTTCCACATTTTCTCCTAGTTATGCTTGCAACATTTTTTTTTTCTGTGCCATTTTTTTGCTTAAATCATTCCACTTTATATTCTAAATTTTCAAATTTCCAGATATTATTCCACCATTTATTAATCACTACCAATCATCATTTGGCTCAATTGCACCCAGATCTTTAAATTCTTCTTCAATTACTTAAACTTCAGATATTCATAAATATTAAATCTTCCACACTTCCGTTGTTCTACTCTGATCATACTGAACCTTTCACTAAATATTTCATAAACTCTGGATTCCCTTAATTCATTAATAACTTATCTCATTTCAAATTATACTTTCCAACTAACTTTACAATTTTCTTTTTATACATCAATACCACTTAATTGACTCCACTCATATTCTATCTGCCGCCTCAATTGCTTCACACTAGATTCTAAATCTCGACATATAACAATATTGATATACTTTTCCCTTTATATATTTTCCTTGCTTCAAACAACATTATCTAATCAATTTAACAAATTAATTCACAACTTTTCACATCTTCTATTCTCATTACTACACATACCCGAAAATTCACATTTTCCTTTATTCAAAGCTTGCTCAACTATTTAACATGAAATCTCAAGATTTCCTTATCATTAAACTAATTAAACTGCTCCTCACCTTTTTCTGCTTCTTTTCACCATGCTCTAATCTGCTCACAATTCCTTAATCGAATATTATAACATTTCTTCAAATTCCAGAAATATTCTTATAACAAAATTCATTTATTCATCCAAATCACTTTACTACATATCATTACACAAATTCTTATTGCACAATTCTTGAATCATTTAATTATCACCATTCAATAATCCACCACATTCTTTTTCCCCACCTGGTCATTAATACTAAACTTTATATTTACTATCAATAACATAACACCATTTTTGCAAAATATTTCTTTTAAACACAATGATTCATTCTACTTTATTCCACATTACTAACTTACTGCCAAATATAAACAGTTTTACTGTTACAGCTCATTCACAAATATCTATTCATAATCCACTTTACTATTCTCCATTACTTTTCAATGAATTTAATCTTGTCCATTCTAACTTACATAACTTCAACTTACTTTAATTATTTAGCTTTAACTTCAATCTACCTCTGACACCAATTTCCCTTTTCTGCTTCCGCAATCTATACACAAATGTTGACACCACTATTTTTATCTTTAATATTGCAACAACTATATACACATCTTTCTACGAAATCTTTATCTACTACCTTTTATTAACAAACATCTTTCTCTTATAAAATTCTTAACAAAATCTGACTTCCCTCTGCTCTTTTACTCTCTCTTTAATCAACCAATCACCTTTACATCTACTTACATGAGTTTCTGAATTAAACTTTCTATTATTCTTATTACTCATGATAATACTGCTCTTAAATTCTCTATTACAACTATTCTTAATCACAAATCACACTTAAGAATCATCTTAATCACTACTTCTCTGCTTACCAGCATCTCATCTCAAACTAGACTATCTCACTTAATCATTTCAAATCTAACATACCACTAATCATACTATTATTCAAGCAACTCCTTAACACTTCATTAACATAAATCTTAAACACAATGACTATCTCTGCTATAATTCTCAAAAACAATTTACTCATTTAACAGTTCTAATCACAAAGCCCTATTTCTCATCATAATACAATTCCTTCTATTATTCCATCACATCACTACTTTATACCTTTCTCTACCAATTCTGATTCTCATTAAAACACTTTTAGTGAATTTCATAACTAAACTCACTAATTCTTTCAATTTCCATAACAGAAATTTATTAATCAACTATACTTTAATCACAATCCAATAATCACTCATACTACATCACCAATCACATCTGCTATTACCCACAATTACTGATCTATCCAACTACACATACATTTCACATACCAAAACTCATATGGAAACCGTACTAAAAAGTACAAGAAACCACAGACTTACTACCAGCAGTGGACATTAAATCATGTATTGGAAAGTTGTAATCTTAATATCTTTTCATATTCTAACTGGACAATTGCTCTGATACCAACTGTAACGGCCCTGGATATCTATACCCAATAAGGGTCCATATCCAGATCCGTCTCCCGCGAACTGACCGAAGTCTCGCAAGGGATAGCTCGTACACGTGTCCAGGAAGAACATAAAAGACAAACCACAACAGTAAGAGACACAAGAAAGGATATGTGCTCATATCTGCATATACAATTTACAACTGTCTCATTACATTATTACATATCCAAATTAAAGAGAGTACAACTACTTGGGGCATACCCCGAGGGAGCACAAGCTCGCACAACTCTACTAACACTACTGCAGGTGGTACAAGTCTGTCACAACACCTCCTCAAGCAATACCAAAGGTAAACCCTGAAAAGAACTATAAGGGAGTGAGCCTCAACAAGTCACTGGCTCAGTAGGGAACTACTCAAAACTACACTCAACGTAGGAGAACCTCAACCTCAACGGGTCTCACTGGCAACACCAGAAGTCAAACCATTTCATGCTCACAACAAAGCATACTTAACAATACTAAACATAATTAACACAGTTACTGCAAATCTCGGAAAGACGATGAAACAACAACACCATTAATCTACTCAATAACTATAAAGCCTAGGCCACAAGCTTCACAGGTACACCACCTCAACAACTGGTCGCCTAAGCTGGAAGCCACACAGGCAAAGCATTGCCTAAGCTACTAGCTTCACTGGCAAGCCTTCAACACAAGGGTAACAGGATTACTAACCATGAGCCAATCCTCTATACTCTTAAATCATGATGTATCGAATATCATACTTAAGAAACAGGATTGGCTACCACGGTGCCAATCCATCGCATACTAAATCATATTCGGAAACTTACCCAAGAAAGGGTAACACTACAAGTGGAAGGTCTCACAGCACGACCTCCACCTCATCACCTAAACAGACTGGTACACAAGGTACCACGAGAAACCAATACCCACAGAGGGTATAAGTATCCACCACCACGAGGTACCACCACGGAAACCAATCATTAAACTAGTGCCAACACAAGGCACCTCATTACGGCAAATTCATAACACAATTGTGCCACCACTAGGGCACACCACAACCAGTCAAACCACAACTAGTGAGTCACCGCTCACCAACCACAACAACAACTGTGCCAACGCCATGGCACACCTCAACGCGTAAAACCAGAACTAACACACGCTATACCCAATAGCAAAGCACGACGCCACCACACGGGACAGACTACTGGTTCATGACACCAGTATCCAACCCGGACAACACAACACAAGAACAACCTCTCAGTCTCGCAGTCACGGACGAAAGGTTCAACTGCAGCTCCACAACACAAGTAAAGCCAAAGAACTGTGGAGACCAACCAAACCACCACAACCTACAGGTCACACACCCTGCAGGCCCATGCCTGGCACCTTTAGAAACCCTGGCCCGAGCTCTCTAAAGTGAGGCACTGGTAAATAGGACTAGCTGGGGACCAGTACGTCTACTGGTGTCCGTAACCTCCAACTACGAGCGCGCTACAAGTGACTAAACACAAACTCTCACAAGTCACTGTCCCACTACCGTCTTTCCCTCAGCCGGACGACAACTCTCCCCGAGAGTGAGGGTGTCCAGAAAGACGACAAGACCTCAACGGTGCCACTGCACCGGGACAAACCCCGAGCACACTCACGTGCCTGGCTCACACAGAATCTGGGGTACCCAACTGAAGAGACATTCCGGAATAGGCGCCGGACCACCAAACCCAGCAATGCACAAACCATATCATTAACTCATATAATCTTTATTACAATTTACGATACAAATATAAGGACTAGCTTGACCTGGTCACTCCGTGACCCACGAGCTATCCTACACAAGCATACACATAGATCCCGGTAGTCAACCACACTTGGCCTATCATTGGTCACCATGTGACCTCCAAACCATTCCACACTAATACATATTCCTATCACGACAGTGCAACACAACTTTGCCTGTCATCGGTCACTCCGTGACCTCTATGGCAACACATAATACTTAACACATATATCATTGTAATACTCTTTAAAAGACAACCATAGACTAGGGCTAGGTTCATATCTGACCTTCATTGCCCATCACCTCATACTAGCTATACCAGCTATACTACAATAATCACAATATCGACTACTAGCCATGCATACACTTGCATAATACTCAAACTATATAAATATCACATAAATGCATGCTCACTTCGTAAGCACCACCCTTAGCATATAAACCATACACAAACGGCACACTAACCACGCTCACCGAGCGCTACCAGTGCCAAGGCATCATTAGCATTGCCAAGCACAATAATTAAACTATAATCGAATAACCAAAACACCAACAGCAAGCAAAGCAGAACCTTCGGTTACTGTCGCGACAGAGGCTAGGACCGCCTTCTGATCGCGACACTACGATATGGCGCGACAAGAACTCCTGTCGCGACGGGTTTGCCTGTCGCGACCTGGTCGTGACAGCCTAAACCACCGCCTTCTCAGGATCCGGAAACCATCACCTGATCATTCATACAAACCACCCTAAACATAATTTCAATCCGGTTTTCATGCTCAGTTCACCTCCTAGACATGGTATCTATTGTTCTTAAAGCAGTAAACAAACCAAAGAGCAATCCACATAATCAAATCAAGGTAGAACTCCCTACCTTCACGAAGAACACCCAAACCGGCTACGGCACGACGTCTCCCCCGCTCCATGCAACGTCCTCGCGTCGAGAGCGCGACGAGAACTCCACCGAAACGCCAAATCGCCCCGAACAGCCACAACAACTCCTCCCCTGGGTCGAGCAGAGCTTGGGAAAACTCTGTTCGGTCAAACCCTTTTTAAAAACCACACAGCGGTTACTAACGCGACACACCTTATCGACGCGACCTGATCGCGACAGCTTCAGGCGTCGCGTTAACACCCAGACGTCAGCAAGCTCCACTCCATGCGCGACACGCGGCGCACATGCAGACGTCGGCTCCAAACAGCAGCAACCTTAACGCGACCCCCGCTACCGACGCGTTAAGAACGCGGCCTTCACCACCGTCGCGTTCACATCCGGTGAACCAACGGGCACTACAGACCTAACCTGCCGGCCCACTAAGCTCCACACAACGCGCGGAAACCACAACCAAGGCCCAATGACCCCATATTGGCCATGAGTACCACACCAAAACCAATAAACACAGATCTGAACTACCACTAATCCAGGATCCGCGAAGATCCGAAAACGCGCTACGTTACACTAGCTACCTGGCAACTATGATCGGAGACTCAACTTGGTAATTTCACTTGGTATTCCGACTTGTGACTCGACTTGATATATTGACTTGTCAACTCGTCATTTTAACCTGGCTAGTTTACCTATAACCACAATTTGTCATTCTAACTCGATAATTCAAGTCGTAATCTCAACTTAGTATTGGGGACATCGACGATATTTTGATTTGATCTGACTTCAAATAATTGACTCAACTTCTAATAGTTCTATTTAATTCAACTATTGGATGTTCAATTTCGATGCAACTTTTGTAAGTTCAATTCCGATTAAGCTTCTGTATGTTTGACTTAAATTCAACTTCAGTAAGTTCAACTTCGATTCATCTACAGTAAGCATGATTTCAAGATGACTACAACAAGGTTTGATTTTGTATTGACTTCAGTTAGTTTGACTTCGAATTGACTTCAGTAAGCTCGATGTCAAGTCTACTTCAGCAAGCTCGATGTTGGATTGACTTCTGAAAGTTCAACCTCGACTTCAAATTACACTTCGATTTGGTTCAATATTAGTTTGGATTCCAAATAATTTATCTTTTGACTTTGACTCAGTGTTGTCTCTGACTGGAAACCTCAATTTTTGATCCAAAAACTCGACTCTTAGCCCAGATTTTCAATTTTTATTGAGAGTCTGACTTTGAATATTGAAACTTGACTTTCAATTCAAAATTTTGACTTTTTACAAAAGACTTTGAACTTAATCCAAAATCCTGATTTTCGAACCAAAACTTTATCTTCTAACCTGAACCTCTGGAATATGGATTCTTGGCCTACAAGTCCAGTTTTGGTTTTGAAGTATGACTTCCGATCTGGAAATATCGACTTCGACCAAAAACTTAGAATTCTGATCATACATATCATACATTTTAAACTTATTCAACCCTTCTACAATCCTTACAATATACAATTGTGTGTATTTGCTTGATCCTTAGAACTCTTCATGGCAGCACAAATAAATGACTGAAATCATGACTGTATGTGATATCAATAACTGTTTGGGTCTTTGGACTCTCTTGGACTAATACCTGTGCAAATGGGATCAATCTAGTCTTGAGAGGAGCATCCGAATTTGTTTACTAACCGCGTGGAACAATCATTGATCTAATGGGTGTTTTGGCATGACACCACATATATTTGTGATTAGTAGATATTTCTATTACATGCTAATGGTTACTTGTTACATGAAATTTTGATATGACAAATACTTGTCATGATCAGTCATTACATGCTTGATACTTATTATCAATATTTAGTTCTTCTGCATGATACTTGTTATCATTATTCGGTTCTTCTGCATATTGATTTATAGCTTCCACTATTACTTGTATTCTATTTGCTAGTTTTTGGTGTAACAATTACTTTTGATTCATATGTACTTCTATGATTCCTTGATATTGGAGGGTAAATTATGTTGGGCACGATTGATCATTCAATCTTACTCCTTTTCCCCCAAGTGATCAACATTTCTAGAAGACGGGACATCGAGAACTGTGGGCTGAGTGTTCAACCCCTGCTACGTCTACTCTTTTAAATTGTAGTCTTATGAAACATGTAAGTGTACTAGCTTTGAGAAATGACAACGGAATACTATTAGTTAACCTTGTGTAAGGTTGAGACTTGAGCAATTTCTGTCGATGAATTTGAAATTTTCTTACTTTCTGTTCGTCGTGTTTCAACATTTATAAATGTTGGGATGTGACAAAATTATAGTCCCTAATTTTGATTTTTCAGCATTTATGAATCCCGAATGACATTTTTCATCATTTTGGCGCTGATTATTTTGAAATCCATGTCTTAACGTGACATGTTTTCACATCACTTACAGTAAACATTAAATTTCCTTACAATAAATGTTATTGTCTGCTATGGTAAACGTCACATTCTGTTATAGTAAATGTTATTCTATGTTATAATAATCAGTTCTCACATAGTAAACATTGAGTGCATTTTTACAGTATATATTAAACTCCGTTCTAGTAAATATTATTCTATGTTACAATAAACGTCACATCCTGTTACAGTAAATATTATTATTTGTTACAATAATCTTTTCTTTTACAATAGATATTGAGTGCATTTTACAGTACACGTTAAGTCTCGTTATAGTAAATGTTATTCCATATTACGATAATCTTTTTTAATTACTATAAAAACACCACATAACATATTTTTTTCATTTACATTATATTTTTTATATCACTTTATAGTAATTCTTGATATTACTTACATAATACGTCTATAACATTGACTATCAATAGATATTGTAAGATAACTGATGTCTTTTTCTATAACATAAAAGATGACTGTAATCAAGAATAACATTTATTATAATGAGATCTGACTTTTACTATAACAAATACTCATTGTTTACTGTAAAGAAAATATTATTCAAACAATTATAACGGGACTTGACGTTTATTGTAACAAATATAATATTTACTGTAAAGAGACTTAATATTATAAAAATATATTGTAAGTAAGAAATGATATGTTAAGGCAAGTATTTAAAAGTGGATGTCAAAAATTGATAATCATCATTTGAGATTCATAAATATTGAAGAAATAAAAATAGAGATTAAAAATTAACCCACACAAAAGACAAAGACCCTACAAATTTTTAGTATTTCAATAGAGACTAAAAAATAAGTTTTTATTTTTACCGTGGCCTTTAATCATTATCAGAAAATAAAATCTATTTACACGAAGAAATTAGGGTTTTTTAAATAAATAATCATATTTAATTATTTAAAAAATAATTTCCCAAATAGTCACCAAGTTGCCACGTAGGCAACTTGGTGACCGCTGGGACGACAATGCCGTGTTCCGAGACTCAGTGTCGGCATTGCAAGCCGGCTTGGAGTCGCATTGCCAATGCCGACTCCAAGCTTTAAAAAATAAAAAAAAAAATCCATCAGGCCGCGCCCTGTGAAAACACAGGGCGCGGCCTGTGTTTCACCGAGACACAAGCATATTGCCTGTGTCTTCACCGAGACACAGGCAATATGCCTGTGTCTCGGTGAGGTGAACCGAGATGTGTGACTATTTTGCCTGTGTCTCGGAACAAAATAAGAAATGTAGATAATGAAATGTTTTTGAAGAACATATACAAAAATTTTTTAACTCAATTTTTAAATTGTAGATTAGAATTTGAATATTTTAAAATGATAGTAAAATAGATTATTCATAACAAACTATATGGTTGTAAACATACATCTATTTATTTTAAAAAAAATTGACAGCACCTCTCCTGTTCCACTTATATTTTCATTATTTGTACATGTTCCTGTTGATAGCATTTCAATATATGTCAAGGATAATCACAAATAACATGTCAAAATATTTGTAAATGTCTAAGTCACACATACATCATGTCTAAGTCACATATATATCATGTCAAAATCACAAATACATCATGTCTAAGTTACATATGTACACGAGAACACAACTAAAAAACATCAAGTACATAAATCATCTCAAAAAACTGTGGAAACCATCTCTTCTTTCCCTTTTTAGATGCTCGACCTCGACCACGACCACGACCACGACTGTGACACTGCTCCTGTGCATCAACCTCTGTCTCCGACTGTGGCTGTGTCTCATGCACTAAGATAGCATCACATGACTCTGCCCGCTCTGTCTCAAAATCCATGTCTTCTGATATACTGCCTAATGTCTCTCCAAGTAGGTCAGACTGACTCTGCTGTGCTAGTGTGCTACTCGAACCTCTGTGACGTCGCTGACGACGATATGTACATACCGTAGACTCTGGTGGCTGTGTATATGTCATGCCCTCATGAATATGCAAGTTGTCATCAATATGACCATGTGTTTGCACTTCATCGTTGCCTTGAATAGATATATTATCTATATCTTCTTCTCCAATATAATTGTACACTAGATACATGAGAAGGATACAAATCGAGCATACTTTCAACAGTTTCATCATCTTCAACTCTCACTGCAATATATTCACCCATAGAAGTAGGCCACTTGCATGTTATACCAATCTTAACATGTCTTTCGTCATATTTCGTCAAGATATATAACTTTCTCATCAGCTCAGTAAAACGTGTGTCTTTCTTTACACGCAAAATGCGTACAATACCTCCTTCATATTGAGGTTTATGATCCTCAATATGTAAGACACCATCATAATAACACATTAAGGAAATGTTGGAACTAGTCATATCTGCCATTTATAAGATAAAGAAATTACATAAATCAAATCATAATATCCAAACAAATCACATTTGTCAAACAACAATCATTAAATAAATCATATTTGTCAAACAAATTTATTTAAACAAATCACAATTTTCAAATATAAATTATTAAACAAATCACATTTGTGTCAAACATTAATATTTAAACATTAATTTCATATATATCTAATATTTATATAATTAACATCACATATTATAATATAATATTAAATTATAAAAAAATACCTGTTGGTGTTCTTCCGGCGGTGATGGAGAGTGAGGACGGATGTGAGAGGAGGGGAGTGAAGGGAGGGGAGGAGGAGGAGGAGGGGGGTGATGGAGAGTGAGGGCGGCGCGGGCTGGGGGGGGGGGAGGGTGGATGTGAGAGGAGGAGGGAGGAGACCGTGGGGAGGAGGAGGAGGAGGTAGGAGGAGACCGTGGGGAGGAGGAGGAGGAGGAGGGAGGGCGGCGCAGCTGGGGGGGGGGGGTGAAGGAGAGGGAAGGCGGCGCGGGCTGGGGGGTGGGCAGGTGAGGCCGGCGCCGAGCAGGGGGGCTTCGGGTGGGTTTGGAGGGCTTCGGGTGGGTTTGCGAGCAGTGTGAGGGTTTCGGGGTTGGGGGGGGGGTTTAAGGCGGTGTCAGTATTGAGAATGCCGACACTGAAGTCGGCATTGACAATGCCGACTCCAATTTCGGCATTGCCAATGCCGACTTCAGTGTCGGCGTTGGCAACACCGGCTTTGGAGGCACACCGGTTTCCTCCCAGTCACCAAGTTGCCTACGTGGCAACTTGGTGACTATTTTGGGAAATATTTTTTTGATTATTTAAATAATTAAATAATTAAATAATTAAATATGATTATTTATTAAAAAACCCAAGAAATTATCACAGCTAAAAATTAGAAAACCGCTTTCTTAATTACTCTACCACGTCCACGAAACCGTGGGCTTTAAAACCGGCCTTCGCAAAACCACCTCAGCTGTGGTAGCTAGAAAGGCAAATTGCAGCCGTTCGCCCTTGCCTCCATATAAACCCCATCGGAGCTCTCCATTGCCCTAGATGAAGTGTGCTCTTTTCTCGGGCACGATGGCGGCGAAGGGTTGCTGCTCTGGTGCAGGACGCGGAGCAGGTGGAATGGCGGGTTTTCTCTCGGAATCCTCTGGCTTGGGTAGAGCGGAAAGAAGAAGAAGAAGGGGCGAGGAGATCCTGATCCGTCGACCTGGATCTTCCCTCCTTCCGATTCCGCCCATGCCATAGGCTTCCGGAAGAACCTCCCTTTCCTTCCTCACCGCCGCTCGAGGTGCCTGCTGGTGATTCCGGTTTCAGGTGGTATTCCTAGTCCTCCCCAATCGTTCTCTGTCTTATCCCGCCTTTCTCGCTGCTGCAAGCCTTCTTATCGCCTTTCGGCTCGTCTTCTCCGACCGATTCCGCTTGGATCTACTTGTTTAGAGCTGTTTACGGGGCAATGGATGGATTAGAACTGGATCTGTTCCGCAGCTCTTTGTTCTCGCGGGTGTTCTGCTGGTAGCGAGGCGCCTGACCTTTTCCTCGTCCCTTTTCTCCGATCCGAAGTAGCTTCCCCTTCTTCCGTTCCCATGAGACCCTTTTGAAGCATCAGCGAGAAGATTTGACACTCTGGTGTTGGAGTAATCCCAGATCTGTAGCGAAAGCGGACTTTTCTATGAAAATCTCATAAGAATCTAAACTTTTTAAACGAATCTGAAGGTTGGGGGGGATCGATGGGTGTTTTGAGTTGGATTTGGTGTTCCGTTGGATGTATTCACGAAAGAACATACTTTCGGTTCAGTATTCCCAGGTTTAGATTGTCTACTTGGATCTAGCTTTGTCTACTTGTCTCGCCGCTTCATCAGACCATGCAACTCCCGACAGAAACTGGATTGGGTTGGGCGCATCTTTGTGTAAATATACTTATTTTCCTTTCTAATCTTGGGCTTATCCCATCCCCACCCAGTTCTTCCATTATTTGCGCTTCTATTCTGAAGTGTATTATGCTTCAAAGCAGAAGCAAGAAAAGAATTACTTCTTAATCTTGTTCTTCCGGGTGATTCGGCGATTAGTATGGACACTGAAGCTACAGCATTTTGATTCCGATTCATCAAGTTCTCTGGTAACCTTCTGGAACAGAAACTTTTTCCTTGATAAAAAAGTTGTCTGAGGGGGGATGATGTGGGCCTTGAAACCAATGTCCATAATTTCTTCGAGTTTTAACCAAAATTTTTAATCTGGCTTAGTTTAATTGTTCTGTTCAGCAACAGTTTGGGGTAACAAAAGTTATGATTTTGGGTAATTCTATTTTGTTGCAGCTAGTAAAATAGATGGAACACTTAACAATAAGTGAAAATTTGTGAAATTGCGATCAAATGCAAGTTGGGCTTACCCCATGCGCCCCCTCTGCCTTCAAAACCCACGAACATGTATATGCATATTTTACTATGTTTGGAACATGCACAGATATATGTAAAGTTCATGATCACGAGAAAGAGAGATTTTGTACACTTTTAAAAATACACAAAGTACAATTCATATGGACAAGTAGTCCATGTGGCATCATTTTTTTTTGAGTGTCACATGGATTCTCCACGAGAAATACCTCCAAATGACAATAATATCAATGGGAAAACTGTTGTAATTACGACATTGCCCCCTCCTCTGTATCTAGTACTAACTAGTTGTCGCTGTGTGGTTTTGAGTTTTGTTGTAGGTCCCCACCAGTTGGGCTTTAAGCCTCAATAAAATTAACTTTAATCTATAGCTAAGGTTAGTCCACTTTTAACTTATTTTTATTTTATTTGCATCTATCTTAACTCATTTGACTATAGTGAGTTAATTTATTTTTTTCAAATATATTTTGATAAGAAAAAATTAGTTAATTTATGTTGAAAAAATAAAAAATAATAATTAATGTTATGTACCGTGAGAGTAAAAAGATAGTTAACTCAATAAATTAATTTCAACTCACCTCGTGAGTTAGAAAATTGTGAATTAATTTGTATTTAACTCACTTTTAATCTAACTTATTTGAGTTAATTTTGTAATCTAAATTATTTTTTGAGTTAGTTTTGAGTTAACTCCGAGTTAATTTTAGTTTAACTTGTTACCAAATTGTGGCTAAGTCTACGGAGAATTTTATTTTGAAGGTTTGGAGTGAATGGGTCTGCATGAGGCTTGGGAATTATGAGCACATTTGTCATCATGAGAAAGGTTTAGTACATTTTTCTATTGTACTTAAGTGTAATATGACTAGGCACTTATCCATGTGACACTACTTACATGGGGGTGATAAAGTGACAACCCAATTATTGAGTGTCACATGGGATAAGTGTCTAGTCATATAAGTGTAATATGAAAGTGCACTAAGCCTTTCTCTTGTCATCATTGTGTTTTGTGAAGATTTTTTTCTTGTTGGGTCGGAGCGGATCAGGCCTAACATTTGTGTAGGGGAGATGACGGTCGTCGGAGGCAGACGAAGAATCCTGTAATTATCAGAAAAGATCAGGGGGGTCCGGTGAAGACCGGAGAAAACCCTCCAATGTCTAAGTCAGTGAGAGGCTTGAGAGGCAGGGGATTTTTGAGTGTAAGGGTGTGTTCGCGTAAGAGGGAATGTACCTGCGCATGGTCCTGTACCTGTGCTTTTATAGGCACGGGTGCTGAAGCAGGCGTGCGTAACGTCGATAGATCGTGCCTAGAAAGGCGCCTTGATGGGCGCGCATAATGGGAGGAGTTATGCGTTCATCAAGCAACCCGTCGAACAGCTTCACAACCTGTTCGAATCGCGTCCTTTTGCCAGATGGGGCATCGACATCTGGGTCCCTTCCCAGAGGCCCAAGGTCGGAAGAAGTTTCTGTTCGTGGCCATCGACTACTTCACCAAGTGGATCGAAGCCGAACCCGTTGCTATAATTACCGAACAGGCCGCCTGGAAGTTCGTCTGGAAGAACCTCCTTTGTCAGTTCGGTATCCCAAGGGTGATCACCTCCGACAACGGAAAACAGTTCGACAGCACCTTCTTTAAGCAAAAGTGTGCCGAGCTCGGGATTTACAACCACTTTACTTCTGTGGCGCACCCCCAAGCAAACGGTTTGGTCGAAAACGCCAACCAAACATTACTGCACGGGATCCGCACAAGAGTAGAGGCAGCAGGGGGCTCTTGGATTGATGAGCTCTCCAACGTGCTATGGTGCCACCGGACTACAGTTCGGGTAGCAATGGGAGAAACGCCCTTCCACTTGGCCTACGGCTCAGAAGTCGTTGTGCCTCTAGAGGTGGCCCTTCCCACCATTCGAACAACCCACTTCGATGAAGCCGCCAACAACCGCGCTCTTCGGGAAAACCTTGACATGCTCGGTGAACGGCAGAACGACGCCAGTATTCGTCTTGTTTCCTATCAGTAGCGACTCGCGCAATATTATAACGCGCGAGTTCGTGAAAGACGCTTCAATGTGGGGGATTTAGTCTTACGCCGCTGCTCAGCTTCGGATCCCCGAAGAGCGGTCGGCAAGCTCGCCCTAAAATGGGAAGGGCCTTATCAGGTCACCCAAGTCCTTGGGAAGGGCTCATACAAGTTAACTACCCCTAGTGGCGAAGCCATACCCAGGAGTTGGCATGTGTCCAACCTTAAGGCTTATTATCTATGAAAACCTTTGATCGGCGTCCTACTTCTCTTCTCCCTGTTCCTATGGTGCGCCTGGAACTGGGTCTGAAACTATCCATACTTCAGGGTCCTTCAAACTCAAGATGGATATGTGGACCCTTCAGGTCAGATAAGCGTTAAGCATTCACCCCAGGTTAAGAACCTACCCAGTTCCAATGGACCTGCGCGGTACATGCAACGCTAATAAACCAACGAGCTCTGGTTCGAACAGGAACACTAGCAGAAGGGAGGAGATAGAAAAAGAGAAGCCATAGTCAAACGATGGAAAGGGAAATCTTCATTCACAGATTTTTTTCTTACAAGCCCCCCCCCACGGTTACAAAGGCAAATACAAGAAGGGCATGGAGCGGGAGACTAAGGAGCCTATTCGGAAGGGCCAGCATTTTCACCCGAAGAGGGCATTCGCCCAGATTGGAATTGTGCGAAGCGCACACCATCCAAACGGACGTCATTGGTGCGACGCCGGCACTCCCGAACAGCGGCCTCAAAGGCCTCTCGGGCACGTTCAACCTAAGATAGCCGCTCCCCGAGGTCCTTCCCAGCGTTAAGGCCCACTCTGTAGCAGCGGGCCCCATACTGCTCCAGATCTTCTTTATAGTCCGGCCCGGCCTTGTATTCTGCAACGGCACGGACCCCCGCATCCGCTACAACCTTGGCAAGGGCGTCCTTCTCGGCCCGTGCCAAGGCAGCATTCAGCTCCGAAGCTTGGAGGGCGGCTTTGAGGTTCTTCACCTCCTCCTCTAATGCCGCCTCGCGAGCCTTATGTCTCGCTGTGAGGTCCTCGCAGAAAGCCGTCTGCGCCTCACAGAGATACTTTTGTTTCTGGGCCCGAGCAGCCAGAGCCTTGAGGATACCCAACGACTTGGACATCCCGTCCGCAAGAGCCTCCAGGTCGACGTCGCTCATGTCGTCATCCTCCTGGCCCTCTGGATGGTAGCATTCCATTGGTCTCTTCGGAGTCTGCTCGGGGGGAAGATCCAGGCACCTCGCTAACTGGTCGAGATGGGAGGCAGTGGGGCTCGCGGGCAACTCCCTTGGCGCGTTTTCCATACGGCGAAGTGTCGCCTCCAACGCCGCCACTGAGGGATCTTCAGGAAGCCTCTTCAGCAGCACTTCTCTAAGGGGCATCCGGTCATCATCGGACTCCTCAGTCCGAACACCGCCACCCATTTCCCCTGCCTCCCCCCGGCACCATCAGCTACCTTGGTGGTTGCAATGACATTGGCAACCACCTCGGTGGGGGGCATGGGGGGCAGGCCCTTTCCCGCGCTCCCAGTTGTGGTAGCGATCTCCTCAACAGCCCCCGTCGTTACGGCCGCTTCCTCAGTGGCCCTTGCGGCAGGAACCACTTCCTGTCCTCCAGATAGGGTCGCGTGTGGCACCGGAGCCACCTCGTTGCTCGCCAGCATCTCACCAGTGGCGGAAGCCTCTGTCGCACCAGCGTCTTCGTTGGTTCTGGCGTTCTTCGGGGCGAAGATCCCCTCAACCTCCTCAGTGACGGCGGTTGTTGTGGCTACCACCCCCGGCGCTTCGACGATCGGAGGGTTCTCCTCCCCCCGAGCAGAGGACGCCGCAATTCCTCCGCTCCTCCGGGCAGAAGCTTCTGCAGTATTGCTGGTGGCACCGTGCTCGACACCACCAGTGTTGGAAGCGTCGGAGAGCTCCCTACCCCTCGAGCAGGTGGAGCCCCTTGCCTCTTCTCTGGCAGGGCTTTCCGACCCATCGCTCACTACGACGAGCCCCAGTTCGGTCGCCATTCTTTGCGCGACCTCCGGACGAACCACGGGGGGCATCCGCGGTGTTTCCTGTTCGGCCGACCCCACAGCCTTACGCTTCTTGCGCAGCAGCAACTGCGCCTCTTCAACCTCCTCTTCAGTCCCCTCCTCGCTGTGTTGAGGGGCAGCATGGACCATTTTTTTCTTTTTCCGAGCGCGGAGCTGGTCTGCGTCCTCCGCGCCCTCGTCAAGCAGCATCGGCCTCTTCTTCATTGAAGCCGAAGGACGAGCCGTCCCGCCGCCCTCCTCAAGCGGAGTCCGAGCTCCCACCGAAACCACCTTCATGGTGGCCTTCTTTTTCAGGCGAATTTTTTCGGGCCCCTTCTCAGGGACCCGTGCCTTTTCTGGACGCTCCTTGGTGGACGGAGGAACCACGAGCGCCGTTGTTACCGCGGCACCAACCCTCACAGCAAAGGGAACCCGAACAACGGCCGCAACGTCATCATCCTCGTACACCATATGAGCCAAAACTGGGATTTGTTCGGCGAAATCCTCGTTCTCCTCCAGATCCCTCCCAGGCTCCAACTCCGCAGCAGCTGCACATAAAAAAAAGAGAGAAGAAGAGGAAAAGTTAGAGCAGGGTCACCAAACCGACAGGTAAACGACCAAAGTCCGCATACTTACTCCATGGTTTGCTCAGGCCATGCTTGACGAGCGAGAATTCGATTACATAGCCTTCCCCATTTCTAACACCTGCTCGGAGAAGACTATCTGAGGCCCTTGTCTTATCTTGGATCAACTTCGGAAAGCTGTCCTTCCGTGCCGAGCGGACGACAGTGGGAAATCCCCACTCTGCACCATCCCGGTGGCGCACGAAGAACAACCTGTCCATCCAACTTTTGTTGTTGGAATACTTGTTGGACAGTTGTATGTGCATCCTATCTGTTCGGTGCTTGGCGTAGTAGATATGCTCCTGACGGCCGAGAAGCAGAAAGCTTGAAGTGAGCTCGGAATACATCCGCTGAGCCCCAGATCTCCTTGATCTTACAGATGACACCGAAGATACAGATGTACCTCCATGTGTTAGGCGTCAGCTGTATCGGCGAGACGCCCCAGCAGTTTAGAAGCGCCTTTGCCACTTCCGGCAACGGTAGCCGGAATCCTGCCTCCAGGTGATCCACTGAGAGGGGGAAACAACCTGGTTTGTTCACTAGGAATGATTCCCCTTCCTTCGCATCAATGATCTCGTACTCGTCGCCGATCTGAAAGCGTTCACAGAGCCCACTGTAATGGCGGCATCGTGGCCCGCTAGACGCTGCAACGGTGACCCCGCTCGCTCCGCAATCACGACCGCCTTCCCTTTTCCTGCCATCGTTGTACGACGTGGAGAAGAACAACAAACAGGAGGAAGCACGAGGAAGAAGACGATCAAAAACCTAAGGGGGGCACGAAAACTCTCGAGCGAAGGAGGAAGGAAGCTTGAGAGGCAAGAGAGCTTGATGACTGGCCGCTGGAAGGGTTTTCGAAGGCGTGGCTCCCGCCTGCGCCCCTCCTTTCTTTATAAAGAAGGAGGGGCGCGGAATTCGAAGCAGGTCCCAAAAACGCCTCTCCTTCCAGTTTTCGAAAACCCCTCCTCGATCGCACCGCTGGCGGCCGTTCGAACGCAAAGTGCGACGTTCCTGGCTCGACACGACCTCGCACCCATCATTATGGGTTAGCCGTTCGACGGGGCTCCAGGCAACGGCATCACGTAGCTCCCTGCAACGGGCCATCGCATTAAATGTGGAAGCGACGCCCTCGAAGTGCTCGTGTCACCGAGCCACTCGAGAGCGTGGGGGGCAAGTGTGGTGGCCAAATCTGGCCACCTAGGCCCATAATGGCCCGATACGGCCCTCTCATGTCCTGTCAACGGACGTGGCCCCTTTTCAAGGTGCCACGCCTTGATAAGGGCAGTTCAAAAGCCTCCAAGGCGTAACCCCCATGATCGGGCTTCGCCAAGCTCCTCAGCAGCATACTTCCGAACAGGTAACCGGTCCTTTTGCACCGAGCAACTACAGATACTACCGAACAGCACGTTCGATCTCCCACGCGGGTCACCTGCTCGGTAATCATGTCCGTTACAGGTGGGTGACCCGCGTGGGAGATCAAACGTGCTGTTCGGTAGTATCTGTAGTTGCTCGGTGCAAAAGGACCGGTTACCTGTTCGAAAGTATGCTGCTGAGGAGCTTGGCGAAGCCCGATCATGGGGGTTACGCCTTGGAGGCCTTTGAACTGCCCTTATCAAGGCGTGGCACCTTGAAAAGGGGCCACGTCCGTTGACAGGACATGAGAGGGCCGTATCGGGCCATTATGGGCCTAGGTGGCCAGATTTGGCCACCACATGTTTCTTCCGACCTGGTTGACTTTCTATATTGTAGAAATGAAGTGCAGTATTACTCCATTAGAGCAGGCTCCAGTTGGATCTCAACAGATCTGTCACTATCATCTATTGGACAATCTTTAATTTCTAGCTATAATTTGTTGTTGAGGATCTATCTTTGTTTGTTGGTATCCGCTTGTTCTTGTAGTTTGTTTCAGTGTAGTGCTCTCTGATTTAATGATCTTTAACAAGTTGGTTTGGTTGTGTTATGCATCTAGCTTTGTTTATCAGTTGGATTTGTGGCCCCTCCCATGTTATGTTCATGTACTAATCCATATATAATGAAATGGAGCGTTAGTTAACCCTCTGCCTCCCCGGTGGGGGAGAAAAAAAAAGAGAGAGACATTGCCGGGCGAAACCTATGTCAAAGTTTGACAACAACAAAAATCCCAAGAAAGAGTGTTCTGTGTATGTGTAAATGTGTGAATTGTATGTGTAATTGTGTGAATTCAAATGGCCTGTCTTTAATCTTACCCATTACAAAGGGGATAAAGCACTAGAACGCAAAGCCCAAAAAAGAGTACACCATGGCAAATAAGCCTATGTTTGACAATGGGTTGGGGTTAGAGACAATCTCAACCCATGACTAAAGTTATGCAGTGTTAACTTATTTTTTAATTTATTTTTTTATGTGTTAATTCAGTTTAACTATATAGAGTTAACTCACTTTTTCTTGATTGTTTTGTCAATGTAAAGTTAATCTAATGTTAATCCACTTTTATATCAAAATGTGACTTGAAAAGAGAAAGTAACAATTAATGTTATGTTGGGAAAAAAGAAAGTAGTAATTAATGTTGTGTACCGCGGGGCTTAAAAAGTAGTTAACTTAATAGATTAACTCCAACTCACCTCGAGAGGTGGGTTGAAAAATTATGAGTTAATTCACATCTGATCCACCTTTAGTCTAACCTATTTGAGTTAACTTTGTAATCTTTTCAAATTATTTTTTGAGTTAGTTTTGAGTTAACTTTAATCTAACCTATTACTAAAGAGAGAAGGGGCTATCCACTCCTCTCGTGAGAGGTAGTGAGTACTGATCTTCTCACTTCAACACCACCACCACTTTGACTTTGGTAATGAGTTGGAGTTATCTTAACTCCAACCCATGATCAAAGTTATACATGGCTAATCCACTTTTTACTTTGGTAACAAGTGAGTTAACTCACTTGAATAAATAGAGTTAACCCACATGTTTGCGGAGTGTTTTGGTTGGCATTGAAGGATTAACTTTTTCTACTTTGATGAGAATATCCAAACTACCTATGTACCAACATTTTATTCATTTTAACTATGTACCTTTATTTGGAAGAGTTTAATCATAAAAGTTATTTTATAAATGTGATCAACATATTATCATCAATAAAAAATATTAACAATCGAAAAAATACAATAGTATTAAAAAATGTAAAGTAGTACTTTATATTAATTGTGATTATTTGGTATTTTAACAAATTATTTTTTATAATCATCTTTTTTTTTCACATCAATAGAAAAATTAATTGTAACGAACATCGACTTATTGATAATACAAAATAATGTTTTATTTAATAACAATAAATTATAGGTCGTAATCATGTCTATTTATTTTTAAGAGTAAATTATTTAAAAAAAATAGACAGCACCTCCCATGTTTCTCTTGTATTTTAATTATTTTGTACCTGTTCTTGTATGTAGCAACAAAATTTTAGAAAAAAAAAGACATCACATGGAAGACATTCAACATTTATTATTTGTACATGTTCCTGTATGTAGCAACAAAATTCATTCAACATTTATTAACAACACCCAACATAGCTTTGGAAAAAAAGACATAACATGTGACACATGGTAAATTTTAAATGTAACAAAATTTATTGAACAATAATTAACAACATAACATGGAAGGTTCAATGCAGCCTTCAAATTTATACATAGAATTATTTTAATCGCCTCCTTCATTTGCCGTGCATGATAAAATCTGTGACAAAATGAATGCAATATTAGTCACATAACATGCAGTATAATTTATGAAAATTTTGAACATAATTTTTTTATGAAATATGAACGTACCTTCTCTGACAAAATAGACTCCTACTTGAATGTTGTCATCCTGTAATAATATTGGATCACATTTGTATGATATGACATCCCTATAAATTCAATGGAAAAAGACATGATTTAACTTAGGTTGGAAAGCTTTAAGAGACACGTTGCAAAATCTTTTAGAAAAGTCATCATGACATTTCAAGTTAATTTAAAAGAATCATTTTGAATTTAAAAAAATGATAGTTTGGATAATTTTAAGTCAAATGATCGTTTTGAATATTGAGTCAAAGACTCGTTTTAAGAGTTAGGAGTAAATGATCGTTCTGGAGCTTGGGTTCAAATGATCGTTTTGAGAACTAATTCAACATATCATTTTGAGGGCTAAAACAAATGATCATTTTGAGTCCAAAGAGAAAATACCCATTTTGAGTTTCTTAAGAAGACTTTTTTGAGGCTTCTAAAAAATGTTTATTTCAGAATTTAAGAAAGTTCATTTTGAACAAGAGGTTTATTTCAAAGATTTAAAGGAGTACGCCGTTTTGAAAAACTTGTTTCAAAGATGAAGGAAAACTCATTTTCGAGAATTCAAAAGAAAACTTATTTTGAGAATGAAGAGAAGACTCATTTTGAAATTGAAAAAAAATCTCATTTCAAAATTTCAAAGAAAACTCAAGTCATAGATAGAAACCTCGAATCTCAAACTTAAAGAATGCTCATTTTACAAGTTTAAAGGAATTATTGTTTTGGGCTTCACGAAGAATACTCATTTTGAAATTTAATGTTAGAATGTCCGTTCTGATTTAAATTTTATATCTATTTTGAGTTTATCCAATAAAATCACAATTTTTTTGGTTAATGAGAAATTTTACCCAAATAAAATAAAGTGAAATTATGACCAAAGGAGAAGGAAATTATGTTTAAAATTTTGACATAATTTCAAACAATTGAGAGCATAAAGTCTAAGTGCATATGTTACGCCTACAAACTATCAAGCTGTGCAGTTGGGCTCTTAATGCGCCACTTATGCACGTTATAAAGTATTCTAACCATGCTGCACCGCACCACATTGAACGATGGGAATGAGTCACCATACACCATACGAAAAGAGGTCATGTCATGATCTCTGGGCCAATGACTTAAGGTTAATGTGTCTTGAGTAGTCGCCATCATGTTGGACTCGTGAGCTCTTTCTATGTGGACTGTGCCCATAAGATGGGGTCTAGTGAGAGCCCATCCTATCCCCTACAAGTTATTAAGCCGCACAATTGGACCTGTAATGAGTCACTGCTTTCTCATTCACATATACAAATTTGACAAATAGAGATACAATTTGAAATTTACACTCCACAAACAACCAACAAATAAGTTATACAAAAAATTTGATTCATGTAACTTAACTATGTAAAACAAGTGGAACTTGTATAAACTCTCGACTTGATTAATAGAACAAGCTGAGCTTAGACATAAAAATATTCAACTAATGTGAGACAAAGTCACTTAAATAAACAAGTACACTTCTTTGATAGTGGTCCATTTCATAGTTCAGTTCATTGCTATATCATAATTTGAACTTATACACAACCGCAAGAAATAAATATTTTATTATATTTTAGTTAAAGTAAAGGGTAATTGCCCAAAAAAAGTAAAAGGGTAAGAATTAAATAATTTAAACTATTTGATACCGGGCAAAATTTTAACGAGGCTGAACTAGAGTAAAACTCTAAATAAAAATAATACTATAAAAAAGGCCTGGAACAAACTGGAACATGTCGGACGTCCGTGGTTTAAGGGACTAGGGTTCCTTTTCGCTGCAACAATCGGACGTACGATCTCTCCTCGCTCTGACGTCGCCCCGCCCCGCTCCGCTGCCCTTCGCAGGCATCGCCGCCTCTCGCTTTAGCTTCCATTCACCCATGGTGCGATACGCGAAGCTCGCCTACTGGTTATCGCGGAGGTCCGCCCTTCTTGTGGACGCCGTCACTGGAGCGGTGAGTTTGGCCTCCCTCTATCCGTCCCTGCTCTCGTGCCCATCTCTTCTCGCAGTTCGCTTTATAAGGTGCTGATTCCTTCCCCATCTCGGGCTCCACAGTCGGCAGCTTCCTCTGGGCGGCTTCGTTCGGGAATATGCAGTTTGGCGGGGGCTTCCACAAATGGTAGCTCGGATGCGGGTGAGTGAATTGAGCCGAAATGTTTCTTTGCGGGATTTCTCTTGTGTGTGCCCGTGGCTGTTTGTTTGGTGTGAAAGTGTTCGCCTTTGATTCGTTCGATCTTTGTGGTTGGTGCAGGGAGATGCGGGAATGGGATGCGGGTGCGGGGTTTCCTGGGGCTTGGCGCCCGAGCAGGTCCTTTCATGGTACTTCCGCTGGCTGATGTCGAGCCGCTGAAAGTTTTCGTCTTTCCCATCTGTTGATTAACATGACTGTTTTTGGGACCTCATGATCAACTATTTTTGTCTCGTCTCATCTGTTAGGAACACGCCCCATGTGTGTGAGAGATTATTACGAAGTGCTTGGGGTCAGCAAGAACGCAAGTCCGTCGGAAATCAAGAAGGCTTATTACGCGGTGGGTTGTATTTGCGATTTCGATCTAATCATTTCATATAGAGTATTGTATAATAATTGCTCATTGATCTGGCCCTCGAACATATGCTTGTGTTGTGAATGAAGTAACTTGCATTCCGAGGCAACACTGATAATTCCAACGGAACATTAATATTTTATTATGATTTGAGTACATTTCACAAAAGTGGATATGTCAACTTAAAAACAACCAAAATGGCAAGCTCGAAGCCAAGTAGCTTTAAAAATAAATTATTCTCTTCCAAAATTGAACGAGAATGCGCTGCTGTTGACAACACCTCATGTGGCTCACTGCTAATGGTGCTTGTTAATCCTTCTTTATTTTTCTTCTTATCATTTCTTCCTTTTACTTATTTGGCTAACAAAGATGGTCTGGAAGCTGACGTTGGGTGTAAACTACCTTTGCTCACATCAACATGGCGGGGGTCGGAAATCAGAATCTTTCCCTTTTATTTCATCCTTTTCTTCTTGTTGTTTCTTTATTTCCTTCTATTTTTCTCATCCTTTCTGTTTCTTGTTTCTGTTTGTCTTCTTTTGTCCGAGAAGAGAGCTGCTGTTTGATGTCATTATTGTCACTGCACAGCAGTTCCTACCCCATTTTCGTTGCCATCTTCCTAGAAAAATAACTTCACTTTGCAGGGATGGATCTAGCCCCGATATTCTAAGACTTTAGAGGGTAAAATCATTGTTAGAACCTCTTTGAAAATTTCCAGAGAACACTTAAACATTGAGAAACATTGAGAAATTATCTTTCCCTTGGAAAGATATATTTTCTTCTCTTGCATAATCATTTTACTGACTGAAAGGTGGCAAATAGCATATTAAGTATTTCTCATGGTCTACATGCATAGTGAATAGCTAAAACTTCTAATTCAGATATCATATATAGACAATGTACAATCCTAAAAGTTACTCAATATGCTCCTCTTGGGTGTTTCAATACGTTGCAATGGTTGCTTTGTTTTATTGGCTTGTTTCGTTTATGGATGGTCTTACTTGTTTCACATGCAGTGGTGACATTAGAGTATATTACTAATGGATTTTGATGCGTACCCTTCTCTTCTTCTTCTTCATCTTCGTCTGCTGCTTCTGCTTCTAGAAGAGTAGGGGTGAAAATATTGTCATAGCCTTCTGATGGAATGTGTAAGCCTTTTTCTTACCTTAAAGAAAAAATCTAAACTTTCTTCAATAAAAATGGTAATTAATTGTGACAAGCGTGAATCAGTTTTCAAGAAAGTGTGGAACGCTTGTGCTACGATCTGCTTTCTTTGTTCTCTCTTTTTTTTTAGGGGGTGGGGGTGGGGGTGGGGGTGGGGGGGGGGGTTCCCTGATAATTCCTTATCAGCTAGACCATTTGCTTGTGCATGTAGTTCTGGGAAGTCTCTTCTTGTGGCAATTCTATGAATGTCTAGTGGAATATTTAACTTTTAGTATTTGTCATTATTGTTTTAATTCTTGAACCTTATACAGTTTGGGGTTAGTTAGATCTATTGAAGGTTCCAATGAATTTTCAAAAGTTTCTTTTAACTTGCTCCTTTTTTCACATTTACCTGTAACAATCACTTTCAAAAAGGAAAAACATTTGCCTGTAACAAGGGGGCTCCTAAGTACCTCGACAAGATAACTTTGGATAAGAGGTTCTACCAAAGTCCTATCGGTTCAGTTTGTAGGTACAACATAACAAAAGGCCTTCTAATTACCCAATTTAAGGTCATGCAACTATGGAGGTTCACCCTCTTTACTCTGGATCTTTCTTGAAAGAGTCTCATCCTAGTGGTTACTGAATCCTCAGTGACGGAAATCGCATGTCGCCTAGCCCAGTTGTCCTGTGGTTGTCAAACTAGGAAGCTCCAGGAGCAGAACTGAGCCAAAGGCCAGATCAAATCTTGATATTTCTTGTTGATGGTTATTTATGTTTTATCTTTTGTATTCTCTTTCTTCTGAAGATGTTAATATGATTCATACAATAATAGCAATGCTGCTGTTTAATTTAATCTTTGGATCCTGTATTGAGGCCTTGAACAGATGAGATTAATGTTTTCTGTAATCTGCCATGAGAAACATATATAAAAGAGTAATTGTGTGACCATGCACAGTTGAGCATCAAACTTATTACCTTTCTTATTTCCTTTCATTCCATTTTTTGGCTATTGTGGCACTCCCTATTGAATGGCACAGCTGGCAAAGAAGCTCCATCCAGACACAAATAAGGATGATGCTGAAGCTGAAAGGAAGTTTCAAGAAGTTCAGAGAGCTTACGAGGTACCATCTTTATAGTAGATTTTTATCGCCTGGCAACATGTTCTATTTGACCATTTAATGGGTATATGAAGAGAAAAAGAAACATCTGAACAAATTGTTTTTACACTTTCAGGTACTCAAAGACGAAGAGAAAAAATCACTTTATGATCAGGTGAATGCATTATGTTTTTTTGTATGTTTTTATTTATTTATGGTACAATATCCATCCTTTATGTATGCCCAACATACTCTTTTTGTGTATTTTTTGAAAGCAACAGCTGAAATGTGACATCTAAAAGATGATAATGAATTTATGTCAGTTAAATACTTTTTTTTTGGTTTTGCTAAGATCCTTTCACTTGATCAAATCATGTATTTCTTCCCACTATTTGAAACGTAAAAAATTTTAGATGAACAAAAACTAGATAAGTAGCTTACCTGTTGCATCATTTTGCTCTCTTCTGTCTTCTTTCTGCGTACTGCAATTGTGTTATTGTGCAACTTACCAAAAAAAGATGTGACTTTTTCCTCACAAGCTGCTTTTACTAAGGAGAAGCAGGGTAAAAGGAAATAAAAGTTAGCAAGTGTTTAGTTATCTTACTATGTTGAGTTTAATCTAGATATTTTCTCCTTGTTAATTATTATTTTGCCTACTGTTCCTTACATGAAAACTTAGTATTCATTTTGGCTCACTTTCTTTCTTTCTGATCCGCCCTTTGTTTGTGCATTTCATCTGTGGGCACTGGCCTTGTTAATCTCATAGGTTGGTGCTGAGGCATTTGAACAAGCTGCTTCTGGAGGTGGCCCAGGTGGCGGTCCATTTGATGGTGGATTCAACCCATTTGAAGAGTTCTTTCGAGGGGGTGGCATGGGCAGTGATGTATGCACTTTTCCAGAAACTTTGTTGCTTTGACTTGGTTTTCTAATTCATTTGGGCAGCTGTTAGCCTATTTTCATTTACCATTGAATGAATGATGTGCTCTAAAGGCATATTAAGCTAAAAGGTTCCTTGATCTTTGGTCTGTAAAAATTATGATACTTCTTTTTTGGTTCTCCTTAAAGACTCAGGTTGATATTTTTATTTTTGGTTGTCTTGGCTGCCTTATCAGCTCAGTCTGGAGAACATTTTCTGTTGTAATTTTATAATTGTTGTCCTCTGTTTCTCTGTTTCTTGGAACTTCAAATGGAAAAAGAATCATGAAGTTATCATATATTTGTCTTATATCATGAAATCTCACCTTCTGCATTGCTAAAAGTATAATCTCGTCCTCTGTTAAACATGCAAGATGGTCTTGTATGCTACCTTGTTTCACCCTCTTTTAAAAGGTGATAAGTTGCCAATATCCGTTGGTCATTCCATGCAGAGATTACATTGCTTCACTTCATATAACAATAACTGAAACCATATTTTTTATTGCTATCTGCTCTTTACTTACGTGCATATTTATTTTACTATGACATGTTCTGTAACTAATGTTGTTTTCCACTTACCTGATGGACTATGTGAACTTCATATCAGTTCTTTGGCAGTATCTTCAATCAAAAGGGGCGAGATGTTCAGGTTCCTTTCTTTCCTTGTATAGATAACATCACTACCACTGCTATAAACATGGTTATTTTGTTTCTGTTTGCTAATTGTGCATCCTTGGTCTCTGCTATGTTGCAGATAGAACTGGAAATATCATTCATGGAAGCTGTTCAAGGATGTACAAAGACTGTATCATTTCAAACTGAACTACCATGTGAAACTTGCAGTATGTTATTATCATCTTCGATGGGCAACCTACCCTGGCTGATATTTCTTTACCGTTCATCATTTAGTACAAAACCTATGGTGTTATTAACCAATCACCACATACTTCCTGTGCAGATGGAACTGGTGTCCCCCCTGGAACCAAGCCTGATACATGTAGGACTTGCAGAGGCTCAGGAATGGTGAGAAACTGAGCCCATTGTTCTGCAATTAACAGGTCTTATGTTGATCCTAGCTTGCAGATGTATTATTTTATTTCTTGTGCAGACATTCATGCAGAAAGGTCCCTTCAGAATTCAGTCCACCTGTATGCAATGTGGGGGAATCGGAAAAACTGTGAAGGTGCTATTCCATTATCATGTCATTCTGCCTTATATTTTTATAATTTGAGAAGATGCAACACCATTATTTGATATAGTTTTGGAGTTCAAGAGCAAGCCTTCGTATTGCTCAAGGTTCAAGAACCAGGGGATCGGTCCCAGATTGGCCGCCCCAAAACTGATCGGAATGACCGATCCCGATGTCCGATCGGCCGATCTAAGCCGATCCCGGCCAAGCCAATGGGGGCTGGATCAGCCCCCTCAAAAAAATATGAAAAAAATATGAAAAAAATAGGAAAAACATAATATTACATTTATTAACTGAAATACATGAAAAAGAAGTATATGATATATCATTTGTGGGAGGAAAAGGACTAAAGTTACATTTATTGAAACCACACATTATATTGTCTGGACATAAGATCTACATAATCTGTCCATGACATAAAATGTCGGTAATATGCCTCATATTGAGTTAAATATTGATTATACACATCAATATTTGCTTATATGACACTAATGGGTGTGTATCTGGGTATTTTCGGCACTGGATATGAGCCATATGTCTCATATGTGAATGCGAATTGGACTCCGTGGATTGTGTATATGTTCTGCCTCCGGTGTTGTACGATGCAGCCAGGTACTGAGGATATGTCAAGTAACCTCCCTGCCCATGGTAGTATCCTTCAGTGGAAGCATAAGATGATGTATCTGAAGCTTGTTTCATGGTCTTAAGCTCCATTTGTAGCTCTTCTTGACGCTCCCACTCCTTTTGCATCTTCTTCTTCTTTAACCAATTCCGACTATATGGAATGAAGTTGGGATTGTATTTCGAATCTTCAGATGCTCTTTTGCCTTGCCCATGGAATTGAGATGGGCCAGATACTACTTTCTTTCCCTTCCGTGCATAATGTTAACTTGGGGTTTGTTGTGCTCCCCTACCTTACCTACTCCTATGGTACTTATCTTTAGTAGCATGGGTGAAGTCTTCCTCTCCGGTGAATACAATAGGATCTGGTGGCGGTGGCGATGCGTTGCTTGTTCTCCTCCTTGGTGAGAAACAGGTCCAACAGTCCCATTTTAGGATTGCCATCTCTAGGGATATCTACAGAAATAGGACCGCCATCTCTAGGGATATCTACAGGCACCTTAGGTATATTTGTGCTATCTACAGGCACCTTGCGTATATTTGTGTTTATCCCAACACTCTACTCCCTTGTCCAGAAGATCCATACCCACTTCCTTGACCTAGGTGCCGACCAATACGTTGGAGATGGTCCTCTTCTGCAAAGGACCTTCAACTTGCTTCCGATGCTCGGCGAAATTGTTTTATAATAGAAAAAAATGTAAAAAAAGTGTTTATGATGTTATACATTAAAATGTATAATGAAGAGTTTTTGAACTAAACTAACCTTGTTCATTCTCATCAAGATCAATTGTTTGTCTCCCTCTTGATAAATGTATCTCGTCCACGGACCTTCGAGAAGGGACATACAACTCTTCTCAAATTTCTTGACGTCTTCTAGCAGTGCTCGTTTTGGATGTCTCCTCCTTTATGTATTGGAGACATTGTCTTCAAAACTTGGAAGAAACGTTCTCACATGGTGCCACCTCGTCTTTAATTCCCGCTAGGTGTTGTTTGAAATGCCACACGCTGTCCGATATGATCCAGTTACAATACTTGCATTGGACCTTCCTTCGACTATCTACAACGGTACAGCGAGTCCAAGTGGGATCAACACTAGGAAGGTTGCTTGTAGATCGGGAAGCACCACTTTCGGCGGCCATAACTTATGTCTTGCAATTTGCAATGAAAAGGTGCTTAGAAGTTAGAACAAAGAGAACAAGTTAAAAAAAAACAAACAAAAATAAAGAATTATTTTTGCAAGAAAGCGAGATGAGAGAGAATTTGTAGTCAAGAGCCCGGGCCGAGAGTGTGTGAATGAGAGAGATCTCGAAGTTGAAGAGTAAGAGAGTGAAAGATCGCCTCGCAAGAGTGTAAAGGAGAGAGAGAGTAAAGATCTGATCCGGGGCTGGATCGGCCGATCCGCCCCTATCTGGCCACCAGTCAGTGGCTGGGTTACCCTGGATCAGATCGGGCGGCTCAAATCCGACCTGGATTGGCTGATCCGATTCTGATCCAGGCGATTTTTTGAACCTTGGTATTGCTAGCTTAAGCAGTGTTTTGGTAGTGGCCGTAGTTACAAGGTGAGTGTGCACCAAGGAGTGGCTTTAGTGGTAGCACTCCACGTACACTAAGAAGAGATTGGGAGTTCAACTTCCACCGGCAGCGGATTGACAAGGGGTAGTGGCCATAGTTACAACGTTATTGTTCATATATCAAAGTCTATCCTGTAAAATATTGAGTAAAGGAATATAATGGATTTTGTAGAAGATAACTTTTGACTTGTTAATCTATTCTTAAGAGTTACTCTCCATCTTTCTATTTTAAAGGTGGAAATCGTGTACCACTTTGGCTCTTGTGCTGTTTATCTGTGTCAAATGTGAGAATGACATTGGATTTATTTTTCCTTGGAAGTGAGAGATTGACATTAGATTTACAACCATCTTTATTCATGTCAGATTATTGAAGCCCCACCAAAATCTTAGCTGACAGCAGATTAAG
The DNA here is from genome assembly GCA_014218235.1 of Colocasia esculenta. Lineage (NCBI taxonomy): Eukaryota > Viridiplantae > Streptophyta > Magnoliopsida > Alismatales > Araceae > Colocasia > Colocasia esculenta. Next base: position 197,498,102 of record CM024754.1, on the reverse strand, counting down.
GGGATTAACTTTTGTTGTTTTATTTGCTGATCATTTGCTTTTCTTGTATCATCCACATTTCGAAAACAAAGTCATTCGCTTTTACTTATGTTAGTCAATTTTTTCCTTGTGTATGTATGTTAACATTTGCCTGTGCCTGTGTATATGATGCCTGTTTTGCATACATTTCTCACTGGGAAGTTTCTTGCAGAATTTTTGCAAGTCATGCAAGGGGAGCAAAGTTGTAAGAGGAACAAAATCAACGAGGATAGATGTGATGCCAGGTATGCGGAAATTTGAATAATACCATTCCTAGTTATGTTTCTAAAAATTGATCATTGTTTAGGTGGCATATTCTTGGTTACAGACATTTGCTAGTCAGAAACATGTACTCTCAGTTCTCCTTGATTTTCTTCTTGAAATTCAAGAATAACCTTGGCAGCAATGGGTAAAACCTGTGGACTGTAGCATTCCTGTGATCCAATTCATATAGAATTGATGTCTTGTAGAATTGTTTCACCTGTTTCAGAAAAGAAGAGCTTGTTAACATTATCACAAAAGAGTCTATAGCATTCTGTGCTGGAAGATCAATCTTTGTTCTGGCTTCTGTTCTAAATAATGTTGAAGGCATGTGAGGAAAATTAGCCTGTGTCATTGTTGGACACGGAAAAAATGACATAAAAAGAATATAAATTTCTTTTTTTTAATAAGCCTCGTGAGAGGAAAATTTATATGTTTGCACATTTGAGGGCTATATGAATAGCCAGTGTAGCTTTTTATGTGCTGTTGAACCAAAAAAAAAATAGCAGCATGCAAATCCTAAACCAAGACTATGACCACTGAATAAGGGTTCAAAAAAAATTGATATATTAAAAAAAAAGGAATAGGAAAAAAACCTGTATTGGCCCAGCCGTTGGTGCTCTTCCCCTGCTTGCGTAGCTGCTAACACCTGCCCCTGTTCACCCGTGGCTGCTGCTAACGTAAGAGGAAAATGAGGAATATGTTGCCTGGCTGGTAGAAGAAGAGGTGGGGAAGAAGGCTGCTGCCTCCCCCCCTGTTTGCTTGTCCCGCCAGCAGGAAGAGGAGGGAGAAAAGGGGGCCACCCCGGGCCCCTGCTATGTTGCTCTCCTGCCAACAGGAAGAGGAAGAGGAGGGGGAGGTGCCTCCACGCAAGGAAGCCCCCTGGTTTGGGCTGCAGCCCGCTAACAGAGGAAGAAAAAGGGGCTCCGGCCCACCTGTTTTAGCCGCCGCAGAAGAGAGGAAGAAGAGGATGGGCCCCCCACGCAGGAGGGGTCCCCTGCCACTGCCGCTGCCGCCGGATACCCCCCTCGCCGCCGCCGCACCACCGCCTCCCCCTGGCCGCTGCCGCTGCCGCTGCTATTTGTAGAGGAAGAGAGGAAGGGGAGGGGGGCCCTTTCCCTGTCCTAGCCGAAGCGGGAGAGGGGCCGAAGGATGCCGCCCACCTCCCTTCCCAGTCCGGTTCGGAGGAGGGAGGCGGCGGTCTCCTTCTCCCTTTCGTTCCTGCTTCTCCCGAAAAGAACAGGAAAGGCCAATTTTGGAAATCAAAAGGAAAAACAGAAAGAAATGAAATAGACAGGGGGAATCCGCAAAAATGCCAAATACAAATGACCGGGATGAGACTCCAATAGACCGGGACGAGATTTCAATAGACCGGGACGGGACTTCAATAGACCGGGACGGTGTATTCTCCACCCCCTATAAAAGTACAGGGGGCGCTCCAGGCAGAGGAGAGAATTTCTGAATTCCAAAAACCAGAGCAAGGCTCTGAGACGACTGCAAGGCGGTCTGGAAGAAGGGTCTGCAAGGCAGCCCTGAAAATATATTGTGCGAGGCACAATTGGATTTTTCTCAAGTGTTAAAAAAGGTCTATTGGACTTACCTTATGGGCCAATCCCTTATTGGGCCTGACACTGCTTATTGGGCCAGACTTGTACTTCTACACAATTAATTGAGATCTTTTGTGCTTATTGGGCCGATATTTGACAAATTCTCTCATGTGATTTAATGGGCCCATTGGGCTATTTTTAACCATTTAATCTTACATTATATGAATTATTTTACGTAGTGTCACGTTTATTTAAAACGCTGCACTACTTAGTTTCTTAACCAAAATCAACCAAGTTTTCGACAAACATTAACGAAATATTTTCCAAACATTATCACTTAATTTTCAATAACATAAAATCAACAAACAAGTTATGTTTCACATCAATTTTAATCCACCTTAAGTTAACCCACACTTAAATCAATTAAATAAATGAAAACATTAATTTAATTCATCTAATTCTAATTTAAATGAATAAATAACGAAAATGCTTAAATAAATGAAATCAATAATTCAAAAATACCAAAAAATGGGAAAATGCATTTAAAAATCAATAAAAATGAAATAAATATCAAAAAAATTCTAAAAAAATAGATTGCATGCTTGCAACTATGTTTTCCTTCCTGTGTAATTCATTTCATTCAAATGTGAGTCACGTTCTTTCATTTCAAAGGGTTTGTCTGATGGTTAATCAAGGGTATTCAGCTTTTGTGCTGATGCAATTAACACTAACCGAGGTTAGTGGGGGAGGTCAAATGAACTAAGCAAGACCATGTCCTTGTAAATAAATAAAAAACCCAAATAAATCAAATTCAAACATAAATTAAAAAAAAAATTAAAGTGTTGAAAAAATAATTCTCACATGTGCTTATAAGTATATCAAATGAATAGGGTTCGAGTTCCGGACCTTTCTCCACTGACTGTAATCAGTGTTAATTTACATCGGCAGAAAATCTGAACACCTTTGATCGACTATTATGAGGTCTTAAGACCTTTTACAAGAGGTTCTGATGCTAGGGCTGGTTCATTAGCGTTGGCTCACTAGCGGCTGCTAACCATCGCCGAAGAATTAGTGAAATTAGGGTTTTATCGTAGGCCATGTTTAACTAGACAAAACCCTACAATCTAGAGAATATAGGTGTAGGCCGGAGCCATAGGCCTTTTTAGGCGGGGTTATGAACATTTTGGACTCGGGGGAGATTTTGGTAATTTCTGGTTTCTAGGGGTTTTGGTAATTTGATTTGAGCCAGGGGATTTGGTACAAGTTCTGGACTGGCAATAATTTTTGTGGTGGTTCCTAACCATCGGAAATTCTGAAGCAATTTTTGGAAGGTTTGGACTTTGGAGATGGTTCGGACATATAGTAAACATGTTTTGAGCGATAGGGGCTTGTACATAATTTGCCACGTTGACCACAAAAATAAGTAGATGGAAATGAAATATTTTGTTTTATTCATCACTGGTGCAAGTATAAATGGTGGTCGACATATTGTTGACTGTGCAAAGTGGGTTCTGCACTGACATGGAATATAAGAGCATAGTCTCAATAAAAAAAAATTGCAGGGTATAACTGCAATTCGCAGGACTTAGGCATGTTCCTTCTACAGGGAGGGATGTTTTCGTAACTTCTAAGAGTCCCACGTTGCCACCATCCAAGCTACACACGGACTTTTACATGGCGTGCATTGTTGAAGCCGCTAGGGTATAAGTACAAAATCCAGGTGTATATGCATAATTTTGTACCCCTCGTGGGCTTGCACAACAGGCACACGAACACACGAGCACAAACGAGCATGAACTTGGCACGAATGTCCTCTTCTTCTTTCTTCCCCCTTTTTTTTCTCCTCGGTGGGGGTATTTATAGAATCCCTCAGACCCCCTGAATGGGGTTTTGGCCCCATTAGGTATCAAAAAATGGGGTTTCCGCCCCAGTAGACACCCCAAAATGGGGTTTTGGCACCAATGGGACCCCAAAAATGAGGTTTCAACTGTGGTGAGGCCCACCTGGCCAAACCTGGCACCGCAGGGGGCCAGTTAACCCCGCTGGGGGACCAGGTTGTCCCTGCTAGGCCACCAGCGGGGTTAACCTGCACCCAGCGGGGTGTCAAACCTTGCCCCTGCTGGGTGGGGCCAACCCACTGGGTTCCCAGCGGGACCTTCCCTGGCCTATACAGACCCTGCAAAGGGCCAGTTGGGCCCGGTTGAGCCCTCCAGGCCAGGCCCCCCCTCTCTTCACTAGAAAAGCCCCCTAGCGGCATGGTTCCCAAGGAACTATGCACGGATTTTCATGGCTTTTCAGGAATTTTTCAGGCCGTTGTGAATGCTTTGTTGCTTTCCCAATCTAATCGGGGACATCCATACCTGTTCGGGGTTGTATGATACACGCTTTTTTGGGGTTGTATGATACACGCTTTTTTTCTCTCTCCCTTTTTACGAGTATGTAATTAGCGACAATTTTAATAATTTTCACGTCATGTTGGGCTGATAAATCCAACATATGGAGATACTCCATGGGACAACGATGTCGGCCTAACACCGTGTTACGTCCGTCCACGATAATAAATTTTGATACCTCGACGTATTCAAGAATAGTACGGCGCAAACATATGCCACGGAGAGACAACATAGGCTTTATGTTGGTAGTCGGCCTCCTCCAAATATGTGTTAACCCGACGTAATTGAGGCTTACGCATCTCGATTAGGTTGAGAAAAATAACGAGTGCAACAGTCATTCTGTAAGCAAACTCCTTTTGATTGGTGACATGTATGATGTAGACACAATTGACAAAGGCCTTTCTCATGGAATCAGTTTTTGTGAATTTCTTGAGTTGAAAGAGACTTTAGGATGTCAGCGGAACTTCTTGTTAAACCATTTGGGATTGGGATATGGGAACTTCTTGTTAAAGCATTTGGGATTGGGATATGGGAATGGTGAAGAAAATAATGTATCCTCTTATATGTTTTTGAACAATGCACAAACGAAACACGTTGCATGACTGACCTGTTGCTGCAGCTATTCGGCAATAAAGACTGTGTTTTGAGAGTTTTCTTGTTGATCTGTCTGATAAGGATTACATTCTTGTTGAAGGCGAACATTCACTAGTCATTTGCGTTTTGAAAATTGAAAATTAGGGTCACCTTTTAGTCACTTTCTCCTTTGTTCGGGTCTCCATGCAAAGTCTCTGTTGGTGGAAAAACATTCGTTAGTACCTTTGCCCGATTCACCAGACTTTCTTAGGTTATAGCTTCTTCTAGATGAGTAAAAACCTGCTTAGTTGTGCATTGCAGGACTCAGATGTCTTTATTGCTTATTGTTTGAGAATGCAGATGGCAACAAGCATGTTAAGTACTTTTTCTTAGGTCAGGTAGGTAGGATAATTTGGGCAGGCTGAGCCTGTGAATTCAGTGTACTAGCACATGAGGAGCAAAATCTGTCACTACTGATATGAAAGTCTTTCATGATTTGAATTGGGTGTACATAGGAGGTAAGGTAGGTAGGATAATCTGAGCAGGTTGAGCCTGTGAAGTCTGTGTACTAGCATATGAGGAACTAAATCTGTCACAGCTTCATGCCACACATGGTTTTTGGAGCCCATTTTAATCCGTATTCTGGTTTTAATGACTATTACTTCTGTATAATGTTGGACTTCCATTCTTATCAGTTGGTGTTTTTAATGGTGAAAACTTGCTTGTTTCTTATTTGCCATCTAGTCATTTACTGGTTTCTGGTAGGATCATCTGTAATTTCAGTGATGATCTGTCCTTCGTGCAAATCTCATTTTATTGTGCAGGTGTAGATAATGATGAAACTATACGGATTAATAGAGGTGGTGGAGCTGATCCCGAGGGTGATATGCCTGGTGACCTTTACGTTAGATTGAAGGCAAGCTTCCACTTATCATTTTGTGTTGAATGAAATTCCAAAATTCATATGCTAAAACCATTCTTCCCCCACAGGTTCATCAAGACCCTGTTTTCAGGAGAGAAGGCCGTGATATTCATGTTGATGCTATTTTGAGTATTACTCAGGTGATGTCTTATCTTTCACCTAGGTCACTTGTATACTGGAAGTACTTGATTGTTAACTGCTATCTTTTACCTTGTTTTGTTAAAATGTTATACCTGTGTTCTGATGTGCATCTGAAGTGACTTATTTGCAAATAAGTCAATCTAGTTACTTGATTTTCTACACCTGATTTCTTTTGAATAATACACTGTTTCTGTTTGTGACTTTTTTTGTGGCCTTCATGTGCCACCTATACTATTCACTTTTGCAGGCTATCCTTGGTGGAAGTATTCAAGTTCCCACTCTTACAGGGGATGTTGTCCTTAAGGTGTGATTGAAGTTCTTTTCTCATCTCATCTCATTTAGCATCTGCCTAGTTATGTTGTTGGCAACCATAGTGATGCAAAACTGTCTAGTTCACTGGAAATGATCTATAACTTTTGAATATCTTATAGGTACGCCAAGGTACTCAACCTGGGCAGAAGGTTGTTTTGAGAGGAAAGGTGAGCACATGACACACAATCTCATCTGCGATGGGGAAAATGAAATTGCTTATGATATGATCGTTGCCTAATTATATGTTCTGTTGTCATTTCAAAGAAAAAAAATGTTTATGTTCGGCTGTTCTAGGACGTGCTTTAGGAGAGTCTGTAGGGGGAAGTTGTGATACATGCTCTGTTGCTTTGCAGGGATAAAGACTAGGAACTCTGCATTCTATGGCGACCAGTATGTCCATTTTAATGTCAGCATCCCAACGTAAGTATCTTTGAGGATAAATATTGTTAGATTTTATTGTACCTTTCTTATTGTATTACCCAGTCAATAGGTCGAGGAAGGATGGGCATTTTCCAAAGCAGGAGCAGGTATTTGACATGAATTCATGTTTACGCAAATTCCTATTTCTGTGCAGCAATTTGACACAACGGCAGCGGATGCTCATTGAAGAGTTCGCTAAAGAAGAGCAGCGTGAAGACTATAAGAGTGCTACTGCTGCGGGAGCATCAGGCTAACTTGTACCGGTGACTGGTTGCTAACTGGAATCTATATCCATATGGAAGTTTTGTAGGATTAGGCCGATCTGCCATCGACAGTGTACGATATGTATTCTTTGAAGAACGTCCTATACAATAATACTTGGTAGGCAACATCAGCTGTTTCCTGGATGGAGAGTTAGGGACGTGTATATATCGATTCTTCAATACTGAATGTTGTCTGGGTATAAGAACATCCTTGGCCTCTTATCTCTACGTCGAGGAAGTTAGTTTTCAAACAGTGCATCTGTTTTGGCCTGCATATTGGAACTTTTCTTGGCTGATTCAGGTGTGTTTATTGGCCTCGGAGTCTCTCTCTCCCCCCTGCAAATGCAGAAGGGACCTATAAGGCTCCTGTGTTGTATGCTATCAAAAATAACAGTTCTATAGAACATCAGAACATGTAATTGGACAGCATAATATATAGCTCATTGGCTTTTATTTAATTTATACATGTTAATCACTGGCCTTCCACTACTGATGGATGTGAATTTAAGTATGCGGCAAAAGTAAGTGTGATATGTGTGTGGAATATGCTTATATAAACGACAGTGTCATTGGATCAAGTTTCCTCTTGAGATCAAATGCTGCTGCTGCTGGAGAAACAACCAAAAGATGCACGGAAAGATGTATGCTTGGTCATGTATACCTAGTAGACAGCTTGCCTGTTGTTTGTCTGTGCATTAGTGATATCATACACGGTGTTCAATGATCAAACAGTGAATGGCGGTACCAACACCTCCTTTTCACTATGGAAGTCACATGTTGAAATCTCGTTCTTCTGAGACATTTTAACTCATGGATCTGTGTAAGATTTACCATGCTGGGTGCCAGACTGATCGATGGTACAATCATAGAAAGATTGTAAGATTATGCCAAACGGTTTCTAGGGATTGCTCGGGATCTTTATATAACACCCTGGCAGAAAGAGAGGACGGTGTTAATCCATGTGGAGGGAAGGGGGCGGTTCTTCGTTAAAGAGAGTTTCACAGAGTGGAAGGACGAAATTGCTGTAAAGGACGTGAGCAAAAGTACGTACGTTTTATTTAAAGTTGCAAGCAAGCGAACGAGTTGCCTTGCTCCGTATCCACCAACTTGTCGAGGAAGCGGTGGAAAGTAGATTCTGCAAGGGTTCCATCTGCACATACATGGAGTTCTCGCAGGTATGATCAGAAGTACGGGTCAAAAGTGGAAAACCTTGAAAGGGCCTGCTTGTGCTGAGAGACGAGATTCATCTCTGTCGCTGATCCTTCTTTTGTTTTGATCGATCAGGTGAAACCCCATCAAAAAAAGAGAAATACCCGTCTCCGAGGCAATCCAGCTATGTCATGATGTGGCATAGATGGTACGACGACAGATAATATTGATCGGAGAAAATTTTGACGCACACTCTACGGAAGGGGTGTGCACACACAACGGTAGTAATTTGTTGCCTGATACTGCACACGGCACGGTATATTTGCACACCCCCTCTGAGAGATGTGCATAGTAATTTGTTGCCTGATACTGCACACGGCACGGTATATTTGCACACCCCCTCCGAGAGATGTGCAGCAAGATTTTCTCATAATGATCGATGGTATTGATGTGATCGGCAGCCAAATAATCGGTGAAGTGGATGGTGCCTCATCGACACAAGGAGGGTGGGCGGGTTATGCCATGTTATGTTCATTTGAGATGTGACTAGTGTTTCTTTCTCACATATATAAAAAAGGGAAAATATTTACTACTCTTGGAAACCGGTAGTTTTGTCATCCGTTCAAGATAGGATTAGTGGATGCAAGGGATATGATATCTTTAATTTTCACTTTATTTTCATATAAAATTTATTTATCTAATTATTTGTTTCATTCAACGATAAGTAGGACTATTTAATATTCTATTGAATGATAAATGAGACAAATAAATGAGATAAATAAATTTTATAGAGAAATAGGGAACATGCGGTCATGCACCGCCCAGAAAAATTAATTCGATCTTAGACACAACAAAAATTACCCATACGTACGTTTCAGAGAGGGTGGTATCAGAAATTAATACTAGCTTGCACACCCATAGAGCAGAGTGCAGATCAGATTGTGCAGTAGACGGCTTGGATCTTGGAGACAAGGTTCGCTGCATCAAGAAATCTGAGTGAATTGATTTTTTCTAATCCGTCCGATTCACATGAAAATCAGATAAAAATCAATCCGATTCGATGAAAATTAAATAAATTAAATTTTTTTTAATTTGATCCGATTCGACCCGTCACGTCAAACCATACTTGAAGAAAGCCCATCCGTCCATGTGGACACGAGTCTATTCTCTAAAATTAATACCCCCTGGTCTGGTCTAGAACACCGCATTAGAGTCTGTATGCATATAAAGCCTGCACTTGCGCCCACAGGCCGCCCTCGGGCCCCCATGACATGCTCCACGCAGTGCACTGCAAAAAAAGAGCTAGCTTACCCTGGCCTCGTCACTCACCACAAACTTTTCCTCTTCGTTTGATGGGTTCTGGGCCAGTGCGCGTACGTACGTAGGGGGGCATCTGAAGCTGCTGCATTTACTGCTGCTTCATCCACCCCTCCAATCCAATTGCCATCCTCTTTCTTCTCCTATATATGATGGCGTTCTAAATTCTGGAGTAAATTTTAAGGAGGCACCTGCATCGGGGTGGGTGAGGTGCTGTGCATGCAGGGGGGGGGGTTCTGTGGGGACTCGTTTACTGCTCACCTGAGCGGCTGAGCTCTCTGCGCCGTGTTGTCCCCTGTCCCCCTGTTGGGATGGTACCAAATAGGCGTCGACGGTCGCTCGCTCTCGCTGGCAGAGTGAATTAATGAGGTCCCAGTAAAGGTGGTCGATCGAGAACCAACTGCCCGCCCCCACCGTTTCCTGCCCTCGATCGATCGCCATTAATACTTGTGAGGGCGATCGATGGGCGTTCTACCCCTGGATATCCGTTGATCGATCGCTACTGTACTGACGACTCAGCTCCGCTGCTGCTGCATGCAGCTACCGGCGGCCATATGATATACATACGTGTCGCGCCGATGGGATCGATGGATGCATGCAGTGCCAGAATTGGGTGCTGGAATGTGGAGTCTGCAGGGAAGAGTGTCTTGGGGATGGGATGAGTTGGTAGATCTCTCTTTTGCAGGTTGCTGTGATCGCCATGGCCACTCCAAAACTTGAACTATAGTACTGCAAATTATTCAGCAAATGCGAAGTTTACACGGAGACGGAGGTGGTCATCACCATGAGATGCTGGTCTGTCCGTCCTCCTAATTACGAGGTTAATTAGTGCATGCATGCCCAAGCGTATCAAATGTGTTTCTACGATATGGACGACGACTACTGATCACTAATAAGTGGGAAAATTATGTGTACGCATAGAATGTAGTTATCACTGGAACCACATATCGAAGTTTCAGCAGTTCACTAAACAGAATGGTATACGTAGTACTGTCAGAGATATACTACACATACCGGACCCTTTTCCAAAAGCGACACATGCTGATATGATATGGAATCCACAAAAGATAGATATATAAAAGAAAAACTGCAGATATGTTGATACAAACTTCTTTACGTATCGCCTTACACAAGAAAAGGAATGCGCGCAAGCACTGTTTGGCGTACTATAATCTACACCCCCGGCCATTTTCGTTTAAAATTTGCAACTATACTCCTAGATGTTATATATGTTTGCAAAGTGTGTATTAATGGTGGGTAGGTAGGAGGTCCAACAGCAGCCAATGTGGAAGTGAGCTGAATTGAGCAAGAGTTGCCCAGAAAGGGAGTGGGGGGGACATGATCAGCAGCATCTAGACTCACCCAAGAAAATTAAGGGAGACTAGCTAGCTGACATCGATCTCCATTCCGCACACAGCATCAGGGAAACCTTTGTCATCAACTTGCTTCTGTTCAAAGGATGATCTAATATCCCTCTTGCATGGGGGTGGACGAACTGTACGGACGCGGCGAAGGGAAAGGAAAGAAAAATCAAGTGACGGAGATCTAGATCGTGACACCTCTGCTCGTCGGAAGATCCGAAGTCATCACCGTCGATCCCCCAACAAATCCACCGCGTGAGCCAAGGAACCCATGAGTCATATCCCACCATTTTTACAGGATGACGTCATCCGTGTGGCCACCTCACTCTGCTCTGCTTCCCCGAATCCGGTCACTATTCAGATAACCAGATCTGTGTCTACCAGCTTCTTCTTCACCCCCGACGACAAAACCGATCCACCACCTCGATCTCAGAGGTATACCAGAAATATAATGGCGTTCCTCAACGTCGACAGAACTCATGCACGCGCCCTCCAAAGTCAGGAGTTTCTCAAAGCGTCGCCATCCACCGAACCAGAGCAGGTCAAGGAAAAAAATTAACTTCACAGATGTATTGGTTCTTTTCAATGGCGTATTTACATGTTCCCAGATATCTCTGGAGTAGCATTCTTTTTACGACATTAATTTCGTAACTCATCATGGAGAAAAAGTTCTGCACCATCAATGTCAAGAACACTATGCATGCATATGTGAGGTAAACTCCTCTTGCATATATATATAACCGTACGTACGTGAAAAAAAAAAATTACAGTTGAAAGATACAAGAAAAAGTGGTGAATCACCATGCCAAGTGTAAAGCTGACGTGTACGTGGCCTTTCTATTCAGGGTTCAAAGTGTTAGAAGCATATGCCAACATTAAACGATGTCTCCACATAGGAATTAACGGCCGGGTGTGGATGGAAATGGAAGACAATTCCCTGTCAAAAGAAAGAAAGAAACAAAGAAATGAAAGACAAGTTGTTAACTTTTCGATCGCTCGCGATCTCAATACATGAGAGGATCGGATTTCATAAGTCACCAATGAGGTGAGGAGATTTGGGTGAGGTCGTCGTGTAAAAATCTTTAAAAAAGAGGGTTTTTTTTGTAAAATTTCCACCCAAAGTCTCTCGCCTTATTAGTGATTTATGGAATCCAGTCCTCTCATATACTGAGAGGATCCAAACTCCTCAATCGCACATAATAACGTGTAGGATAGGAGGAGAGGAGGGGGGGGTAGAAGGGTTACATGACGAAGATACAAGTATATTATAAGTTGTGTGAGTCATGGAATTGAGGCCGAAATTTGTAGAACCATGTTTGTAACATACTCGATAAAGATTATGATTACATGGTTATAGCTGGCCGTATAGGGTCAGGGTTCAAGAACCGTTTAATACTCGATCACTTCCCATATTTAGAGTTACAGATCTAGAAATTCATTAACCTAAGACTCTTAAACACAAATGATGAATGGACTTTTTTTTTTTTTTGGGTAGATAATGATATAAGTGGACTTGATTTCAGCGCACGGTGTAAAGAAAGATATGATGATAATCTTGTAAAGCGTGTGATAATTATACTACTTGGGCTCACAAATATTTTGAACCTAATTACTAAGGAGACCAAACGGATCCTTGTGTAACACCACCACTAAGACACTATAAATAAGTTGTCTGTGGGCATAACCCTAACCCAAGTGACGTTTTGTTTGTATACATGAAGTGACAGATATTGCTGATTAAAATCTGTGATTATTATCTTATGAGAAATGTTATGCTAGCTGAGCCCCCCCCCCCCCCCCCCACACGTGCACGGGCGAACCCCTTCGTATTAAATATTTTATTTATTTTTTATTTTTTATGTATTATTTGTATGTACAAATAATATATTTGTGTGTACAAATACATCATTTGTGTGCATAAATTGTAAAAAAAAATAACATTTAATGTTGGAGGGGTCTGCTCCCTCCACGCGACGTGAGTGTGGAGAGGCTTAGCTCTTATCTTATTTCTTATAAACAGATCAGAGGCTTGTGGCACATATTACTTCTTCCTTTGGCTCTGTCTATGAGCATACATTTAGAAGTTGGAACCAATTAAATGGTCACATGCAACTGGAACAGGTGGGAAGCTGAGTTCAACCCGTTCTTAATGTCTTTTTTGGCCAATAAGGACCGTCCGACGTCGCTCATCAACTCAGACGCCCCCATGAAGACAAATTCCTCAAAATTGCCACCCGACAACCCAAAAACCCCAGTCTACCAGCTTCTACACGTCCCGATTAACGCCAACATACACGGCTAAGCATGTCCAAACTCGGCAAAGAGCAATACTTGGTGCACACCGGCCGGGTGCTGGTCGATCGGCGTCACCATGCATCCACAGTAGTAGTACTCGATCTTCTAATGTTGCGCCTCGAGAAATAAGAATCCAATCTAAACGTACATGATCGAATGTTATAATAACTTTGCACTTACAGAAGAAGAAAGACGCAGCGAGCTGCTGCTGCAGCAGATCAAGCAGAGGAAGTAGAAGAGAAGAAGATCTATGTATGTCCACTGTCGTCGTCGTCAGTGGAGATTAATCCAGACGCCCTTCCTGCTGGGAACCCCCGCATGCACTACGAAGAGCAGGTAGTAGCCCGGCGGCGTGACACTGGCCGTGGGCGGCGCTGCCGTGGTCAACCGGTACACGGACTCCGGGCTCGCCGTCTCCACCTTCGCAACTACCAGCACCACCAGACGCTGGTTCATCGCCAGGGCGTGCGTGGTGAAGGACGGCGCCAGCAGCGCCACCGACACGCCGCCCTCCGCCCGGTACTCGCCCACACTGAACCTCACCCCCAGCGGCTGCCCGTACGTCACCGAGTTGCCCGGGGCCACCCCCACCACCACCGGCCGGAGGGGATCCAGGGACCGGTCCAGGTACGGTGGGTGGAACGCCTCCAGCTTCAGCTCCGTGGGGAACTCCACCCCGCTAAAGTTGTAGTAGATGTGGGGGTTGCTGCCGCCGACCAGCACCCGGCCGTACGTGTCCACCACCGCCGACGAGTGGTACATCCGGGGGATCGGCGACCGGTTCAGGACGGTGAACCGCTGGCCTGGGAAGCCGGAGGGGCGGTAGAGGACGGGGGAGGTGACGGGGTCCCTGCCCAGCTCCCACCCAGCCGTGCCCCTCCCGGCGCCGTTGACGATAAGGACGTCGCCTGTGGGGAGCAGCAGCATGTCGCCCATGACGCGAGCCATGGGCATCATCTCCATCCTCCACTCTGCGTCCGAGTCGGTCACGGCGAGCCGGCCGCAGGTTCTGAGTGCGGGGAGGAAAGTCCCGTTCTTCAGGGCGAGCTCGTACGACCCCCGCGGCGCCCCGCCGCACACGAGCACCTCTGCGTCGACGCGGTTGGACCCATCGGCGGGTAGGCGGAGGGGGAGGAGAACAGAGGACCCGGAGCTTGGGTAGTTGCGGGGATGGCCGCCTGGGATCGGGGGAAAGTTGCGGAGGACGCGGTTGCTAGCGTAGTCGAGGAGGACGGCGCGGGTGTTGGCGAAGACGAAGAGGCTGCCGTCGGGGAGGAGGTGCACGAAGGGGTAGAGGTTGTTTTCGGCCTCGTCGTCGCGCGTCTCCTTCAAGAACGAGAAGCCCACGGGGTAGGACGCCTCCCTGGCGGGTAGGAGGGTGGAGGACGGGCGAGGATCCCGGGCACCGCCCTCCCTGGGAAAGAACTCATAGTTGTACTGCTTCCGGCCCCCGACGATGAAGACGCGCCCGTCTGGGAGGATCTGGTTGGTGGCGTACCAGCGGCGCACGGCGAGGTAGCCCGGGTTCTCCACCCAGTCACAGGAAGAGGAACCACTGCCACCTTCGCCGTCGGGGCAGGGGGCGAGGGAGCGGACGACGCGGTCGCCGTCGTTGTAGCCGCCGGACTGGAGGAGGGTGCCATCGGGGAGGACGGAGCCGGAGGAGCACCAGGTATCGGTGAGGATGGTGAGGGGGAGGACGTCGTTGGAGGAGAGCTCGTAGAGGAGGGAGTGGGCAGTGCAGTCGACCTTGAGGGCGGCGTCGAGGGGGTCGCGGCGGCAGCGTCCGAGGGGGAGGGACAGGTTGGAGGAGCCGAAGTCGGTGCGGTCGAACATGACCACCCTGTCGTTGCGCAGCAGCTGCATGTGCATGGCGGAGAGGCCAATGCTCTCCCGGAGGAGCCGCCACTCGCCGCCGCCCGCGGCCTGGGAGTGGCATAGCTGCAGGGGACTCGCAGCAGCCAAGAGGAAGAGAAGAAGTCGTTGGAGAAGGAAGAAATCCATGTCCCTGCCAAAGGCCGGAGTAGACTCCCCTGGCTTTGATCCTTCTGTGAACACCCTTCTTCCTTAGGGCTGGCTAGGGGTGTGCTGAGCTTTAAAAATTGCAAAATTGTGTCTTTCTTCTTGGAGGGAGGAGGGGGGATTTCTTAGGGGAGTTGGGATCCTCCGCATGGGAGGACCCAACTCCCTCAGTCGCCAATGAGGTGAGGGGTGAGTGATAATTTTTTTTAAAATTAAAATTAAATTTAAAAATATTTTAGAGTTTTTTTGAAAAATTTCTCTTCCACCTCCTCACCCTTTTGGTGACTGAGGGAGTTGGGTCCTCCTCCCATGTACATGGGAGGATCCCAACTCTTCTTAGCGAGGCTGCTAGGCGTTCTTGGTGGGTGGTAGAAGCAGTCTTGGTGTGTTGTTGGAAGATTCGGATCCTACTTAATAATAACTACAGGGTGGGGGCCGGGGGGAAGGTTGGTCTCTCATCCTGCAGCTAGCGGGCGCTCCATTCCACCTGATCATTACCCTAATCTACCATGCAAGAGAAGCATATAAGCATGCATCAGTGAGAGGTACTGGTAGTGTTCTCCCTCCATCTTTTTACTGGTGAGTAGTGATGAATGTTGTGGGGGTTTGGAGTCCCCCCTCTGATGAGGAGTGAGAGGAGTTTGTTTGTAGGGTAACAAGTATGGGGGAGTTCATATGTCCAGAATAATAATATTTTAGAAGGTGGGTTTTGGAGGGGTGGTGGGTGAGGAGATTAAATAAAAGGAAGGGGTGGGGAGGAACTTGTTGATTGGCTGGTCAGAGGGGAGTGTGGTCGGTGCCGCCGGCCTCGGCCAATCCGGAGGAACAGGGTAAAATCTCCTCGTGTAGTTTGTGTTCTGGCATGAGATCGATGGCGTTTCGTTTCCCTCGGGGCTCTCAAGAAGGGGCCGGGGACGAGATTAATCTCAGAAAAAAAAAGGTAATTTTTTGGCTGATATTTTGGGGGGGAAATTTCGATCTCTGAAGATTTTGAGAACTGGGTTCGTCTGCTATCTCGACTCCCAGTTGTCTTTTTTCTCGCCAGATAGATGACAATATTCTTGGGGCTTGGCATTGGCTGCAACTGCACAGACATTTGTTCACGTCAAGTTGTTCTTGCTGAAACAAAAATATTTGAATCTACCGTCGATGGAAGGTTTTGATGACCCAGTACTTCTTTTTTTTTGATAACGAGGAAATCCCGCCCCGTGTGGCTTTGCGGACTCAAGGATTGGTGTTCGCGAACTCCAAGGTCAGGACTTGGCAGCTCCTACTTTCCGTATACCCGTATTGCCCTTACCCCACTTGACCAGAAAAACCCCGGATTTACACACCTCGAGGATTGCATGTAAATCAGGTAAATCCCCCCCCAGGAATCGAACTCGGGACCTCTTGCTTTTAAGCAAGAGTTCTACTTTCCGTATGACCCAGTACTTCTTCCTCGTCTCCCTAGCTAACAATTGTTCGTGTTACATTTTGGTGGTGTTTAGTAATTAACAACCATGGAAGAGAGACGCAGAAGGATCCCCCAACAATGGTGAGAATCAAAGTTCCATGCAAATAAACCTTGTTTACGAGGAGGAATAAACATAGTCTCCCTCAGAAACTTAATTACGTAACATCATAGGAGGAAAAAGAAAACAAGTCTCCCACGCTTTTATTCCCAGAAAAGTCGTTGCTACAGAGATTTATAGTTATTCAAAAATAGTGGGAAAAAAAACGTAGTTCCTGTTTTTTTTCTTTACTAAGAACAATCTTCATGAAAAGTGGAATCAGCGATTCCCATTCACAATGGGTCAACTTGGTTCAGGTCCCAATATTTCTAAATAAAAAATCCAGCGATGTCAGTGGGATATATTAATAAAAAAGACAAGTCAGAATATCCAACATTTATAAGTTTTCATTGTTGGACTAACTAAATTCCTCATAAACCTGCTCTTACCCCGTGAGATTTGAACCCTTGAACTCATAACCCTCGTGTATTAAGAATCTAAAGGAGGGGGGACACAATTCCCACTATACTTGAATATTACCAAATGTCAAAAATCTCAAGTTTACAAACCTTCTCTTGAAACACCGTAAGGACGGGAACGTGGAAGAGGGAAGTACTTGCGGTCATAGACTTCGAGTCCAAACGCCTCCAGAGCCAAAAGTTGACCCTTCGGCCAAAGAAGTTGCTTGGCGTCACATAACTCTCAACCACAAGCCCAAGAAGTAAACTCGTTACAAATCTGGACGTCAAAGATCATTGGGAAAAAGCAGCCTCGGGAAGGTGAGAACGGAGGAATTCTTTTTCTTCAGCAATCGCTGCGTGCCATGAAAGATGTTGCCCCGGCCCGGTGCTCCCACGGCCCCTCTGAATGAAGGTTTAACTCCATGCTCGTACAAAGGGGGACAGCTTTTTGGCAGGGATGTACAGCTTGAACAAATCCGGGCATCCCAGAACTCAAGAGAGGCAATTTTACAAAAGTTTGTAAGAACAGTGAAAAGGAGCGACATACTACATCACTCGAGTTATGGATCTGCGAGTCTGAAATATATCGCACAAATAATCAAGTCCCAAGCAGAATTATCATTACCCATAGAATTAAGAGGACAAAGCAAAAAGCTAAGTCAAATGCCTCGTGTAAACATACGAGGAAAACATGACGGGGTTGAAAACAACGGCTACACTAGTTCTCAGTCGGCACGAGATTGACCAGCACGCGATGAGAGGATGATGCCCACAATAAGACCATAAAGCGCAAGTGCCTCGGCGAAGATGAGGATCAGAATCATACCCACGAAAAGCTTCGGTTGCTGAGCATTAGCCCTGCAAGAAAGCGAATTTGAGCATTGGCATCCAGGATCAAATATGAAAGAAAGGCTATTTTGTTGTTGAACGAAATGAAAAACCACCCGTATTACTATCAATAAGTTAGGATACAGTCATAGTTCACACATCATGCGAGTAAAAAAAAGATGTGACAAAGTTAACGAAGGGGACACACTAGCAGTGTAAATATTGTAGAAACTATTTTTTAAGTAATATTTTAAAAACTATTGCAATGCACGTGAATTAGCATAACCTGCATGTCAACAAGTACAACATATGTATGAGCATCATAATGTCTAGCGGTTATCTGGATCAGGGTTTGGCAAGGCGGGGCGAACCGGCCCGATTCTCCCGAAGCAAATCGAATCATGGCCGGCCCGACTTGTGATCCGCACGGATCCGCCGGCCGGCCGCGAATCGAACGGATCCGCTTCGATCCGATCCGATTCGCGGATCCGCCACGATCCGCTTCGCCCCGGCCCTTAAGATTCGCCTGACGCCATGCGAATCGAGACTGTGCAGTCCCGATTCCACAGCGGAGCAGCATTTTGGTAGTCATTGCACCCAAGATACCGATCATGGCGGCCCAGTGCAGTACAATAGAAGGCGGAAGTTTAAGGAAGGTGGTCGTGCAGAAGGTTCAGCAGTGGATAGTGCGGTTATCTGGATTCTGGACATATTGAGATTTAGTATCAAATGAAGGACACAATTACACTGTCTAGACATATCTCATGAGCCACCACTGGCCATCAGATTTGGGCGGTCCCCGTCAACAAGTCCGAGCACACACAATTATTTTAAGGTTTGCTTATCAAAATGTTCTCTTCAGATTGAATACCAACCCTTCACAGTCGTAAACCCAACATAAGGCACACATACCAAGCATTTGACCTCCAAATGATCATGCACAGGAGATTGTCAGGATGTCACAAGTGCAATCCATTTTCAAATTCTGATCATATTAGAAATTAATGGGAGACTGCTGGAATATGGTGCTATACTGCTATTGACTGCAAGGACTATAATGGAGCCCGCAGGTCAGATGCTGCAGTCTGGCATGTTCACAAGTGACAGGCTGATCATGATAACTAGCCCTGTCAATAGATCGGATCCGGGTCGGATCTTTTGAGATCCGGATCCGGATCCGGAAGAACATGATTTTTATCCGACCCGAATTCGAAATTTGGGCAAAATTTCGGATCCGGATTCGATCTGATCCGGCTCCGGCATCACCTTCTTCCCCCACCTCCTCCTGCAACCCCAAATCTCTCTCTTCTCTGCGATGGACAATGGATGATGGCAACCTTGAGTCCACCTTCTTGCTGCTCCAGATCTTCTTCACCGCCACCACCTTCCCGCTGCAGTTGCTGACGGGGACGCGGTGCCGATGAGGTTCTCCGTGGTGAGCCCACGGATGATGGTCTCCTGCGCTGCCCTGGGCGATCGGGAATCTCGGCCGGTGATGGCTTCCTCCTTCAACGCCTTCGGCAACGACGACGGGGAGGAGCTGGGGGAGAGGGTCTCCTCCACTCGCCCCTTCGACGACGACGGCTACCTAGGGTACGGCCCCCGTCTCCCGTCCCAGCCCTACGAGTCTTACGGCAGCTTCGTCGCCGACGAGGACGCCAAGGACCCCCTCGGAGGGGAGGATCCTTCCCTGGGATTCCCGGCTGGGGTTGGCGTCAGCGGCAGCGGTAGCTTCGGCCATGACGAGGATATTCCCATTCCTATCCACCGTGTTTCCGGGGACAGCATCCCTCCCTCGCCGGATAACTATGGGTTTGTGCCGGATCAGCATGCGGACTTCTCCTCGTCCCCGTCCCCGTTCATGATGCCGGAGCATGAAACAGGGACTGCAGTGGCCGGAGATGGTCCTCCTCGGACGGCCCCGTGACTTCTCCTCGTCCCCGTCTCCGATTCCGGGTAAGGTGGAGAACCCTTCCTGTGTGAAATGGAGAACCCTCATCTTCTGCTGCTCTGCATTTGGGCTTCTTCGGATCGGGGCGCCCCGAAGGAGAATCCGCGATTGATGATTTCGGAGCAGGGAGAAATGCCCCGAAATCCAAAACATGGTCTTTTTGGATCGACCCGACTCCAGTTTTTGTCTCCGGATTTGAATCGGATCTTCGGATCTAGCAGATCCATTGACACCCCTAATGATAACTAGAGGCCTGGATTATGAAGTAGAACAAGACTTTGAAGGCTCACTGAAACAGCCTCACATGTCCATAGGTCCATCATGGGTCTTCTGAGGCAAATGTTCACCCTGAATGTTTGATTAAGGCTCCAATATCTTTGTAACTGGAGTCCGTCAATCTATGTCGAGGAGAGAAGCAAAAGATGGATACACATTGCATGCACTACCAAGTAGGCTTTGGTAGATGACTTGAGTGAATGAAGAAAGCATTGAGAAATTCATGAAATTGATCACCCTTGGATCTCAAAAATCCATACTTGATGGTCAGCATGCTATGAAAAAAAAAGTGGGATGGGGCAATAACTGGAAATCATCCAAGATGGTAGTGACTATTTTGGAGAGACCAGCAGGATTAGAGGCAACATAGTAGTGTGTAATAGGAGCAATGGTAAGGTTGCCCTTGCATGACTTGGAGGTCACGGGTTCGAAATCGGAAACAACCTCTCGACTTGTCGGGGTAAGGCTGTGTACATGGTCCCTTCCCCAGACCCCGCACTAGCAGGAGCCTTGTGCAATAGGCATGCCCTTTATAGCAGTGTGTAATAGGAACAACATTCTGGACTAGCTTTGTGCAGTTGGAAAGTTGCTTGTTCAATGGGGAAAAGAGCTACCCTTTATGACATAAGATTTAAATGCCAATGCTGACGGATACACAGAACCTTCAAAAATATCAAGAATGGAATGAAAAAATGGCCATACAAGGAAAAATGATCATAGAGGAAGGTTCACTAGAAGAATGAGATTGTAATCACTTGAGGAGCAGACATGATTATGATACATGGCATCTCCACACTGCTCTGAGGCGCAATACAGCTGTTCTTTGGGTTTTAGGATAGCATGCTCTCTTAAGGGTAGACAAGTGCCTTTTGTTGCAAAATGCAAAGAACTATTAGATAATGTAACTACACAATCAGCAATTCTTTTGGGAAATAAAAGGGACCTGGTAACTGAACATAGTTTTCTTCTATCAATTAGCTAGGATCTAAGTAATAAAAACTGCTTATTTATCTCATGATATAAGACAAAAATTAGAAACCAACTTATGTAATAGACTCGATCCACTAAGATATTGAGCAGCAGTGTAGCATTAGATCCCAAAGATAGTGTCTTTTTCTTATATCTCATAGCTTATAGAAAGTCAAAACTTGATGCATCATTCATCATCATCATCATCAGAGCCTTATCCCATTATTTGGGGTCGGCTACATGAATCCTTTTCCGCCAAAGATTTCTATCAAGTGCTATAGTCGTGTTTAAACTCAAAAAGTCCAAATCCTTCTTAATAACATCGCACCATCTCATTTTAGGTCTTCCCCTAGCTCTTTTACTAGCATCCACTAAAATTTGGTCACATCTTTTAACCGGCGCCGAGTTAGGGCGACGGTACACGTGTCCAAATCACCTAAGTCTATTTTCTCTCATTTTTCTATCAATTGGAGCTATCCCCAGATCCTCACAGTGATGCAGCTGCTCATCTCTTACCATAAGTTTCCTTTCGCACTCCTGATGCACTTCTCCACTTTACCCAACCTGTCTAATCCTGTGTGCCACATCGTCATAAATCTCCCCATTCTCTTGGATGATAGATCCCGAGTATCGAAAGCTACTACTCTTAGAAATATCTTGACCACCAATTTGAACCACATCTCCTTGAGGAACCCTTTGATTACTATAATTACAGTGCATAAACTCAGACTTACTCCTACTAATTTTAAAACCTTTAGACTCCAAAGCATGTCTCCAACTTTCTAACTTAACATTTAAACCATCAATACTCTCATCAATTAAGACAATATCATCTGCAAATAGCATACACCAAGGAATATCATCATGCAATACTTGATGCATCATTGCCATGTCTATTTACCTCTGATAAGCTATGTTTCTATCCATATTCAAATAAAAGGATGGCAAGACATCAAAACTTGGCTTTTACAATGTCACTGAAGATGGACTTTCAAACCCCTGGAATACCACCTCATTCTGTAGGGTGATCAGATTGAAAGTTCCAGGTATCTCAAATTCCAGTTCCACATTATTGAGCAATGACAATATTTGGATCTTTCAAACTGACTCCAACCCCGAACTATAATCTCTGTGATGATTATTCAGAATGAATTCCATTATTGGTAAATACCCAGGCACTATTGCAGTAAATATTCACATTGTACAGTTGATCACAGCCATGACAGAATCTTCTTCCTTCTTTCCATTTCTTTAAATGTAGCCAAGATATTTGTTTATTGCATATTTGACGTTCAGTTTCATGTCTCCACCAGTCAATTTTATATGTTTTGTAATAAGAGATGCAAAAATGGTGAACATGTTGTTCAGTTGTATCAATAAGATAGCTTTTGGATAGTTCTAGAAAAAATCTCACTCGGTACAACACTCCCTACGAGAGATAGACTGCTTTGCTTCCTTCCTGATATTCAGATCTTGTGTGTCCCTTGTGGGAAGGAAGAGAAGTCTATTGATCACATCTTTGTGGGGTACTCCTATGCCCATATGGTGTGGACAGGTTGCGACAAGAACTCATGGCATGATTCCTCTATATGGTGACGTATATTTGCTGATTGAAAAGTGGAAAAGACAATGGCCGACCAAAGGAGATAATACAATCTGGTGGCTCATTCTCCATGCTACGTTATGGATGATTTGGGGGGAGAGAAACCATCGCATATTCTCTAGGGCTGCTCGGGATGCTGAGTCCCTTTTAGCTGTCATTTGTAACAAAGTGAAGGAATGGGCGTCTATCGTTTGTAATGTGAATCAGTTCAATTCTACTCTTTTTGATTTGTTGGGGGGATAGAGTTTGGCCATCCAATTGGTGTTGGATAGCGGTGTATGGGCGGGCTGGAAAATTTTTTAGGCCTTTTTGTGAGCCTATCCTTGTACATTCTTTCTCATTTTCATTTATATACTAGTGGTACTAACCACTTTTCATTTTTTTTTTAATTCTCCAAAGTTTTAAGCAGATTGTGTTAGTTTTAACGAGTTGATGATATAAATGCATGGGAAGCCAGTGAAGTCGTAAGAATAGTAAATATTGAAGCTCTATGATGCCTAAACAAATAAAAACCTAATATTTATTAAAATAAGCAAGATTGCAATGCCTGTGGTTTCCTTCTTTACAAAGAAATTTAGTTGTTAGATAGATGCATCATAATCCTCAACGAATTCAAAAGAACAGCAACATTTTGGTATCACATAAAACAACAAAATTTTCCTATCTTTCACTCACAGAAAGGAAGAAACAAAATAATAACACGTCAGCTACATTCCATAATCTCAGGACAAGCTTTCAATTAAACTCCCATTTTAACAATTTCTTCTTTCATGAACTTAATGTGTAGTAATTCTAACCAAAACACTAGGTCTCCGGAATAACATATCCCAAGCTTCAAAGCAGTTGGAAGACGAGCAGATCATATATCACTGTCACATATATATTCCAAAAGTTCTGCTAAGTCGTATCCCAAAGATCAATCACGACAACCAAAAAAGGATGAAGAAATTGAGCAGAAAATCACAGCATAACAGGTGGCGAAACCAATTTCAAGATGTTTCTCTCTTCATAATATCTCCACGTGTACGTATCTCTAAAAGCGAAAAAACGAGACTATCAGGAGTATCATATACCAGGGTAAATGCCTAATAGCATTTGTTGACGAGGAAGTTCATGTTACAAGTTACAACACTAACCTAAACGGCGTCCCAAAAATCATCAAACACGAGCGATTATGAGGAAATTGAAAATGCCAAGAAGATCAAGTGGAGACATAAAACAAGAAGATAATATGGTGCCGGAAATCACCCTGTTCAAACAGTTATAGATCTGATGAATCCAGCAAGATCGGATGATGATGATGAATAAGAAGAAGAAGAAGAAAACGACGTCGGGAGGAGGAATTACCGCACTCCAGCGTCCCCAACAATTCCGATAGCCATCCCGGCGGAAAGCCCCGCGAGGCCGCAAGCGAGACCAGACGAAAGGTGAGCATACCCATCGAAGAGGTAATACGACTTCGCCTTGGGATTTATCCCCGTACTTATAATCACCGCGATGATCAACCCGTAGATCCCGAGCACTCCCGCCATGACGACGGGGACGATGGACTTCATCACCAGCTCCGGCCGCATCACGCCCATCGACGCCACCCCGACCCCGCTCTTCGCCGTCCCGTACGCCGCTCCCATGCCTGCAGAACCAAAACCGCCGAATCCACCCCCATCAAAAAAACCATAGAATATTCCAACGACACCAAGCAAACGAGGCGACCATCGTGGGTGGTAAAAGAATTCACAGGAGAAGACGAGGGCGGCCGCGGCACCGAGGAAGCCGAAGAACGGAGCCGTCTCATCGCCGCTGAAGGAAGGCATTCTTCCCGGCGGGGATTCGAGATGTCTGCAAACCCTAAAAACTTGTTCCTATCTTCTTCCCCTCTTCGTTCCAGACAGCGAGGAAGAACAACGGGAGGGTGCGGGGGTGGCGGGGCGCTACTGGAGACTGGAGAGGAGAGGACGACGTCGCCCTCCCTTGTGGCCGCGGAGGGCGCTGCGCTGTGCATCCAGACCGGGACTGAGTTCCTCGTAATGCCCCGCTAAGTCTGACGAAATTACGGGATCTACCTGCTTAGCTGGCGCTGAGCGCGCTGGGCGGGGTGGGGGCTTTCGTCGGGGCCGCGCGAGGAACCCGTGCGGTGCGTGCGCGTTTCATGCTCCTATTGATTGATCGGTCGTGGAATGATACACCGGACTTTCGCATAAAAAACGTAGAGTTAAAAAATAGGTAAATTAATTAAAATTTTTTTATCAAATATTTAATTTATTTTTACTTTTTGACAGAATTATTACTCATTATTATAAATATTATTTTTTATTACAATATATAATAAATCTTCTTGTTACAGTAAAAATCTCTTTATTACAGTCAGATATTTTTAACTAATTTACCCTAAAAAAATATTACTAATATATTACTAACTTACTTTTAAGTTTTACATACACAATTAATGACGTGCAAAAGGATCACACATCGGTTTCCTGCAAATCCTGTGATTTTTGCACTGTTCTATATATATATATATATATATAACAAAGATATCTCACTCCGTGTGATTTTATGGGTTCAGTGATGACATTCGTGAACTCCAAGATCAGAATTTGACAGCTCTTATTTTCTCTGTGTACCTGTATTGTCCTTACCCCCCATGTGTGTATATATATACACATGCACGTACACAAAGATGAATAGATGAGTTACACGTCTATAATATTCATTTTAATTATATTTTATACACCAAATAGTTATTTACACATGTTAGAGGGGTCTATTAAGTAAAAAATTTAACCGCTCGTTGTCGTCCCTTTCAACGGTCATTTCACTCTTCGGTCGTCGGCTGCCTTTTATTTAAGCTGCGTGCGGTAAATAAATTACATAAAAACATGACATAATAGAATATTTATTTTCTATTAAAACCAAGATGATTCAGAGCGACGTTGCAGATACCCAGACGGAACAGCGCTGCTGATACTACTAGAGGCACTACGAGAGATCAACGATTAAACTCGATCAAAGAGTGGGTCCAACTGTTTGAAAATCCAAATAAACCAAATTTATTTATTTAGTACTTGGAAGCTCTTCAGCAACTAATGAGTCGAAGTTGCAACATGAAGGGGAAAAAAAAAAGAAAAGAAAACCCTGTAAGCCTACAAAACCTTACACAACATATCAGGGTGGGTGGGCGTGATCCTAGCAAAGATGAGCTGCAAAAAACCAAGAACCGGCAAGAACCGATGAGAACTTCTCCCTCGGTCTATATGCATATATAACAATTTCCAA
The DNA here is from genome assembly GCA_014218235.1 of Colocasia esculenta. Classification (NCBI taxonomy): domain Eukaryota; kingdom Viridiplantae; phylum Streptophyta; class Magnoliopsida; order Alismatales; family Araceae; genus Colocasia; species Colocasia esculenta. The sequence continues at coordinate 197,472,251 of CM024754.1, read as the reverse complement.
GTGTAGCGATTCTTAAAGGCCAATCGCCATCTCACCTCAGCTATTGGATCCCTGCGCAATAAGGGGAGGGGGAAAAAAAAAAGAAGAAAAAAGAAAAGAAAAAAAACCCACTGCGAAGCTTAAACGGGAACAAAAATGCGAGATGCGAGCTCGTTTTAAAACACAAACTCTTCCTCCTCGTTGCCGAGGGGCAGCCCTCCCCGCTCCGCCGCCGTGTCTCGGAGGGCGTCGGCTGTTTCATCGCTGAGGCCGAGCAGGTACTGCAGGCGCGAGAGCTTTTCCGGCTTCGGAATGCTCTTCAGGTAGATACAGTACAGGTCGGCGAGCTCTTCCGGAGAGGACCATGACAAAGGCTCAGCTGCGACGGCCTTGTCGCAGGCCAGTATGTCGTTCAGGGAGGATACCTGCAGAAAAAGAATGATTGCATATCACTGGTTTTGTCTGAAACAGACCAAGCAGAATACAATGCAGTAAAAACTTAAAACTGAATATATTTGGCGATGGAAGATGATGCAAGACGGGAACCCAAATCACAAACAGCTTGGAATCTTGGGCTTCCCAATGACTTGTAGCTTTTCACCAGGTCATTCACAGCCACAGGAAGGGGGGTTGGAACTGAGGAGTTCTTTCTGTACCATAGTAGTAGCAGCATTTTGTTTCTATACTTGGTGCACTAGTGCTGTCCCTATGGGAATGGACTATAAAATAATTACAATGTCAGGTAAATTCTTCCGACCCAACAAATCTGGCCCCTTCACCTTTGCATTTGATTAAGTTGGGCTCCATTTCTGATTTCATCTGTCACTTTTTAAGTGCAGATGGTTGACTTCTTACAATCTGCATCCCTATGTGATAAAAACTAATTGTGGCATGCTTGAGGAGGAATGGCCAGCTAAAAAGAGACCGAAGAAAATTTTGGAGCGTGAAGTATAAACAGCAAACTAATTGACGTATTCAGCAGACCCATTTCTACATTCATATTGAAAATGAGGAGACAAAGTGAAAGCACATGCGTTGTCAAGGCTGAAAAAACATACCACTCCTTCTCGATTCCTCTGCCGCAATAACGCAACAGCTTGTATTAATGAATTGGAGATCCTATTCCTGGCAAGCTCATGAACAACTCCTTTCGCTTTCTCAGCATCAATGTTTAAATCTTTGGGGATTTTCTCATAAACCTCCTCTTCATCAAAATCTCCAGTGCCAGATGAAAAAATTTCATCTACTGTCTTTTTGAAAAGATTTTCACGCAAGCGTTCTGAGATCATGCTGTCTAAATCTACACTAGCTTCTTTAAGTTCTCGAACCTGCTGAATACCAATTCTTCCTTGACTAACAGCTGTTTCAATCGCAGCTGCCATCTTTGTTGTAGTAATATTCTTAATGACTTTCTGTGCATACTCTCCTGGCAGACCGACTTGCTTTTGCACCTCAGTGAGCTGCTCAATCCTGGCTTTTGTCAGTTGCCCATCAGCTAGAATCACCTCAGCCTGTTTCATGAACGCTTGTTCAGCCAAGCTCCTGTGGATTTCCACAATCTCTTTACCAGTCAAACCAAGTATCCCTCCAAGCTGACTCAGAAGAAGGTATTCTGAATTATCCTTCTTTGTGGTTATCTGAGCCCCAAATGGAACAACAGTAACCTCTCCTGAGAGACAAAACAATAAATAAGTTCTGTAGAGGTCTGTCCTGTCCCTCTCTGACAGGTCATCTTTCAGATTGATTTCTGTCTGTGCAGGCTTTCCTAGTTTTGCTTCAAGTTCTTTGCTAGGCCTTGTCTTTCTTAGAGTCTGCAAGGACTCCCACTCATCTTCTTCCTCAGTCTGTTTTGGTTCTTCAATGGGAGGTTCTGATGATGCCTCAGTAACTTCACCCTTGATATCAGCAACCAATTGAGTGGCAACCAAAGTGTTGAATGCTATCATTTTCTTCAATTCTTTGGCAGCTTCAATACGATTGCCAGCTCCTCTGGAACGCTGTACATAGTTCAAGAACACCTTTCGCACCTGCACAAAAGATATGGATGATGATGAAGTGTAGAGCATTATGCAGGCTTCTTTTTTCCCACAATTTTACCTCCAGAGAGCATAGAATTTTACAATATAAAAGAAAGAGAGAAACCCAGTAAATCTGGCCAAACACAAGCACCAGAGTGTCAGGGTAAGAACATACAGCCTTGCTGGCTATAGCCATGGCAGCCTCTTTTGTTAGTCTCAAGCCTTGAGAGGCCTTCCTTACGGAAGCCCTAATATCTGCATCGTACCCTTCAACACCTGAGGCGACTGCATCCTTCACAACCTGGAGAGCATCATCCAGAGGAAACATCAATACAATGAAAGAAACTAATTTGGAACTCTCTACGTGACCACTTGAGACATGGAGACATGATTAAATCATTCAACATGTTCTTCATTCACCTTCTCAAACAAGGTGCCACATATGTCAGCATGTGCAGCATCCACGGTTTGTTGAGAAATACAAAGCATAACCCGAAGACGAAGCAATGCTTTTACATCTTCCTCACTCAACTCTCCATCAGCTACACACTGCTGAAGCTTTTGCCTGTAGATTTCTGATGAAGCTTAAGAATGTCACTACCAGCACAGAGGATGGACAAATATTGAAGTAATGAAAAGAATGACAGATGTGCGCTGCATAAGCAAGCAGTAAATTTCTGAATAGAACTTTAAACATGTAGCTACCAAAGCAGACATCTAATGATGTAAAGAATGACAGATCTATGCTGCATGAGCAAGCACACAGAAAGATGAGTGCCTGAGAAAAATCCTTGTATGAGTTGGTGATATATTTGAAATAAAAAGGAAAAGAAAATAGTCATGCACAGGTTAAGTACCAATTATATGATGATTAATCATTGTTAAAATTAAAACTAATTAACTTGCACCATGAAGTCAAAAGATATAGTCCAGTTATGATTGAATGATAGATTAGCAGTTATTCAGAGATTTTAAACTAGAATTGATCAAGATTGGATCCAAAGCACCGATCACATATTCTAATTGAACACTAACATATGTGTCTAATGCACTTTGTTTCTCTCCCTTTCTTGGGCAGGGGCATAGTTGTTAAGCCGTCAAGGCGACCAAGGCGTAGTCGGTCTCGGATCGCCTAAGTGCTTAGACGCCCGCCTAAGGAGTGCTTAGACATTTAGGACGGAACTAAGTATGAGCTGTTTTCTAGTGTCCCTCTTATATGATATTTATGTCTCTAAAAATACATATGATGATGAAAATTCAATAAAAATATCATAATATGACAGACATAAAGACAATGACATATCGTAATATGGCAGATATATTATTAAAATAATACATAAATTTGAGAAATATAGATAATAGCTATGTATCACAAAAAAAAACTTGCAAAAAATAAAATCTCACAACAAAAGGTCAAAATTATAGCAACAAAATTTAAATTACAAGTAAACAAACTCACATTATATATCATAAAGTCATAAAAAATCTTAATTGACATCTTCAAATAAATAAGCACACTAAATAAGAACAAGAAGTGCAAATATCATCCTATCATCAGAAAACTAATTTCCAATTTTTAAAACAAACTAGTAAATACACATACATGTAAATATGTTAAATAAAAATAGGAAGTGCAATATCTTAACACACTTAAAACAAGTAAATGAGTCCATTATATAATCCCACATGTATGTTTGACTATTTTCACCGGACTTTAAATTTTTATATTCCATGTGATTTATTTGAATTATGAAATTTTTAGTTAAGCCAAATTATGAGGGATTAGAAAGATGTTATTTTGATGGAATCACCAAAATCGCGATTTTCTTCTTGGATGGGAGAGTTGACTTTTTATTGATAAGATATATGATTTTTTTATATTTTTAATGGATTCAAATGGGAGGTACTTTCTTATTTACATGTAATATCTTAAGTAAATGAAATAGTTTCATTTACTTAAATGATATTCAGGTAAATAAGATGTTTCATGAAAGCAGGCTGGACTCAACCCCCAGCAAGGTTACCACGGGTCGGATCATATACCTGAAAACCGACCCCCAACGGGTCTAGGTGCACCCAAGCGCGCCTGGCGTGCGCCTTGGCCGCTTTAGCGGCGCCTTTTTCACTCTTAAAAAGGAGGGTGTTTTTAAGCGGCTAAGGAAGCACCTTAGGGTTTAAGCGGCGCCTAGGCATCCACCTTGACAACTATGGGCAGGGGATCTTCTCTGAAGCATTAATGGAAGAATAATTACCTTCATGAATCTCACTAGCCTTCTGGGGATCAAAATGCAACTCATCACAAAGGGTTTGAAGAAAAGCTGCTTTGCTAGGGGCAGCATCCAAATTGCCACTAGTTACAGCTTGTGAAAGTCGTTTCCTGTAGACCTTGGAAGTGACATCTAGAATAATAGCCTCAGCCTCACGCTTGCCGAGACCAAAAATGTTCCTTAACTGACCCAAGGACAAATCTGCAACCATCACAACAGAAATAGGTTTCGGATTAGAAAGTTAATCAGCTGCCATAAAAAGATGGAGCAGAAAATCCACATAGATAACCTATAATAATCATCATGAGAGACTGATCCCACTTCATCGCTTTTGTTACATGTATCCTGCTCCATCATTCTATTCTATCAAGGGTCAATATGGACAACCCATAAATGTAAACAGCATAATTCGATTATAAAAAACTATATAATAAGTCTCAGAAATACCAATGAAGTTGAATGAGTTAGACTTGCAAACTAGCCTAGTACAAAAAAGGAAATAGCATCAGATCTAGAGATCAATACTGCTGATTCATTCTGCCTTGCACCTCTTTTCCAGGGACCGGGCTGAAAATCCTTATGGGGAATATGAAGGATGCAATGGGAATCCATTAAGATGCTGAATCGAGAGGGATGGAAAGGGACATCACATTCCTCCTATGAGTATAAAAAAAATCAACTGAAGCTTACATTCAATCAGGTAGTCACAAGCAAGGTTTAGAAAAGACAGATTACATCAACAGATCTGATTCCTTTTTTTGGGGGAGCGCGAGGGGGTAAGAACTGTGATACTCCCAAGAAAGTGGAGAAGTACCATGCAGACTGATCACACTAGCATCAAGTAAACATCTGAAGGGGGCAATATAGGTATATGTCTCTCTCTCTCTCTCACTCCCCTCCCCCACCCACAATCAAAAGCATCCATATTTATGCCTCATTTCCATGAACTGGGCCATTATTCACTACTCTTAATTATCATGGATCCAGATTTACCTAAAATGTCGCTTCCTGTCTGTTTGGATAAAACATGGATTGATCAATGGTAGACACAGGAAACAATTCTTGGGACATATGCATCTATTTGTAGGAAAAACAAAATGTTGGCAGCACATGGTATCCCAACCACATGATCTAAACCAGGTGAGCTTATGGATGAAGAACAATTGTTTAGTCATGCAGCAGGAAAGCACCAGCTGCAGTAGCTAGGAAAGGTAGGCTGTCAGCAGTCAGCACTCTGAAGGCCTTTAGCTCTCTTTATGGATTATATATGCATACAAAAATTTTAATCCCCACAGACGTTGTCTCAATAAGCAAGTTGCAGAGGTTTCATCCCTTCAAACTGTTATGATAGCACTGGAAACTTGTTATGCCGGTAAGAGGCTCTTTTTACATGCAGATCCAATGATGTACTTGTTATAACTCTTGTAAAAGATAAAACAAAATTACGGAACCCTGTTAGTTATCCAAATGGAACTTTTCTTGCTCTAGACCTTCAAAAATTATTTCAGGACAATGCAAGCCCATTGAGACTCTGCTGAAGGTTCCCCATCAGATTACTATTCAATTAAAAAAGGGTGGGGTTACATACTTCACTATCTTCAAGACGTCCATCAGAGAGAGCTTCTGATGCATAAGCTCTATAGAGAAGTTTCAAGTCATCAATCTTCCTATCACCATCATAGTCTCCACCTGAATCAAAGAATATGGACGTTATCAGTTGATTACATCGTTCAACATTTGTTTTCCACCATCATGGAGAACTTCCGTGATCATTAAATGTCTATACTACCTAACAAAGAAATAGGTCCAACCCCAGGGGCAAAGCGTTCAGCATCCGGATGTTTATTCAACGACAAAAGTGAATCATTGAATGCTAAGACTTTTCCAAGCTCCTCGACAACCTCAGCCAGTCCCCTACTGGAGTACTTTCCTGAATTGTCAGTAAGAAGAGGAAAAAAGAACATGTAGTATGTAAGTCTGTTAATAGCATACCTTGCTCTTGCTCGTGATTTCAAGATGTCCAGTGCCGATGATATGCTCTCTTCAGCTAACTTTCTTGTCCGCTCTCTAAATATTTCAGCAGCTATCTATATGTGAACAAATCTCATTGCATAAGATTAACAAGTATAGGCTATATTAGATTTAATATTGGATTGGGCCTTCCAATTCAAAATCTTAAGGTGATCAGTGGAGAGGGCACCACTATCATAAACACTGGAAATATTTTGTCCCTTTCCAGTGTGGGCTATTCTAACACACCTCCTAACGTGAAGGCCGATTTTAGGCTCTATCACGTGGACTATAAACAGAGTGTGCAGCCCAGATCATACCTTGGACTCTGATACCAAATTAGATTTAATATTGGATTGGGCCTTCCAACTCAAAATCTTAAGTGATAAGTGGAGAGGGCACCACTATATAAACACGAGATATTTTGTCCTTTCTAATGTGGGAGTATTCTAACAGGCTAAACAATGCAGATGCATGACAATGGCATCACCAGGATTTCTGCAGAAATACCTCATCAGAAAGCCTATAAAGACGTTGAGCCTCCCTCAAGCTAATGAGCTGCGTTGCATCAACATCTGAGAAACAGATTACATTTTTCTATCAATCTCTTAACTTCTCATAAAAAAGGATATAAAATAAATATTGTTCATTTGAGTAACATGTTGCAAAACAGAAGTACATATTTTTCCTTGGGGACCTTTCCAATCATTGTCTTATCTTCACAGAATAGGAAGCATGAATAAATATTGTTCATTTCTAAACACTGACAAACATGTTTTATCTTCTTTTGGAAAACCGGAAGAGATTGTCTCTTCACTTTTTAACAATGAAGAATATCAAGCACAAAGATGTAATGCCAAAAAACCATCACATTACTGTTACCGGCTGAGACTAACTTAGTACCAGGTGAGAGGAATTTTGGGTGTGAGCTGTGAGGCCCCACGTTTGATCCTGGGTGGCCTGTGTTTATGGTGTTTTTTGAATAGTGCCCTACCACTGCGGTAGGGACCTCAAAAAAAAAAAAACAAAAAAAACATAACATTCATATTACCTACTATAAATGTGGATGGCGCAAATGTCATCTCTAACCAGACAATCCACAATTATTACTATAATTTCCAGGGGAACATAGAACACATACATAGAACACTTTACATCTGATCAATTATATGTTATCAAAGAAAAAAAAAATTACAGAATGTCGGTTTCACCTCTTCCAATGAAGTTTAGCTTCAGAGAGTATAGCCCCTGAGCATTATCTCGAATTGCAATGTCCACCTGCAGAATAAGTTGATATCTTATGAGCAGAAGACAAGCAGAATACACATAGGAGTTTATAAAAAAAAAATGGCCTCCATCTGTTTGGTCAATAGGAAAAATAAAAACCCCATCCACATCCAAAATGCCAGCACTATGTAAAAGAAACAAGATCTCACAGGATAGAAACAAAAAGTTTGCACATATATTCAAGGGAAAGGTAATTTGTAACAGAAAAAATGTATGCTATCTCAAAACAATTGATATCAGAAAATAAACCAGGTAGCTGCAACTGTGACCAACTAACAGAAATCGCCCATCAATATTGTCTATCAAAAACATCAGATTGAGAATCATGCCTTTTTCATTGAATACCTGAGCATCAGTGACTTTGAAAACACGTTTCCAAGGCAAAAGGAACTTGGATGCGTCTCCAAATACAAGCGTGGAAACATAAATAAGCTTCTGAAATGCCTGTTTTGAGACAATAATGCTCAAATCCACAATTTTGTTTGCAAGGATATATGCATAGCTGTGCAAAATCTAGAAGCAGAAACATATAAAAGAAATATACCCGGCGTTGTTCTGCATCTCCTTCACGGTCACCAGTTTCCAATCTTTGCCTGAAAATACGTCTACCAATCTAAGGGACAGGGAAAACAAAATTTTAGTGATGAAAAGAATGATAGCTCAAAATGCAACAAAAATACCATAAGAGAGCATGAAGCATTAGATAGATGGAAATGCATTTTAGGTATCTGACATCTTGGGTTTCCTTTTTCTGTTCGACTGTAATTCTAGGTAATGGTTGGGATGACTTTTTTTTTCCCTTTTCTGAGTGGTGTTATCCACCTCACTACATATTGGATGCAACACATTTTGAAAGTAAAAGCCTATGCCAGATCCCACTGCTTCAGCATACCTCCACATGCTGGATGCTGCATCTGGATCATCGATTCCCAGAGCATTTTTGAATTTAATAATAGTTTCAACCTCATTTCCCGTGAGATTTTCACCTCCTGGTGGAAGAACTGAGGTCACAAACCTGAAGGCAGGAAAAATTAGGCAACAATTAAGACAGTTCCTTCTGCATAAGCGGGGAGATACAAGCCATACCTAGTAATCCATTGATCAAGAAAGTGTTTGCATCTACGGAGTGGTGACATCAAAACTAGGATTTGGGGAGTAATATTTTTACTACGTACCGACTATACAAGTCACAGAGCTCTGCCTTGAAGGCATCATCTTCCTTGCTAACACCATATCTGGATTCAACCAACAAAAATGAAAGTTACACGAGAAATATCTACAATTTAAATTTAAAGTGTGGTCGATAAACCAGAAGCTCGCATGTTTGAAACATTATTGAATTGATGAAGCTTGCAACTCTAATGACATACTAGCCATGAAAACCAATAGAAGAAATACGTAAACCAACCAATTGCGGTAAAACAGCAATCCTAAACCAAACTTGCACGGGAGTAGTAAAAGAAAAACCCTAAAGCTCTCAGACCTTTAGATCAACATGAGTTGAGAACTGAAGATGCCACCACTTTGACAATTTTAATTCACAAAAACATACACCTGTAAACAGGAAATCGCAACAAAAACGGCGCGGACAAGAGAAGCAAACCAACTTTTTTGCGACCGCTTCCACTTCCTCCTTGCTCAAGGCCGTCGGATCGTCATAGCCCGCCACGAGGTTGTGCAAGCTCGCCGCCGCAACCTCCGGGACGCACGCATTCAAAGCATACGCCGCCGCGCCGCCGGCCGCCCCCGTAACCGCCGCAGCCCCCAACCCTACGGTCTTGCTACCCCCGAACCGAACCCCCAGGCCGTACCCCGCCGCCAAGGCCCCGGCCACGATGACGGCTGAGCTCGCCAGCCGCACCGGAGGGGACATGCCCTCCACAATAGCCTGCGCACCCAACAGCTCCCTCTTGCCGCCGAAGACGGCCGGACCCACCGGCGCGCCCTGTTCCTGCGGCCCCTCGGGGGAGGAGGCTACCGAGCACCGGGCGAGAGAGACCCGGTAGCGGAGGCGCCTAGACCCGGCGGGCAGGCGGAGGAAGAGGGGGTTGCGGCCGACGTAGGGGGAGAGCAGAGGGCGAGCGAGGCATGGAGACGATGGGGGAGAAGAGAGAAGGGAGCGATCCATCTCTTCCTCTCTTCCTCTGTGGAGGGAGAAGGCGCGATGCGAGGAGGGAGATGGTCCTTCTGTGGGATTTATCCGGTGGAGTGGGGAGCACGGCAGCTCCCGGAGAGGGGAGACCGGAGGGAGGCCGGAGGGAGTGAGGAAGGCGGGGGAAGGGGAGGTGGCGAGGGGGAACAATAAGGACGGCGGCTTATCCTTTTGCATTCGATTCGTGCCGGGTTTCGGATCCCGTCCGATACGTCGCTCCGGTAACTATGGTGAGTCGGTTGGACGGACCGGTTGGTTAAGTGGAATTTTTCATGTATACTCCTGTGGAAATGAGAATTGCGCAAACGTTTAATTTTACTTATCTTATAGTAAAGTAAAGTTAAAATAAATTATAAAAAAAATAAATTTATTGCCTGAATGGGCCTAACGAGTGAGGACACCTTTCTCTCTCTCTTTTTAGAAACACTAGCTTAATGGTAAGGAATCAAAGTGAAAGTGGTGCCATGAAAGATAAATGATCAAATTTAGCTAACCATCAATGTTTCTTCAAAATATATGGATTTTTCTCGACATAAGTTTTTTTTTTTTTATCTAATTAAGCAATTATTCTATCTCGGGTAGGGGCACTAAAGTGGGGATCCTACTTAGGCATTTCGCCCAAAGAATTGAGTCTGCCATTTCTTCTCCCGACCGAGATGTGGCCAATAATTTGAAGTGTGGATCTCTTTCTATCTCTTTAGCTCTATAGATTTGTTTGAAATCAATGGTTGGCAAGGGTTTTGTAACAAGTGTTGTTAAAAATATTATCAAATATATAATTCATAAATAAAATTATGTCATCATGCTAATGACGGTTGATCCTGCTAAGTCATATTGGTGCAGCAATAACTAGCTTATACTATATCATGGACTATTCCCACCATTGTTATAGTGGGCTCAAAAATAGTATCTTTATTATTATAAATTTTTTATTTTATAAAAAAAATATTTACAAATTCAAAGACAATCCAAATCAGCATAATATAGTACGCTCGATATTGTATTGGGCCAGACAACATTTGGGTCGGTCTAGTACTCCGGAAGGCCAACCTTGATAATTATAGTATTACTCTCTATCTATTTAACCTTTGATTTTAAATAGCTCTGAAAGAAAATTTCTTATTTGCTCTTAAGCTAAATAATGTTAGCACCCAACTCTCCTTATCAAAGGTTTGAAAAATATAATAAGTGTTCTCGTCAAAACTTATTAAGCTAATATAAATAATGAAATTTTAGAGAAATATTTGCTTTATTGAACGGAATTTAACTATGATAATATCATCTGTAATAATTTTTACTTACGAGTAACACGTATTTGATAATATTTTAGTAATAATAACATATCTACAAATTTTCATGTAATGAAAAAAACCCAAAATTAAATTACCTTGAAAAATCTTTGTGATTCACTTCGCGTGTATAACCTTTACGAGTGAGTTTTAAAAACGGGTAAAAGTTTAAAAAATAAGTGTATTACCAGTACACACTTTTCTTGACTAATAGTGTGATTGGGTGCAATTTTCATATTTTTTCTCTAAATTTTTTTGGCGAGGTTAACGAAAGCGCATAATTATATAACCCAAAAAACGCGTGTCAGAACAGATCAGCTCGAACATAACTTCACGAGAAAGACTTGATGCACATCCAATCATGTGCACGCCGAGAGCACACCCAATGAGTGGGCGCCAAGTGGATGAGTTTGATGACTTGGCGCCCACCTATGGGACGTGCACATTCATGGTGTGCACCAAGTATCCCTCATACCTTACACGTCAACGGTCCTTAACTTCTCCCTCTTGCGGCGGAGCCCCGGTGGAAGGCCCCATTTCCGTGCTTTTCCCTGCGGTTTGTTCCTTTGCTTGTGTTCGTACACCTGCGGTTGCCGAGCAGGGAGGGAAGGGGTGGGGGTGGGGGGCGATGGAGAAAAAGGCGGCATACGGATGGGTGGTGGCCGTCGTCTGCTTCGTAGTCCTCATGGTCGTCACTCCCGCCATCCCCCAGTCCCAGGAATACCACCAGTTCGCGGATCAGCGCCGCATGTTCTTAGGTGATCTCCAAGGACCACGCGCGCCGTATAATCTGTCCATTCCGCCCTTCCATGCTGTTCTTTCAAAAAAAAATTTCCCTCTTATCTTGCGTGGTGAGTCTGAGGTCGAAGTGTGAGTCGATCTAGGTTTTTTTTTTTTTTAAATCCGTTTGACGACCATCTTATGGATTTTATTGCGATCTCAGTGTTGCCATCCATCTCTGTGTTAAGTTAACCCTAGAAGCTATTTAATTTTATTGAGCTACAGGTTCCTGCTTTGTTTTGCGGTGTTTGGTCGTTCTATTGAAGTGCTGAATCGGTAGCGAGTTTTGATGTTGCAACTAATAGCAGTCGATGTTCGGAGTTTGGTTATGCTAGAGGCTTTATACGTTGACCTTGTTGTGGATGCCATTGATGTTGATTTTACTCCATTTTCTTGGTACAGGGATACCTAATACATTGAATGTGATCTCGAACTTCCCGTTTCTTGTGATTGGGATTATAGGGCTTATTCTATGTCTCACGGGAACTATTTTAGGTTGAGGTAATTCTTGATATGGCTGGCGATCATCTAGTGTTATGGCTTAGGATCTTTCTTGTTTGGAGTCCACTTTTTTATCCTCACTCCTTTTTAATGTCTGAGTAGCTTGGAAGGAGAAATCTGGGGTTGGACATGTTTCTTCATCGGTGTGGCTGCCGTCGCTTTTGGTTCTTCATATTATCATCTGGATCCAAATGATTCACGACTTGTTTGGGATCGCCTACCTGTAAGTGCTTTCTCAGTGAACTTGCCACACATTCATATATGTTTTAATTAGTTGCTAACCTTTTGTGCCTTTCTGCATTAACATTGTGAATGTTAACTATATTTACTCGATAGATATCGCAGATACAACATGTGCAAAGTGCAAATCCTTTTGGGATCTGTAACATTTTTCATGACATCTGTTCGTTTATCTGACCAGTAAAGATTAGGAAACTAGAGGGACTTATTAATGAAGCTGACCCTTAGTTCATACTTTACAACTTTGGGATCAAAAAACGCTGAAAAATAGTTGTCATACAGTTCTAAATTTGGATGTCAAGAATGACTTCTTTGTATGTTATACTCACTGGCATTTCTCTGACCATTTTGGTAAACTTATTCGTATTAAAATGCTTGTGAAGGAAGAACTGTGTTTCATGAAATAAAGGAGCGAGTATATAGAATGATAAGTCTCGATGATGAAGCTCCAAGGGTTAGATTTAACAACCTATTGAACTCTTGTTGTATTTCTGAATATGCATACCATTGCCCTCAACGTGAATATAATTGTTTCTCTCCAGAACTACCTCTTAGGATAGGAGTTATTTAAAAGCATCATTTTCTGTTTCTGCTGTCTTGGGTCATCCTTTCTAAACCTGTTTGGAATGGATCCATGACTCAATTTTGCTTGTAGCCTCATCAAGCCAATGTGGCATATGCCTAAACTATTCAAATGGATCCATACATTGGCATCTTAGCCAAGCTCCTCATAGTCCTTCCTTGCTTCCATGCTCTCTCTCTCTCTGAAACACACTCCTTTATACTGTCAAGAATGTCCACTGGCTGCAACGGGATTGCTTGCATGGTCAAAGAACCCTGGGTGATGATGCACCAAGATAGTCCAAGTTGTGGATCTGGATATATCTGTCTATGGACACTCTGTCCAACTTGGATCAGGATCAATTGGTCCTGATCCTCTCTTTTTCTTCTTTTTGGGAAGGGGATGGTGGAATTGACTGAGATCAGGTTGCATCACACGAATTCAGTTCTTCAACTGAATGATGTTTTCTTTCATGCTGTTCTTGTTTCTTTCTGAGTCTGATTTTTGATTATTCTATCCTCATTGCTATCATCTGCCCTTTCTTCCACACATATCATTCTGAATTTGTCAAAGTAGTGATATCAAATGGAGCAAGAAACCTGGACCTTTTAGAGGGTCATCTTTGTGCAGGCATTCTCCTTCATTATAGCCTCTGTAAGGCTAGACCAGGATACACCTACTGAGATGCAATTGTAGGTGTTTCTCATTCCCAAGGAAAGTGGCCTTTCATGCTTCCTCTGTTAATCTGCAAGGCCTTTTTTTTCTTTGTAAATGTCCCTCCTAGTGTTTTCAGCTGTCTGTGCATCCTTGGCAGTCTCTCTGATGTGAGAATTGGGCCTGTTTAGTGTCCGTTGCACTTTTACATGTTGATATCTTTTTTTAAACTTCATTAATGGATGATGTGTATTCCATGTTGTCACAAATATTTTGATTGTAGATGACTATTGCATTCACATCTATCGTGGCAATCTTTATCACTGAAAGGATTGATGAGAAGACTGGAACTGCATCTATCCTACCTCTTCTTCTGGCGGGAGTGATAAGCATTTTATATTGGAGGCAGGAATCTTACTATTTGGATACTCTTTAAGTTTCTGGAAGTTGTATACACATCCTAGTAATGACTTCTGAGGGCTTCTATGCAGATTCTTTGATGATCTCCGCCCCTATGGACTGGTCCAGTTTGTACCCTGCATAGCGATACCTATAATGGCCATCTTGATGCCCCCAATGTATACACATTCATCTTACTGGCTGTGGGCTGCAGGTTTGTGTCCTGACAAGCTAAAAGACATCTGATCACCCTTGCCCTCTTCTTTATGTTTTTTGGTTTAAGCAGATATGTTCTTTTCTATAACTCTATAGATGTGAAGAATTTTGAAGTGCGTCTTCTTTTTTTATTTTTTTTTTTCTGTCATCATATAAATTCCCTTCTCAATATGCCATTCTATTGCAACTGAAAGTATAAAGCAAGATATATATCATCCTTCTTTGAACACTTAACTAAATCTGTGAATCTTCGTTCACATACCAAAAAGTTATTTTTTCTTGTTGATTATTCAATCATATATGCTAAGTCTTTAAAGTCTTAACATTAATAACCAGTCTTCATACTACAGAGTTTCCACGCCAATTTGAGGAAGCTGGTGAGCAGCCATTTTTCCTTCTAATTTTACCCTTTGGTTCAGCTTGATGTAGTCTATGGCTGGCTTGATGCATGTGTAGTTTTTTTTTTTTTCCTTTTTCCTAAAGGGGAGCTGTGATCATCGACCGAGTATACAGTGACTTCATATTCCAAGTTGTCCCTTCATTCTAACACACAGCTGACAGCTTTCATGGTCATGCATCTTGCATGCATGCATGAGTGAATGCCTCTTCATATATATTGTTCACGAAGAGAAAAAGGACTGATATTTCTCTAGCATCTCATGTGTGCTGTTGATATGAGTCACGCCTCACCCACATGCGCACTACTGCATCAGCCCATGCCAACTACACCTGAGAAATTTTGGTCACTGTGAGGCTTGTGATCTCATCCACATGCATTACTGTGTCGGCTTTCCCTCCTTCCTTCCCCTCAGCATCCAGGAACATGGCTGCTGTGAGGGTTTAATATCATGATTAACTGGGTTCTCATTATCAAGGAGCTTTCTTACGCTAACTGTAATAGGTAAATCTGTTTTAATTTACAGTTTGCTATATATCCTGGTGTTGTCCAACACTGATATCGTAAAAGATATAGCTTGTAGGGACAAAACAAAGAATAAATGATTTCCATTCACTTACACACGAATTCTGATAGTACAAAAGTTTGACATTACAGTGTATGGCCAATAGGCACATCCTAATATGAAGCCCAATGCCTATTGACAATTTGACATCGTTTGACTTTGACACGATAACTCTTATCTTAGTTGGTCTTGACTTTCTTCTTTGGGCAGTCTATTGACTGTTTACTTGCACAGGTAATGGAAGAAACGGGCAAAATGATTATGTCTCGAACATGATCAATGCTGCTAATTAAAATTAGAGAAAGATTTTGTGCACTTCTCAAAGTGCAAAAATGCCATGTCATCTTGCACTTCTCCCCTCCCATTGGTGGGAATCAAGGTGCCACATGGATCTCTCTCCTCTTTTTCACAATGGGAGGGGAGAAGTGCAAGATGACATGGCATTTTTGCACTTTGAGAAGTGCACAAAGTCTTTCTCTTAAAATATAGTCAAAGTATGATCATATACTGGGTAACACGCCCTTTGTTAATTGTTTAAGCTTTCATCATTTCATAGAGAAGTTGTTACGTGTGCATCCACTGGTGACTAAATTACACACAAGTAGAGCAAGTATTCAAGTTTTATTTGCTATGAACCTGGCCTTAACGTACTCCTGGTTATTTCTTTTCGATGAATGTTCTTTTGGTTGTTGTTCTAGTAGGTTTGGGTTTTTCAGGAACGGTAGCTTTGAGTAAGAATCAGTTGCATGCTACTTGCAGGATTTTATCTCCTGGCAAAGATAGAAGAGGCAGAGGATAAAATGATCTATGGGTGGACGCACCACATTGTTAGTGGGCATACCCTCAAGCATCTTTGTGCTGCAATGGTACCCGTCTTCCTGACGCTCATGCTCGCAAAGCGGAGCGTCGAACCTGATAGGTAGATTTCTGTTTCTTTCCTATTAGTTTTCGGTCTACCATGTTGTTGCACGCATTTGTCTTCACATACCAATACAGTAAAACCTCCTTACCAGCCCAAAGTGAGTGGGAAAGGAAGACCAGAAGAGATGGATAACAGAGACATGAAATTTCTCCCCCTTGTGTGCAGGAAAAGTTTACTTGAAACGTGGCGGATTTCCTGGGCGATGGTGAAAGAAAAACGCTTCAAAGCCGAGAGTATTACCTGCGAATACTCTGCGGTTTCCTCTGACGCATAAAGCCCCCTTCTTCTTCTTGGCACAGGCAACTCCAATATATACTGTACAGTGCGAGCTGTCAAACACCTACGTCGGCACACTAAGCATGTTTGTGACCCTTCCATTCAAAGTAAGGAAAAAAAAATGAGAAATTTGTGAGGCAAGCACTATGCCTCCTCCATTTTCATGTTAACCTATGTATGGATGGATTGTATATACTTCAGAATTTACATACTATTACTACGGAAAAAGGAGCATGTATACATTCAAATATTGTCTTCAGATGTATGGCCAGGCGTGTTTGCCTCGTGGGAAAGGCCCAGCCCACTACGACCTCTTGCCCGATGTCGCTTTTCCAAACACAGGGTTCTCGATTGCCCATATTTAGTGTTCCTGGGTGTACACTGTTGTAAAATATCATGTTAAAAATTTGACCTGAATATTTAAAATATTATCGTTGAGAATGTTTATTGGCGTCTCATTTTCCGTAATATTGCATTTGAAATGCGGTCAATTCCGTCAGTTTATTCTACTTTGGTTCCTGGCTAAAATCAGAAAAAGTTGGATTTTGAAAAATTAAGAAAGTCAGATTTGTTTTTGAAAGTGGATAGTACTATTATATTATAAAATGCATAAAAGAATGCACATGAAAAGGGGGCTCCCAATCTCCCCCAACACAAAAGATGGCAACCCGAAGCTTGCCATGGGAGCAAAGAAAAGAAGATTGAAACACCCTCAGCGAATCACACCCAACAGCCCCATAGACAAAAAAAACACAACCAAGAAACCCAATACAAAAAACACTTCTTGCTCTGAAATCCGCCCACTTCGTACAGCTTTCAATAAACCAAAAAGTTACGTAAAGAAAAAGTCAAATAATTTTTGTAGACTTCTTTCGATTTTGCGAATCATCTATGTTTCAATTATTCGAAAATTCTTTCTTGGCGGCCACATCGAATTTTGCCTTTTTAACAATATTTGTCAACCACCTATGCTTAATCAGGAGTACGTGGACTTTAAATCTAACAATTTTACTTGCTTGTGTTTTTATATAATTCTCAATTGGATAATATTTATCAAATTTGGGGATAAGTAACCTCCGGTTATTTTAACCGGAGATTGTTTAACTCATATTTTAAGCAAAAATATTTTGGGAAAAATACGTGGATCCGATAGATAAAAAGGGTTAGAGGGAGGGGGGGGGGGGTTAAAGCTACCCCTCTAATCCTAAACCCTAAACCACACTCCTACACCCTTTAACCCTCAAAATAATCAGGTTAGTCTATCCTCCTCCCAAAATACCATTCCTCCTTAACCCCACTCTTGCCCCTCTCTAACCCCACTGCCCTATCTCCACAGGACAGGTTGCCGGGTGTACCGTGGGAGCCTCTGCGATCTCCGTCGAATAAATTGCCTGGTGTACCACCGGTAGGTGATTAAGTTAACTGGGGTTAAACCTGAGTTAAGATGTGGTCGGTCAGTAACCCACATTCCACGGACGGCTCAGATCGATGCAGCGTTGAGGATTCCGGATCGACGGTTCTGATCGAAACAATGAAAAATCCGGTGTGTTCTTTATTCCCCAAGCCAGAACCTTCACGAAAAGAGTCCCCCCAACACCGCATAAGAAAGCAGAAATTTGGATCCCATGGGGCTCTTCCTCGGCGCTGCTGCTTCAGATTTCGCGATCCGAACTCCTCCTTCATCAGCTGCTGCTGCGGCTTGCGCGAGGCGGCGGAGAGCTCTCCGAAGAATCTGAGGAGGAAGGTAGCAGGGATCGGATCGGAGGAGGGAAGGGAGAAGACGGGATGTTCTTCTTCTTCGTGGGGGGCGTGGAGCAGCAGGTGAGCCGGGTGCTCCGGGAGCGGGCGGGGCGCTGCGTCATGTGCGGCTCCCACGCCGACCTGGTGGAGCTCGACAACGTGCTCAAGCTCTTCTTCGTCCCCGTCTGGCGGTGGCCCGCCAAGGAACCCGCCATGCGCTGCACCAACTGCGCCTTCGTCTTCCCCAGGTCCGTCGCCCTGCCGCCCTCCGCCGATGGCCGAGGTGAGGAACCCCCCGCCGATGCCAGCCTCCCTCCCCTCTACGGCGCGCCCCGCTGCCACTCCTGCGACCGCGCCGTCGACTCCAGCTTCCGCTTTTGCCCCTTCTGCGGCACCGCCCTGTGAGGACCTGTAGAGCCATTGCCATTGGGGGGGGGGGGGGGGGTATCGTGGTAATCTGCAGTGCGCTACTTGGGTCCGTTGTCGTGTGTTAGTCCTTGTGGGTTGTGAAAGCTGACGTTGTAAAAACTCGAATTTTCTCTTCAGTGAAGAAGTAAAAAGGTTTTTTTTTTCTTGTTCTAAGTGAATTTTTTTTTAGAGTTTTATTTTTTTTCTCATGCAAGAAAAAAAAAGGAAAAGTTTTTTTAAGGAAGTTGAATTACTCGAAATGTTCATTTATCTTCTTTTCACAGGCTTTTTATTCAGTCGATCAGATAAAAAGTAGGTAAATTAATTTAAAAAAAATATTAAATATTTAATTTATTTTTAAATTTTTACTAAAACTGTTAACTCATTACGATAAATGTTATTTTTGTTATAATATATATTATAATATACGTTTAAGTTTTATTATAGTTAGAACTTTTTTTGTTACAGTTAAAAATTATTAATTAATTTACTCATAAAAAATTTATGGGCGGCGTCCATTGGTCCACCGCGACGTTTTTACCCTGTCTGTATAGAAAGTTTTTCTCTTCGTAGGCTATAAAAATCAAATACTTTAAAAAATTTAGAAAAAAATCACGGACATGGAAATATTTATTTCTGTGAAATAAAAATTGGCATGCAAATTTGGAAAGCAGAGGAAAAGAAGAAAGGTCCTACCGGGATTCGAACCCAGGTCGCCAGATTCAAAGTCTGGAGTGCTAACCACTACACCATAGAACCATTGTTATAGAATGTGAGGTGATCCAGCATCAATCATGATCTATATATTAACAAAAAACTCACACCACACCCGTTATGTTAAAGGAAGAGACACACAGACTTGGGGAACTCACGAAATCCAACTTATATATCAAACACCTTCTTCAAATCTATGCAATTTTCCCGGGGCACAAATTGCCCAAAGGCCAAAGCTTTTTGCTCTTCCAAGTTCTATCTCATGTACACTTTGGTTATACAGCTATTGACCCTACCTTGAGAGAGAGATTCTGCAAGTCCTGAAAGTAGGAGGATGAGGAGGAGGGAGCTGATCCTGGCGGCAAGCCAGAAGAAGAGTCGCTTGCGTTCTCTGAAACATCTTTCCCACACATCTTCCTCATTCTGTCACTTTTGGAGACCTGTGGTGGTGATGACCCATTAATGGTGTCCACCTCCTCACCTTCACACATGAGCTCATCTAGAGTTGCCAGTGACTTCAGCTGCTGGCTGATGGAAGCGATTGTGTCCTGGCACTCTGCAAACCTCTTGGCGGCGACAGCCAGTTCCTTCTCCTGTGGAAGGAACAAAACAGTTAAATTGATCGCATTGGCATGTTGTTTAAGCAACATCTACGCATTCGAGCATCTATGCCTTCCTAGGCATTGTTCATGTAGATTGGAAACTGTTGGCATGGGAAAAATAATGATTCCTACACGAAATTCGAGTTTTGACAAAATTGGTAGGGGGAGGAAGCATATATTGCAATGGATTCACCTGTTTGATCTTGAATTCTCCGTTTGAGATTGCTGCTCGTCGGATCACGGCCTCTCTCTTTATTTTCGACAGTTCGTCCTCCAAATTCTTGCACTTTGTGGCCAGTTCTGCTGACAGAACCCTCTCCTCTTCAGCCTTCCCTTCCAGCATGGCTATCTTTTGATCTAGCTCCTGTACTTTGAGGCCTGCAGACGCGAGCTGGTTCTCTAGCAGCTGTCTCTGTGCTTCAGCTTGTCGCTTCCTTTTCAACAGTTGGTCCTCTAAATCCCGGCACTTGCCGGCGAGTTCTGCTGACGAGACCCTCTCCCCTTCAATCTTTGCTTCCAGCAGGGCGACCTTTTCATGTTGCTCTTCTGCTTTGAGATCTGCGGACTCCAGCTGGGATTCCAGCAGCTTCCTCTGCACTTCTGTATTCCCTGCTGCAATCTCGGCGGCTACCTTCGAATCGTTGGCAATTCGTAATTGCCTTTGCAGATCCGCCAGCTTCGTTTCAGTCTCTTTCAGCTGCTTGCATGTGCTCTCGAGACGATCCTGGGTTTCAGCCAGCTGCTTTTCCATCTCTGTTTTCTCAGTTTCCATCTTTCTCTCGTTCTTTTCCAATTCAGATATCCTCTCCAGTGAAGCCTTCAGGTCTGCTTCCAGCGAGCTGTTTCTGGTATCAACTGTGGAGTGCTCTGCTTGGGGATCGAGAGAAGGGCCACCAGAGTTGGTCTCAGGCAGTGCAACAAGTTTCTCCATCTCAAGGAAGTCATCCATGAGATCGATCTCCGCAGAAGTTGCCGTGGGGTTTCGTCCAACAGCTCTTCCGGGTTTGAACTGATCGAGTTCGGCAATTAGGGCTGATGCCCACACATCCGAACAACTCGGTCTGTCATCCGATTGAAGCGATCTTCCCCTGCTGCCTGCTGGGCCATCACCATGAGAGTCCACAAGAACCGAGTTAGTGTGAGGCTTGCGAACACCTGGTGATGATTTGCGAACCATGGCATGTAGCATGCGACACTCGGCTTCAAGCTTGGTCACCTTCTTTGTGCTCTCCAAGTGCTGTTTGCTAGCAGTTTCTGCTGCACGGTTACTCAGATCCCTCTCCAGAATCCGTATGTTGAGTTCTTCGGATTGGGTGAGGAGTTCAGACCTCAGGATATCATTTTCCTTCTCCATTTCCTCGAGTTTGAGTTGGAAGTCATGGCTAGCAGAGGTGGGCATTTCTTTGGCAGCCTCAAGCTGCACTTCAAGTTCCACCAGTCGGCTCTCGTATTCGAACTTCTCAGATTCCCATTCTTGACTCTTCTTAGCCAGGACATCTTGGAGCTTCTGTTCTTGCTCCTGTCTTGTCTGTTGGAGCTGCCTAACACATTCCTTCAGGGCCCCATTCAGCTGGCTAGTTCTCTCCTCAAGGGTGGAGTTCTTCTGAGTTGCTGTTTCTAGCTGGCGCCTCAAAGATGTCACCTCTTTTTCTGCCGTCTCCCATCCTGTATTGTCAAATTCAAAGAAGAGAGAAAAGAACAGAGGAACCCATTAACCGTGTAGAAGAGAGATGCCAGTGCTCATTTGTTTTTATGAGCAAACAGGTTGCAGCAGGAGATCCAAAGTTATCATTTGCAAAGGAAAAAACATTTCAGAGAGATTAACAGATTTATCCAGGTGAAAGCATCTTAAGGTATACTGTCAAAATGAGGAGAAAAGAAAAATCTAGATGATGATTCTGCTATCTTCTCAAACAAGCTCATACAGAATCTATGCAATTAAATGCCCAGACCCAATGCTTTCTAGAAAATTTGAGATAAAAGATTCAAACAAAGTTCTCGGGAAAAGATTCAAGCAAAGTTCTCTGCAACAGAAGTGCACCACAACAATACCTGAAACAGCTTCTTCTGCAACCTTCGCATTCTGGCCCACCAAGTCCTCTTTAGCACGGATGTTGAGAAGGGCAGATGCGAGTTTCTCTGTCAAGCTCTCTATGGTGTCGCCATCCTCACAACTTGCAACATTTGAAGGAACTTCGAGGGATTGCGCAGGGTTAGGAGAAGCCTTTGACACCTCCTGTGTTAAAATCCATCTCTTATGAGTTTTTTGACTTCTAGGATTCATACAATCTCAAGGTATCTCTCAAGGAACAATCAAAATTTTCACACTCAGACATCTGCGGTTGCACAGAGAAACCAAACATGAGTTTTCGGAATATGGGTTCACAACAAATAAGTCTGATAAAAACATCTATGATGAAACCTATCCATGTTCATGTATGATATCTAATCGCTAGTCCACAGGAACAGGAGAATACTTTCTGAGTAGCAGCACCCCTCGGATGTGAATATGTGATCTTTCCACCCCAATATGTACAAGCAGGAAATCGAATTGTAACAGCAAAAGACCAGTTTGATAGAAGCAGCAGGGCGAGACCTGATCGTCCGAGCACCTTTCGGAGTAGGAGGACGCGGATCCGCAGCTCTCGGTCTCCCCGGGGCTCTTCTCAGAGGACTTGCGCCTCCACAGCCAGCTGCGCCGGTCCATCTCCCTGATCCCAACCTCCCCGGCCGTCAAACAGCTCAGAGACCCCACTCACCGCAGCCCCATGTTCCCTGGAGTTTACACTTCGACGAACCACCCCTCTGGAAGACAAGATCCACCGGAAAGATGGGGGAAAAGGGTGGCCGGAAGAATAAACAAGAACCCATCTTTTCACAGCCCTTCATCTTTTCAGAGAAGTGTGCGCCGGAGGAACGCCAACAGACCCATCATGACAGCAGCAACCCCACCAAACATGGCTTGCTTCAAGTCCACCCCAAGACAAAGAACAGTACCACAAAAGGAAGAGGAAAAGATAGGAATGGAAAGAGGAAATTTTGCAAAAGCCCGCAAAGGCAAGGAACCATCAAAAGATCGCGACCCAGGAGCAAACAGTCGCAGTAAGATCAAAGATGAACCCCCCACCTCTCAGACAAAGAAAAGAAACACACACAAAAGGTTTTTTTTTTTTTTTTGTTCTTCCCTTTTAATTCAAAGCCATTGACGGAGATCCATCGTGAAGAGCTCCAAGACTGGAGCTTCGAGTCGGGGGGGAAGAAAAGTCATCTCGGAAGCACACTGTTGAAGAGGATGTTACGCAAAGCAAAAAAAAAGAGAGGGGAAACCCATTTATATAGAGCAACAAAAATGGAGACAGGATGGGGGAAGCATGCAGATGGGTGTGGGGGAGATTTGAGGACGTCAGGATTCTTGGAAGAAGATTTATGTAATGCAAGTGAAATGGTGATAAATGATAGGAAGAGCAGCAGCAGTGCTTCTTCCTCTGCCTCACCTGTCAGGGTGAGGGGGAGGGCCTGCATGTGAGGTGATCCCGAGGGCCTCTGCTGCAGCTGGACGTCCTTGTCGAAGAAGGGGAAGGGGGGCGATACTTTTCAGCTTTTCTGCACTGGGGGCCGGCCATGGCCCTCCGTTCATATCTTTTCAAAACGTAGCCCACTTTGTTCCCGCTCGGGAGCTGGGTCCTCTCCATCTCCTCCCCACCAACCCCATCTGTAGTCCCCCCGGCTCCCCTCCCATTCCGCATGAAAGAAGTCTCTCTCTCTCTCTCTCATGCACAAGATCCAAATAAGAAGGCGTGTGGAGCTCTCTTTTAACACAATCTTTCACTCGGGTTATGTACATCTTTATTTAATTTCTAAGTATTTTTTAAATAAATATTCTTCACATGATCCATACAGGTATGAACACCTTCACCAAACAGTCGGACATACCTCTTCATAGGCTGATGGTGGGTCTATATTTTAAGCTTTATGATTTAGGGTTTGGCGGGTCTAATGACTTCTTCCTCTCTGTCTCTCTCTCTCTCTCTCACACACACACACACACGTGCACACACACACGTGTGTTGTGATTAATTTAATTTCTTGTTTATTAAGTGGAGAAGGAAATTAATATATCAGGTTAATTATTACTTGGGGCAGTCTGATGTAATGTTGCCATTGTGTTGTCTTATTCTCCAGCTCACCTTAGAAACCTACCTTTTTGTCTGTTGAAGTATGAAAGTGATTTCATGCATATTCTTTTGGTACTCCTTTTTAAGATGTGCTTCGCACTAACACTGCTCTCCTAATCCGGCTACGTTTTTTAGGTACCTCACAAGGATTCATTTAGAATCTAAGTTTGGACTAAATAATTAGGGTACAGCAATTTCATATCAATTGCTTAAGTGGTGAAGACAAATTAAGGACGTTCTGGTACTTCACCCCACGTATAGTACAACGATTTAGACCTGTTATTGAAAGTGATAGAGAGAACTATGGTCCATGGATGACTCATCTTTTAGATTTTATCAAGCCAACTAAGGAAACCCCTCATTAGAAGTGGGTAGCTAGGTACTATCTCCCTCAAATATAAGGGGGTGAGGCAGGGGCAGATATAAGATGAAATATAATTGAGGGGTCAAAATAAGAAGATGTACAAAGCGAGTAAAATAGAGGGAGGCCAATTTGGAGATTTCTTTAAAACTTAATACTAGATCCGCCCCTGGGGTGAGACCTACAACGATGTGATATTTATAAATTTTATCTGCAAATGTTTGAGGTGGACGGTATCTACTTGCCGAAGTGCAAACAACTAACTTTTCTTATTAGGTATCATATCTTCTATCTCCCTATGCAAGCATCAAGGTTTTAACTAAGCTAACTTAGCCATTTAATGTAGACTTCACATAATGGGAGAGATGACAGTGGATATACATAAAAAGAGGATAATGTTATAGTACCACAACTTTTTTCCATTCTCTAGTCTCTTTTCGTGGTATCTGATTTGAAATTGGTGCTGTTTTATTGGATAAGAAAAAATAAATAATATACTTTTGCAGTTTTATAATTGGCCCAGTACTGTTAAACTTGATTTACTTACCTTGAAGGTGACAGAACTAATGATAACACAATCTGGTGCCCTGTTGGCTCTATAGGAAATAGATGGCAAAATAGCATTGTATTAGGTTTTCTATGTAACTACTAAAAAGAAAGAGGAGGACAAACATGGTTCCCTACGTAGGGATATTGGAATATTATTTCAAATAAACGGCTCTTATGAGTGTACGGTTAGGGATCAGAACTGTGAAGTAGATCCCTGTCAAAAAAAAAAAAAAAAGTACACATGTAGACATATATATATATATATATATATATATATATGACTTCTATTGCAAGCTGAAATGTGTAATATATACTCTTGCATGGTCAATTTGTCATAGCATGCTTAAGAATCTTTTAGTGGCCTTTTGACCGATAGATAGGAGCATTGATTGGCAGCTCGTAGAGGCAGTAGTGAGCAGAAAGTCTTGTCTACTGAGAGTGGAGAGGTAGGCGGCAGCAGCAGCAGCAGCTCCTCACTGGGTTGAGGCCAGCTTGATCGATGTTGGAAAACAAGAAAGCCCCACTCTAAGGATCGATGAAGAAAAGGTGATACGTACGGATGCCTCTATAATTTGCTTATGAATAAAACTATGAGATTGACGTTTAGACTGGTTATGAGGGTCCTTAGTTTGATAAGAGAATGTTTTAAAATATCATATATATATATATATATATATATATATAGTTGGAAAGATTTTTGGTGGACTAAATAAAGATAGAGCTTAGGAAGATGTTGGTCTCTTCGGCAACCAGATAGAATATATATATAAGGTGCGTTAGTGTAATGTTAGATGGAGAAAAGCTTTATAAGATTTTTACTTTTTCTACTTTTCATACAACGCTTTGAATTCTGTTGGGATACATAGAGCACGCACAGAAACAATGGAAAAGTCATCATAGGTTAATTTATCTTGAATGATGTGTAGTTTATCAGAGATTTTGCTTTACATTGTAGCATATCGACTGTTCGGATCGTCTTATATCAGTTGTGGTGGCCAGTGTGTGGCCCATGTTGTGTGTAGCAGGTACTTACACAGATTTTCGGTGCGTTGTGGGCCGACTGGTTGGCACGAATTGCTTGTTTATTATCTATCTTTAAACGCGACAGAGGGGTCCATCGCGTTCTCATCGCGACACTCGGGGACGTCGTATTCTGGTTGCCGCTGTTTTGGCTCGTCGTCTGCATACGCGCCGCGTGTTGCGCGCGGGGCGGGCGTGCTGACATCGACAGGCTGATCGCGACGGGCAGTCGCGTCGCGACCTGGTCGCGACGTAGCGATACGTCGCGTTCTCAACCGAGCTGCGTTTTTAAGAAACCCTGGTAGAACAGAGCTTTCACAAGCTTTGCTCAACCAGGGGAGGATTTGCTCGTGGGATTCTGGGGTGATTCGAGTTCGTGGGCCTCGGTTGGTCGTGTTCTCGCCGCGAGGATCACGTGTGGAGCGGGAGAAACGCTGGGTTATCGCCTGTTTTTGTGTTCTTCATCAAAGTAGGGAGATTCTACCCTTTTCTTCGTGGATTTCGTGGGTGTGTGCATGTGTGATGTGTTTAATGCTTTAAGAACCATAGAAAGCATGCTAGGGCATCACAAAAAACATGAAAGATGGATTGAAAACCAGGTTTAGCAGGGTTATGGGGTTTCTGGCGAAGGGGACCGGTTAGGGTTTTTCGCCTGCGAAGGCGACAGTCTCCCCTGTCGCGATCAGATCGCGACAGGACGACACATCGTATTCGCTCTCTTGGTTGCGACATGTCGGGGGGTCGCTACCTGAACGCGACCTGGACCTCTGTCGCGATCACAGCCGAGGGTTACTTCTTGTATGTAATTGTTAATGTATGAATCTGTTTCTGTTTAATCGATGCCTGGCATGGTTAACCGGTGTGTGTAGGAGTGTTTAGCGGTGCTTCGGCACTTGTTGCGCTCCTTGGGAACGCGGTTCACATGGTGAGCTTCAGGCTTATGTGGTTGTGAGTGTGTGACTGGTTTCAGTGACCCTTGTGTGTTCACGTGCGTGCGTAGTGTGCATGAGTTTTTGTGTGCGTGGCAGGTAGTGTTACGCCTTCCGTGGTTACCTCTTCAGTTGGGAGCCCAGGTTCCGAGATGAGCCATACACGTGGGTGTGCTCGGGGTTTGTCCCGGTATAGTGGTACTGTCAGGGTCTTGTCGTCTTCTTAGACACCCTCACTCTCGGAAAGAGTTGTTGTCCGACTGAGGGAAAGACGGCAGTGGGACAGTGACTGTGAGAGTTTGTGTTTAGTCACTTGTAGCGCGATCGTAGTTGGGGGGACGGACACCAGTAGACGTACTGGACCCCAGCTAGTTCTGTTTCCAGTGCCTCATTTTAGGGAGCTTGGGCCAGAGTCCCTAAAGGTGTCAGACATAGGCCTGCGGGGTGTGTGACTGCAGGTGTGGTGGTTTGGTTGGTCTCCACAGTTCTTGTTTGGTTTAGTGGAGCGGCAGCTGGACCTTTCGTCCGTGGCTGCGAGACTGAGAGGTAGACCTGTGTGTTTGTCCGGACGGTTGCTGGTGTCGCGAGCCAGGCTATGCGACCGGAGTTTGACGTTTACCTACTTTAGCTCGTACACTTGTTTGGGTTTTCGTTATTTATTAAAACTGTGTTCGGGGTCAGCAAGCGGTAAGTAAGTTACAGCTTTAATATTCTACTTAGATAACTCTATAAATTGCTATAGCATAGCTTCCTGCTTAGTTACTTGAGTTGTGGTTTACTCGGTTTCTTTTGGGGGAGTTTCCCTACTGAGCAGTGACTAGCGAGGCTCACTCCCTACTCCTTTCAGGTGAGGGAGAGTAGGAGGCTTCCCGTCTGTCTTCTAGTTCCAGGCCGTGCCGTAGCGGAGCAGGATCTGCACCACCACCATCAGTGTAATTCTCTCTCTTTGTACACCTCGGGGTATGCCCCATGTTTTGTTGTACTGGTTTATAGTTTTAGTGAGGAACTGGCTATGTAAATCTCATGTAAGTATTTGTGGAATGGAAAGTTTACTTCTGTTCAGTTGTTTCCTTTATATTTCTACGGACATGTGTGAATGATATCCTTGCGAGGCTTCGGCTCGTTCGTGGGAGGCGGAGTCGTGTCAGACTCGTTATTAGGTTAACGGATTTGAACGATGTGGTCCGTCACATACATAAACATAATCTGAATTAGCACCCCCCTATCCGATGGTCAAAGTCCCTCTAGAAACATACATCAAAGTATACTCTTAGAAAACTGGTTTATTAACACCATTTCCTGACACTAAACTTGACACAAACTAATAAAAATGTGCCACATCATCAGAAACACTTCATAAAAGAGGGGCTTGTGATGTGTTTTGATTGGTGTGCTAAAAGTTGTGTCTAGAAAATATTTTACTAAACCATTTTCCTTACTCTTACCACCACTGAGCTCCTTACAAGAATGTGGGTGGTTCTATCACAACTCTATTGGATAACGGAACAATAGAATCTAGTTGAACAGGGATTCTTAATTTTGAGATAAAAGGATATATATAAAATGATCTAATCGAAGATTGTTGGAATAATATATGTCAGGCATACATGCAGTCATGCAGACGCCAGGTCGACATGCATGTCTGCATGTTTGGCTTAAAGGTGTAGGAGACATGGAAGAAAACGAAGCAAAGGAGAAGAAAACAAAGTGGTCTAGCTAGCTGTTCTCCATGTTCCAATAAAAGAGTCCAGAATGATCTATCCATTAGCTGCAATCTATTGTCTGGCCAATTTGAGATCAGTTTCCAAGATGATGTGTTTGTGAGATCAATCCAATAATTGTGCACAAGTTGTGGGGCTTCAGAAACTAGTGTGAAAAACTCTTGACATATAAGATTAATGCACATTTTCTTATATTTTCTGAAGCTTTCATGCGAACCAAGACTGCTTGGACTCCTGATTAGTGAATAAAAACTTGTTTTGGGAAGTGGGTGGGCTTCACATGAGACAGTATAAATGTCTTTAACTTTTTTTTCCCTTTTCTTTTCCATTAAATAAAATGAAAGCCTGCCAAGTCCATCATGTGTCAGAAGGCCAGTTCGACATGCAGATCATCCAGACTCAATAAGAAGCTTACATTTGATGCTCTTGATCAGTTCTACCTAATCTTTGGAAAAGAAAAGAAAGCTACAAAAACACATTAAGCAAATGATAGAAATATGAAACTATACAATTGTGATTTGCCTGACATTTTATCCTGTTATAAGTAGCTTTATCTTTCTAAAAGATGTCTCTATCTGTTTTCCCTTTTTTTGCATATCTCAATGAGCTTGGTAAATTATAGCTAGATTTCCTTATTAGATCATTGGCAAGATACTGAGTGATGGATCAATCCAAGAATCCTGTCAATTCTGAGATTTGAGGACAGGCTAACATATTATCCGGAACCATGCAAGGGGTGTTTGTGTGTGTATGTATGTGGACCCCATTTAGCAAGCAGCTGAAAACAAGTCCAAGCCAATAGATCTCTCTCCTGTGGGTGCCCCGCTGTGGTCTATCTCAGTGTCAGTGGTCTCCCACAATCAGTACGCTAGCTGAGTAGTTACAAGCTGAGCAAAAGCAGCAGTACTCCGTCTCATCACCTCCGGCCCAAATCCTATTCTACAATATACATACATGTAGTGATATATATATATATATATATATATGAGTAATACTATGGTGTGCGTGAAAGGGGCCGGCCCCTCCACCGCGCGCCGCGTGGAGGGGGCGGCCCCAGGTGCATTAAATGCACCGTTTTTTTTTAACTTTTGAATAATGTACACAAATGACCTGTTAGTGCATACAAATGACATATTAGTGCACACAAATAGTACATTAGTACACACAAATAATATATTAGTGCACACAAATACAATGTGCACTAATATATTATTTGTGTGCACTAATGTGTCATTTGTGTGCACTAACGGGTCATTAATTTGTGTGTATTGTTTAAAGATTAAAAAAAACAAAACAAAACAAAACGGTACATTTAATGCACCTAGGGCCGCCCCCTCCACGCGGCGCGCAGGTGGAGGGGCGCGGCCCCTCCACGTCGGCTATGCTCCGGCACCGAGAGCATAGTATTTCTATATATATATATGTTTATAAATATATAGACCCTCTAAATCATGCCCAAAATATCTAATGGGTCTGAGTTAGAAATGACCCCTAGAAGAAGAATAGGAAGAAGGGTATTCAAAGAGACTTTAATTCTATATTAAATGTCGTTTCTTTCTTTCCCACCCAACAGTCTTCAAAAGGAGCATGGGGAGACTACTGTTCAATCCAACTCCACAATCATCGAAGATAGATGTTTATTCCATGGAATACAAAATATAACAGCATCCGAGTTGGGACATCCTAAGGTCGGCTAATTAACGCCACCAAAACAAAACTTAACTCATCAACATATATATATATATATATATAATTATTATTATTATAATATAAGTGATGGCAGAATGACTCCCAAGGATGGTGGAGTCGGGGAAATGATCCTTCACAGGTTAACTAATGAAGACTGAGATATCAACTTCCATGGATGCAAAAGTATAGGGTGAGAGAGCCAATGATCAGAAGTTCGAGTGATTACTGACGTCGTGGATGCTGGTGAATACATTTATACTGCTGTTAAAATAGCCGAAACCTCTCGAGCGTCATTTAATTTCTCTTAATCATGAGATGCTACTGGTCATAAATATCTAGACACAGCCTCTCAATTACGAACTAAAAGGACAACTATTTGCCGTTCGTCGCTTGTGCACAAAGAAATTTCCTGTCTTGGGAGGTTAACATTACTAAGAAAAACTTTCCAAAACTTTGTGCAGTACTATTTCTACTAGGCATAGGGATAGAGCAAGATCCCCCGGGTACTGGTTACAGTACTGCGCCAAACGCACTGCGTTAAACTATGTCCGATCATTGGAGGGGGGGCTCTTCACAGCCTCCTTTCCAAGCTTTGTCACGTGCCTAACTGTGGATCGTGTGTAACAATGGTGATCGAGGAGGATCTCCCTACCTCCACATCAAATAGAAAGGTTTATTGTATTTATATGTTACACTTTAAGTGTAATATAATTAGGTAATAACTCATATGACACTCTTCACATGAGAAGTGATAAAGTGGCAATCTAAAGCAACGTTTGGTACCGGGGTTAGGCGCTATTCTGATGCAAGAATCTCTGACAAATCCAAACGTGGTTGCAAATGTGCGCGTCCGTCCTGGGAGTCTGTGCACAGCGATTCTTCGCGGCGAGAGAGAGACAGACACAGCCGGAGCCGTCTCCCCCTTCCACCAGAAGCGGAGACCGATCCGCTTCAGAAAAAGGCAGACCGATTCTGAGGGTGTTTTGACATCCATGCCCACGCCTTCAACACTACTGTCGCGTAGAAGAGGAGCTGTTGTGGGGACGAAGGAGGAAGGATAGAATGGTAAACCTCATCACGAATCGACGTTTGTGCAGACGCCTGCTCCCAAGTGACCTGGCGGCTTTTGGCGCTCCTCTCTGAAAGCGGACATGTACTTGACAGGGGGCGGAAAGCTGCTTTCGGTAAAATCGAGTAATTGGTACCCCGGTACCAAACGGTGCCTAAATGTTAGATGTCACATAGATTTGGTTGTCTAATCAAGTGCAATAAATCTTTCTCCCACACCAAATATTGGCTGCTGGGCAACAAGGAAGAAATAAAGAAAGGAGGGGGTTAGTAATCACAGCAAGTCGGATCAATAAATCGGACCGGAACTATCTTTGGCATCGTGTCCATACTGCATTAATTGGTCTGAACCAGCTCGATCAGAATTTTTTTTTTTAAGAGAAAAAATGGGAAGGGAAAAATTTGAGTTTTAGAAAGGGCGAATCCGAACCACACTAACTAGTTCGATGTAGTTGCACCATACCAAACTCTGTGTCAACTGTTTCATGGGCCAACCAACTCATATGATGATATGATTTAGATGAATCGAACCGATTCGATCCGACACGTCCAACTATAATAATAATAGCGAAGAGAGAAGGGAGGGTAGAACAAGATTGTCAAGTAATGCTACTTGAATGAGGTTGAGAGGTCGAGAGCTCCATCCAACTGTTAGGACCATGCAGCCATTAGCATGCCAACTTGCCAGATGTGCGACGTGTACCAACTTTTGCTGTTGTTTGCTTCTGGACACAAGTAATTATTCTCTCAAACCCTGCGTGTGAGTTGGGCCCATGCATGCATCAAGGCCCATCTACGGCACTCTGTACATGAGACAAAATTGATCACCTTCCTTGGTCGTGTACCGTATCCTATCTACATATATACACCTTTTCTTTTGCCCTCTCGCTTCTAATTAATGTGTAAGAAATGTTGGGATCTTTACATGTATATCACTGAAACTTCGAATTCTCACAATCATGGATATCCTTGTCTTCAGAAATATTGTTTTAACTATACCCATAAGATTGTAATTATACGGTCAACTTTAACACCATGATTGGTTTTCCACATACCTGCCCAGGCCATCAGCCCCCAGAATAGTAGTTACACACCAAATCCGAAACATCGGAAAGTTGAAGAATCAAAGGCGAGAAGACTGCACAATAATGTTGATTCGTGAAATGTAGAATGTGCACAAGTTCACGTTCCATACTTCACGAGATGGAACACACACACACACATGATGGCGATGAGGGAAAAAGGCGAGATGCTGCAAAAAGATGCATGGGCTTTCTTCGACAGGCGAATCAAAAGTTCCCCAATCTTCGCATGGCATTATGGGACAAGAATCGCAGCGGACAAAAAGCCCTTGACATCACTTTGGGGAACTTTACGTGGAGTTCGATATTGTGATAGATTGAGAAAAGATTGAGAATATCTCTAAAATTTTGAGAATATTCTCACTCTATTTTCAATCTATTTCAGTATCAAATATATGACAAACATGACCGTACAGTTTTCCAAAACTTAGCACAGTGAGAGAGCTACATAGTACTAGAGGAGAAAAAGCTACTTTATCTTGTCTCAAAAGCGGACCTGCAGCAATGCGTTAGAAGGTTGGAAACCTGTTATTAGAGTATAGGGAGGATCCCTCCATAGATCTCTGTAGTATCCTGATCAGTTTTTTTTTCCCTTTTTTTCTTTTTTTTTTCTTGGTTTGAGGGTGGAGGAGATGCATTACATGTACAAGTGAGTGCAATAAATGCTGATGCAACATACTCTTTTTTGCATAAATGTTCTAAACAAGAATAACAAGATTTGAGATAAGATATAATGACACTTTGTCTCTTACGTTTCTCTTATCTCACGTCTCACCGGATCAAATATAAACTAAACAACTAGATGTGTACTAATAATAGAGATAGAATGAGTCCAGGTGGGAGGGAAAGTACCCTGCAGGTGACGGATTCTACACAGATCCACCCACTATCCGATCTTAACAAATCTCACATAAATTAGGAATAGATTTGTAGTACCTACCCGGGTCGAAATTAAATAGGTAGCAAACAATGGAACATAGACCCAAGGGAGCTAGACCTATCTTGTTTGTTGTACGCTTACTAGCTTCTTCAGATTCCGAACCCATGTTCGCACCATCTGCAAAGTCCAAATGTCTTTCAAACTTTGCTGCTGGACAACTTTTCATGGACAGAATCTGATGAAACTTGTCTTTGCATCCCTCATTTTACGCAGGCCATTGTCCCACCACCTCTTTTGCGATCCTGCAGCTTCCACCTTGGGTAAGAGAGCAGAGACCAACGGGGTTAAACTATCGTTGGAAAAAACGTTTAATCTTAAGAAGCACAGAGAAGATCATCTGTCCAGGAACATCCTTCACACGCGTACTGAACACCCCACGAAATAATGTATGCTAGAGAGGAAGAACACGAAAGCATCCGGCCCTCCAGTTTCCAGTTCCCATCTTGGGCATGGAAAACAGAAACCAGCAAGTAACACTCTCAACGGGGAACATGATCGAAACGACAATCAAACACACGAATGGCACACACACAGTTACACTGCATTTTCAGTGAAACAAGGCCATGAAAAATATATAGCAGTCTCAAGGCCACAGGTCAGAATTGGGCAAGGTGAACACAAGCTAAAATTAAGGTGGAAGTCGGTTGTAAGCAAGGTCCTCATCATTCACCAAAATTATGATTATCCGCATGTCCAGGATTCATAAGACATGAAACAGATCTCAAAGTTGAAGGTAAAAAGCTACAAGCAGACATGTATATCAGTTTACCTTGTAAAGCGAGAACTTTACAAAAAAATACAACACCGTGAAATTCTCCTGCTAAATCTGAGTGGGATGTGATGTATGAACAGTGAATAGGTCATTAGTCCATCTTTTCGCAGACCTGGACAACTTGGGAACTGCATGCTCATTGTACGCTGTTGAGCAATAAAATTGAACATCACTCAAGACAGCCTTTGTTTCCCTATTTAACTGTATTTGTGATGCAAAGGGAAGTTTGTCAGACGTCCATCGACAAGGGGGCTGAGAGCATCTATACTTGAAAGATTCTCACAAAACCATTCTGAAATCATGACTTGGATCGCTTCAAGTAGACCATTACACCGATTCCTGTTAATAGAACAGCACTAGCTAAGACCCCAGTCTGCAAAGATACCCAACCACTTTTCTGAATAGATGATACATCTGCAGGTGGTGGTGTTCGCTCCTTCACACTTGAGTGGTAAAGGTGCAACCTTAGAACCTGGAAAGGAACCAAAAGGGAATAATCATGGTCAAACATGGGAGCTAAATTTTCAGCACTTGCATAGATCATGTATGCCACATTTCTGAACTAAGCAAACCATTCTTGGGAGTTAGCTACATTATTACATTTTCCAGAACACATATACACTTATCAGTGAGTAAATGTTGCCAACATTACGAACTTTCATGCAGAGTAGGTGTGTACTGGTGTCCATTTCTGCCTTCTCATAAATAACAAAGACAGATCATTGTGCTGAAACAGAAAGCTTTTAATATTCCAAAGAGAGCAAATTATTCAGAGGGATATTATAGAAATTCTGGAAGCAAGTAGATAAGCAGATATATCCAGTATGTCTGACACAGTCAAATGTAACATTGGATGAAGTATTCACACATAAGAAAGATTTTAGACAAACAAATTACCTTCCACCCAGCTACTCTTGCATGGCTCACAGCATCAGTGAGGTCACTGTCCGTGGATAACAGCACCCTGTCACCTTCATCATCTTCATACTGGACAATGCAACAATATTATAATCCTGCAAATAGTTCAGTGGAGAAAGATACCATAATGAACAAAATATACAGAAACTAACCATTAGCGGGGGATTATCTTGAACACAGTCCGTTCCTATTCTTTGGTTGACAGCTGAGACAAGCTCACTCAGGTTCTCCGTGCCTGCATAAGGACAAATATAAGGATATCAGAATGTGAAAAATCTGTTGACTTAATGTACAATTCCAGTATGGCATTTCCAATGAAAATACTGGTCATGACTCCGGACTCACTGCAATTGAATCTGTGGACACGTCCCTTCTGGTCTTCAAACTTGAAGGCAAAGGAGTTTCCAAGGCCAAGAGAAGGGTAGAAAGATTCGGATGGCATTAACCCAGATAGTTCGCTGCAAGACAATCAAATTGTTTCTTACATACTAAAAAATAAGATAGAAAACTGCCTTGTAGATGGACAATAAATTGAAACAGACACATCTGCGTGTTTGAAAAGGTGATACCTTCGAGAGTCATATTCATCCTCAGGTGGCTCCAAAGCAAGAGCAGAATCCCAGAACTTTTGCATCATTGTGTTGGTTACGTCATTTACAGAACCAAGCCCCCCATCAGCCTAGAGCAAGGGAAAATTGGAACATTAAAGGGAAAAAGTATTACTCTCAATGAATTGTGAAATTAAAAAAGAACAAGATGAACCGATGAAGGTTATTATCGTTAAAGATCAAGAATTCAAGATATCTATGAAGCAAGGCCTGAAAAGTTGCATGGACCATCCAACTTATGTAGGGGTTTCATGTGAACAGATCAGGGCACTAATGGGAGAAATAAAATGGCCACTGGTGGCTACTTCCAGAGCAGTCAGCAACGGCTACTCGCAGGTCGCAGCCTTAGCCACTCCTAAGATACCAAAGTGCATTCCATCCTCTCTCAAAATTTCATTCTTCTCAGCATGTTTATGTCAGATTTATAGTTGAACTACAACCTTGACGCCCATATAATTTTTACTTTTACCCTTTTCTTTCATATTTGCTGATACCCCATCTCCTCTATCTGTTGATTAAAGAGCATTCTAAACTATAAACGAATTTTCAAAACCCCATTTAGTTGTCAAACGTGAAAAAGAAAGAATATTGCATAGCAGATTCCTCCTAACCTAACCACACCTTAGTCAAGTTTTCCTCACCCCCAACCTACATAACGAATGTTGCGGCCTTTTTATCTAATACAATTGTTTTACTTTTCTAAAAAGAGATAAACTGTACAACCAATTTATGAAAACAAAAGGGGCAGGACAATTAAGAGAGGAGAGGAGAGGAGAGGTTCCTCATCCTCTGCCAGCAACAACTACATCTAAAAACGAAGAATACGTGGGCTTTCTGATAAATAGTTGGATACGATGGGCAAATCAGAGAATGCCAAAGAATATAAAAAATAAAGTATTCCTTACCATCGAAATCGCCGCATGAGTTATTTGCAAAACATCCACACAAGCAATGATGCTTCCTTCTGCAAAAAGGATACTCACAACCAGACTTGACATTTAATTCCAACATTGGTTACCTTATTATCTAGACCTACTAAGGGATACGTAGGAAAGCACATTATGGATCAAAAGAGCATCGGTTACCTTTATCCACAACAGGGAGGTGTAAAAATTTCCCATCATGCATTATATGGAGAGCATCAAGAATGGTAGTGTCCACAGTTGTGCATTCAGGATTTGGAGTCATAACCTTCAGCAAAAGAAAGCATCTATTCAATCATATGTTAAAAATAGAAAATCACATAAACAAACATGAAAGAACAATATTGGATACTGGATTTTATGATCTAGCTACAAAAGTGAATAGCTCAACAGATATTACTTTGCACATAAGATTACAACCCATATTTGATTCCATGGATATATTAACATATATTTGTTGGATGGCAAGATCATCTATGGATACTTTTGGGATCTTTTCTCTCAATGTTAAAAATTGGCAACCTACAAAAGAATTGTGTGACCTTATCCGAACAATATTTAGAATTAGGAAAATAATATGGATCCAATCATTTTCAGCAGATATTTGAGAGGATCAACAATATTCATGATGTTCCCCCTCTATTTTGTTGTGTGTTTGGGAGAATGGCGGAGGCCTAGATGAAGAAGTTGGTTAACGATTTTTGATCTCCTACACTAATCCATATTGAAAATATTGCAACATAACCAATTGTTGCAACAACATGACCAACGTGTATCCATCTCTTCGTAGACAACAGGTTCAAACTTTATATAGTGACCACTATATCAATCTTAATTTGAGTTATCTTTTGTTTCTTCACTGACAGTATTGAAAATGTGACAATATCACACAACTTGTCACCCTGAAGACAAACAGGCACTATTAAAGACACTAACATACAACACAAAGTCTAACCTATGACATCTCTTATTCTCTTAAGACTGATAACAGTCTGCAGAAAATGTCAACAACCATGTCAGAGAATTAACCCAGAAGGGAAAAAGTAGAAGGAACATATTTGACAAGATACATTTACTGTAGCAGAAACAGAGGGTAATTTGGCACCAGAGACAATCAGTTCAAATTCATGAGCCAAACAACACTTCCACTAGAAGAATCACAACCTTATTAGTGCAAATCTATTGTCACATGGATGGACTAGAGGATGGCAGGGAAACAGCATCAATTGGTGTATATTTACATTGCACTAATGAGGATAACAA
Source organism: Colocasia esculenta (assembly GCA_014218235.1). NCBI lineage: Eukaryota > Viridiplantae > Streptophyta > Magnoliopsida > Alismatales > Araceae > Colocasia > Colocasia esculenta. Next base: position 197,434,255 of record CM024754.1, on the reverse strand, counting down.
AGATGTTGACAGGCATCCAAAGAAAATAACAAAATAATGGATCATCATTACACAATCAGAGGTTAAAGTTCATTTTCAAAAGCAAATTAGACAATGCCTATGTGTTTCTGTCTACAAGGCATATGCAATGAAAATGGTTAAATGCCAGATCATTGAAGCTAATTACACGTAAATGAGGACCAGCATAGAACTGGAGGATCACGTATTCATCCTTCTATACCAACATTCTCCATAAATAATAAGCATGATACTCTTGCATCTTCTAACCATAGATGTTAGTATCAGCCGAAACCAATCCGAAACTGGCCTGGAACACTATAGCAAATCCGAAACCATTAAAAATAATATTTTAAGTTTCGGCCTGGTTTTGGCCAAAATCAGACCAAAACTGACCGAAACTGGCCACTCTTAAGGCCACTCAAAATGCCTGAAACCGGCCGAAATGAAACCGATACTAACATCCTTACTTCTAACAAGTTAAGATGTTTCCCAAAGCCTTACAATAATAAAGTTGATTGCATATAAACAGGGGCCTCTGCATGCAAAGAAGCTTGCTAAGCATGATACTCTTGCAGATTCTAACAAGTTAAGATGTTTCCCAAAGCATACACTATTAAAATTGATTGCATATAAACAAGGGTCTCTGCATGCTAAAAGGCTTGAATGTTCATTGTGTACCAGCATTGTGCATAATTTCTAGTCACGGTATTCTTGCACTCATCTACAAAAAGAGGATCTTCATATATCATAATCATGAAACTCTTCTACTCATCATCATCATCATCATCATCATCATCAGAGCCTTATCCCATTATTTGGGGTTGGCTAATGAAACTCTTATACTATTTTGATAATAAAAAAGTACGTTTAAGAAAGTGAGGCCTATCACTGTACAATAAAATGACATCAAAGTGTAGAAAAAGCCAAAAGGCAGAAAAAATTAAATTGACAAAGACCTTTTCCACAAGAGTGAGCTCTGGTGAAAGATTCTGAGCAACAACTCGCATAAGGACATCTTTTGATCTGAAAAACATGTAAAGTCCCATCAATTTCAGATATACTGATACACAGTCACTGAATGACAACAGAGAACAGAAGGTCTTCATTAGAACCTACGTTAGAATTCCCTGGGGCTTGCCTCCACTCATGATAATCACTGAACTAACTCGCAGTTCACGCATTTTTTTTGTTGCAACACTCACAGGATCTGATGGTGATACCGATGCGACTCTGAAGGAAAACAACAGCAGCAGATCAATCCATTTGGGCGGCAGTTTCAAGCATGAGCAGGAGCCAAAATAACAGCAACTTTTAGTAGAATTAAATATTACTTGATGTTCTCAGCAATTATTGTTGAAAGTGATGGCTTAAACATCCGCTCCCGAAGTGTTTCTATGAAAGCATAAGGAGCTGAAGCACCAAACAAGAAGAAGGAATCAAACACAGGCTTAGGAAGCAATCTATGTCAAATGTATATTTCTCTTTTCAACTCTACTTGGAGCTTGCAGATCAGTTCTTGCTACAGAAACATCATCATTTACAAACCTCCCAAGGAAAAGGAGTATCCAGGAGATGCATATATTCTCATTATAGCAAACTCAAGGCTTATCAATTAACATTAGCCTGCTATCAATTGCTACCTTCCTATACAAGCAGAATTTCTAATCTGTTTATTATGGTATATAGACCATAATTGTCACGGTGCCTGCCTAGGCAGGAAGGCACCCAAATGAGGGCTAGGTGAGAGTCTGCCTTATTATGATCACGCAGGTCAATCTGTGTGCCTACCCACACATTGGATAATAAGGACCTCAAGCTCCATATTCCAACACTGTTCACAATCCTTAGATTGTTAACATTGTCAAAGTCATTAAATGTTTTTAAAAAAATCTTAATTGTTCAAGAACCATCTAAATGTAGTGTTTTTAATAATTTTTTAGTGAATGCTATGTTCTATTTTTAATTATAATGTCATACTACATTTCTATTGCATAATTGCATTTTCATTATTCATACATTATATAACTTCAGATATTTAAATTCCATACAAGGGGGAGATATCACATTGGGCACCATCTTAGACACCTAATGATCTGAATGCCGCCTAGGTGGGTGCCTAAGCGCTTAGGCGCTTAAGGACCCCAAGAATGCCTTGGGCACCATGGTGCCACAACTATGATATAGAAAAAAAGGAAAGGGGATACTTTCCATTGCATAAGGTCAATACTGAAGAGGAAATGATATGCGATAATCATTCCACATGTTTTTTCCACTATCCCAAAGAGTATTCTTGACAATTGAAGGAAACAAAGAAATTCTTAAATTTTTAGAAGAAAAAAAATATCCAGAAAGACACATCTATCAGGCAAAGACAAAACGATATTGAATTATGGTTTTCACATGGATTACCAAGGCTTTATTATCTATGCCTATTAAGGGAACTGATCATGAGATAGTTAGCAGAGATTTGAATAACCAAAACTGACCAGAAAAGTTGCTTCCCCACTGACGTTCAACTCCTTCAACAGCAGCTGCAATGGCACTGCCTTGCTCTGCAGCTTTTTCCATTCTTGATATTGCATCATAGAGACATTTTGTGATGTCAAGCAAGGCAATAACTTCTCCATTTTCCACAACAGGAAGGTGCCTAAATTTCCCTGTAAAGAAAATATAAGGAGAAACAAAGTCAGGTATCAATGAGTAGTACTTAAACTTAGCCAAGATTAAGGTTAATGATGACAAAGTTTTGGTCTCCTAACATTTATTGTCAAATTTCCAAGTCATAAGGAATTTAAAGTTACCTTAAATATTTGAAGGTACCATAATCCAAAAAGTTTTGACAAACCAAAAGCATGCCACACACCGTAATCCAATTTCCTAGTCAATGTCACCCAACAATCCACCATGCATCTCTGTAAGAGTACTTCAGGCTAATGTTCTGGTGTACAAAACTCAACTTCTTGCAAGACCCAAATATACTCATTCTCACTTGCAAGCACACAAAAAGTCTACTGACATCAGCAATTACCCTCAAACTTTTGGATGTTATGAATGAAAGAACTATACAATGACACACCGGGAGGAATTGTTTTCACTCAAAACTAAAGCAGATAAACTAAGAAGTAAACATTTTTAGGATAAGCTCACCATATAAGCCATTGAACTGATACTTGCATTTCAAACAGTATTAAGAAAACAACTGGAAAGTAATGTAACCACTACGTGAGGAAGTAACCTTGCACCATCTTCTGTAAAGCCTCAATTGCCAGGGAGTCTGAAGGGACGAACACGGGATTCCTCGTCATAATCTTTGCAACTACTGTTTGCTCCGGCCTCAGTCCCTCTGCTATAACCCTAGTAGAAACATCCTGCGCATGCCACAATCCCCCCAAAACGAAGAGCAACTTTTCATACGATTTTAGATGAACCAATGACAAAACAGTACAATCACTCAAAGGAGGGGAGGGAAAAAAAAAAAGTGCTCGACAGAGAGCAATAATCACCTAACCTTATCGGTAAGAATCCCGGAGAGCAGGCCATTCGCATCCGTGAGCAGCACAGCATCCACCCGGCGGGCGGCCATCCTCCTGCATGCATCGGAGACGGTCGTGCCCTCGGGGATGGTGAGGGCCTTCGACAGCCTCAACTTCTTCACCGTTCTCTCCCCTCCGGCCCCCTGCCCCATTTCAAGCCCCAGAAAGAAAAACACGAGTCAAACCCCCCCACAAACTCCAACAAAACGGTACACCATACACACATACACACACACACACAAAAACGCAGAGAGCATCGTTCTCCTTACAGCGGCTGGTTGGGGGAGGAGGGCTTCGCCGACGCGCCGTTGGGGGCCGCGGCTGCCGCGCCGTTCTCGGATGGAACCGGTTTCTTCACGGCCGACGGGCCTCGCCTGGTCATCAGGCTGCTCCTCCTGGGGGGCGGAGGGGCGGCGTGGGTGCTCATCGCCGGGGAGAGAACTAGGATTCCGCCGCAGAACAGGAGAAGGCGATCGAGGACTCGGCGGAGCAAGGGCGCCGGGCGCGTCTTCCCCCTCTTTTCCGCCGCCGCCGCCTCTGCCGCCGCGTGTTATTGTTCCTCTCCTTCTTCTTCCGGTTTCCCACTCGATTGAGGTAAAGATTTCAAACTAGCAGTTTGCTTTGTTTAAACGCTGCGCCTGCGCGGCCGCGAGAATGGCCTCGTGGATTTGGTGAAATTACGACAGGAGCCACTCCCCCCGTTCTGGTGCACCGTCGTCGTAGGCGCCTTAAAATAGAACTTTAGTTTTTGCCGTTGCGTTAAGTGCCGTTTGTCACACCACTACTTATGATGTTTATCTTCGATAAGATAGGGTTTTAATTTTTAAATTTAATTTATTTCGAATTTTATATATCTTTTTTGCTGCTCAATAATTTAATATTTCGAGCAACAAAAATGGGGACACGTAAGACATTTCCGCACTTGTCATGACCTGATGCAGCTTTATGTTACTTGTAGGGAGGGGGGACAACGTACAGAGTTGTTCTTTGGGTCGGGGAATTTTGCAGAATCATCCCTGTGAAAGATGTCTATTCGATGGTTTGCCTCCAATGGCATTGCGTGAGGGCTACACTTCCTAAAATTAACATTTCACTACTATGCCTATGATCATTAAGTGGGGTCACTCTACTAATCTTGTGTGGTCATCTTTTTTATAAATTTTTTTAACTAAGTCAATTTAATAAAAAAATTACACGCATCAATAAAATTTTAATTTTTCAGTGGAGTTTTAAGACCCCACTAATTATATGCTAGATCTACTTATGTAGCTAAAGAACTAGTAAGTTGGCATATTCATAACTACTTGGTTTCTAAGGTAATTTAAATGTCAACTCAGTGAGAATCCCAAATAAGTTTAATGATAAAGATTTTTATCTTATGGTGTGGAGGTCTTGACACATATTTTACCTTTTAGAAGGAGACTGTAATTTTGATCTTCAAATATCTAGTTTACTAACTATGAAAATTATATTTTAAATTAAACAGATATTAAATTTGAATTAAGATCTCTCACATTCTTTCGCATGGATCTAAGTACCTTTAAATTAGGCTCCCCTTAGAAAAAAGAAGGAAGTCCCAACTTATCGCCATAAAGAAGTATTTTGAGGAACCTCCACAAGTGGGTCATAAATACAATATTCTCAAATCACAAGGTTATATGAGGTGGTGCCATTATATTTTAGTTTTTAAACGGCTTTTTTGAGGTTTCATGTGGACCAGAAACAAACCTTCTGATCACCGACTTCCAAAGAAAGATGCCAAAATTAAACTGAGCCGCACGTTTGGTGGCTGTCGGGGGGGTGTCCTGTGGGGCCCGTCGTCACGCGTCAGGTGCCCCGCCACCTCAGATAGACCGAGTGCCGGCGTGGATGACGTGTTGACATAGCGACAACAGAAGGCGCCGCGGGAGCCGAGATGAGCGGCCGCGCGTTTCCCAGATGGTTCTTTTCGGGTCGGCAAAAATCCGGAACGGAATCCGCTTTGGATGACACCCGGTGGCGATCGGTTTCTTTCGGTTGGCAAAAACCCGGAACCGAATCCGCCTGGAAGACGATCCGCGAGGAACGGCTGTCTTGGCTGGGAAAAACCGGGAACTGAATCCGTTTTGGATGACCTCATCAGGCCCATTCAAAAAAAAAAAAAACAAAATAAAACAAATATTTTCTGTAAGAAAAGTGATTAAGTGAGACACATTTTTTCGCGTGCCCGTTGGTGCGCACTTGACTCTCACAAGACTTGTGCACTCACGATAATTAACTAACGTACAAATTTTATTGAGTGAGATCAATCGAAATATTTTTATCGTCATCATCATCAAAGTCATATTTTATTATTTTGGGTCGGCTACATAAATTCTTTTTGCTAAAAATTTCTATCAAGTGTTATAATCATGTTTAAATTTAAAAGTCCAAGTTCTTCCATCATCTAATTTTAAGTTTTTTCCTAACTCTTTTACTAGCATCTACTAAAATTTAATCACATCTTTTAACCGACGTCGAATTAGGGCGACAATACACGTGTTCAAACCACTTAAGTCTATTTTCTCTCATTTTTCTATCAATTAAAATTATCTCCAAATTTTCACAGAAACACTCATTCTTAATCTTATCTTTCTTACCTACTGTGATTATTTAATAGAATTATAGAACTCTTTTGAATTTTTCTTAAATTCGCTACTGTTTACGTCACATAGACACAAATTAAGACATATCACGCCTCACTCATAGTATTTTTTTTTTTTAAAAAGTGTCAGTTATTTTGACAATTTCATTTACTTATTCCATCATGATAGGCGGTAGCGAGAAGTGAATTCATCGCTACTCCAATTTTAACCTGTTTCTTTGGCATAAAAGGATCAATAGAACTTTTCTTGCTCAAGTTGCAACAGGTTCCACCATGGAAGAGGAAATTTCTTAAAAATGATTAAATATTTTCAGTTTTTATAATCTTTTACAACTAACTTTTGGTTCCCCTTAACTTGATTTTATATTCAGTCCTGAATTTAAAAAAATTTAAGTTCCCTTTTTGGCTCAAGAGATAGAGGCTTACAAGTTACTTTCAAAAGTTATGAAAAGGGCACAGTTATAAGAATTACAAAGATACCAAAAAATCTAACACTAGTGCTTGACAGGCTGACACCAAGAACAATGTGGAGTGGTGTAATCTCCACAAGATTTGCCTTCCACTTCCTTTTTTTTTTTTTGTTGCTGTATGCTGTCATTATCCATCAGAAATGTGAGGTTGGGCTGCCATGTTCCCCTTTGTGGATGACCTCACTTGTAAATTGGAATCCACTAGTTGTGGGGAGTGCAGTGCCAACCATCAAGACAACTTCAAACGTTCATATATGAATTCAGGCCCCTTTGGCATTATCAACAGGAGAGTTTGACATGGGTGGCTGATGAGTGATGAGGTGTGCAAGGATGAACAAAGAGGAGGGGATTATATTAGGGGAAATGCGAATTTTTTCGATCTATTGGGAGGCGAAGCCGAGCTGGTTTCGCCATCCTAAACACAAAGCTCGAGAGCACCGCACTCTCTAATGTTGTGAGCTCTTGGACCTTAGCTAGCATTTCCCTTATATTAATAACAAGATAGGCTATTTGACTCAGAAAAATGGAGGGGGGCATGATGCTTGACGACATGACAGAAATCTGATGGCAGCCCATAAACTGGAAGGCCTGGCCGCTGTTTTAGATGCCTTGTTTGGTGGTGGTTTTAATAGCTTATGGCAAAAGGTTTTGCCCCATCAGTACTGTTCCCTGATTTTATTAGAGAAAAATTGAGTATAATTTTGTATTGTATTTTAAGTGTAATATGACTAGACAAAAATCTGTGTCACCATTCACATGGTGAGTGATAAAATGACAACCCAATTGTTTAATATTAGGGGTGTAAACGAGCCGAGTAGTATGCTGTTCAAATTCTGTTCGTTAATTTTAATCGAATTCGAGCCGAGCTCGAGCTATATCGAGTATTAAAAATGCATGTTCAAACTCGGCTCATTTAAATACTCTCGAGCTCGAGCCCTTAACGAGTATCTTAACGAGCTTAATTGAATTTGCGAGTTCGTATATATAAGTAAGTCCAATCCAATCTACAAGTAAAAAATTGATCGTTCATAAGACCTAAATTTATCTTATTTCAAACTCATATATCAATAGTTTTGATAAATTACTCAATTTAACTATTTTAATATAATATTGAAATATATTCATAATTTGTTACAAACAATATGAGATTAATAGATAGACACCGCAAGGGAGGAGGTTGGTGCGCGACAAGGTAGGGGCGGTGCTGTAACTCCCCTTCGCACATCGCCTAGAGCCCCCTTTCTGCACCGTTGTGATGGTACTGCGGCCACTGAGAGCACCGTCTGCCACTAACGAATGGTCCACAGTGGTCGCCGAAGATGCCAGTGGCCGACAACGCTCCCCTCGGCCCCACCGGGGGGCTCACCTACTGCGCAGGTCGGTCTCGGAAGGAAGAAGATACTTGATATACTGGGGGACCTTGCAACACTAAATTTTATGTTCATGCCCCTATTTACATGATCTGTGTATGTACCCTCATTTGCATAATTTGTGTATATACACTGTAGATTTAGTCTATGACATTTAAGTCCTAAAAAATATTGTATATTGTAATAATAAATATATAAAAACAAATAAATATTTTTATATCAATATATACTTATTATATTTAAAAAAATATTTAAACGAAGTGTAATTAACGAGTACTTAGACAAGCTCTTAACGAGTATTTAATCGAGTTCTTAACGAGCTCTTAAACGAGCTGTTCACGAGTATAATCGAGCCGAGCTAACATGTGTTCAAACTCGGCTCGTTTATGAATCGAGCTTTTTTTTTTGTTCAAATTCGACTCGTTAATTAAATAAACGAGCCGGACCGAGCTTTTATCGAGTCGAGTTTCGAACTACTCGTCGAATGTATCGGCTCGTTTACACCCCTATTTAATATCATATGGATTATTACCTAGTCATATTATATTTAAAGTGCAATACAAAAGTACATTAAATCTTTCTCATTTTATTAAGATCAAAGAATGATGTGGATTGGTTCTTCACACTAAGCATTTTGTGAGAACATTCCTAAAGAGTTGAAGAATGGATTCTTATTTTCTTATATGTATATCTCAATCCTCATGCTCATCATATTGGAAATCAGAACTGCACTCATGCAAGCATACAACCTCCACCATCCACTCTACCATGTATATTTATATCACGGTTCGTCGTGCCGTATGAAATCCGATCCTCGGCACTAACCACAAATGACACAATCAGTTTTTTTTTTTTTTTTGCAAAGGCTTTATTAGAGAGACGAGAGTATGTTACGGTATGGTACCTCCGGTACCGTTCCATATTAAGAAAAATTCGGATCAATCGAGTCTCTCGATATATCCAACCATAATCTGTATAACTTTCATGATCTGAATGTATAATATATTATTTTCTTGCATGGTGGTATATCATACCTTATTACAATTGCACGCTCGACTGCTTGGAAACCCCATTCGATTATGTTTGTTTTCACTCAATTTAAAAAGATCCGAAGTCAATATCAGGACACTCGGATCTTGGTGCAACGTATCAAAGTGTCCCTTTGTTCCTTTAGTTGGAATAGGAGTCTCTATACAATGAGAGAAATGCTAGCTACTTGGGCACCCGAGTAACCAGTGTGAGCTAGATCGGCAGTGCGGCCGACCTGATTGGTCGGTCGTGTGGGCTCCACGCCCCATCCTCATGGGGCCCACGCGCGACCGGCCAATCAGGTCGGCCCCGGGGCCGATCCAGCTCGGCTTGTTACCCGGGTGCCCGAGTAACAAGCATTTCTCATACAAAGAATAGCTCAGTAGTTACAAATTCTCTTATCACTCTCTCTCTCTCTCTCTCTCTCTCTCTCTCTATATTATATATATATTAATGACATACGTTGAATTTTTTGTTGCTATAGTGTCTAAAAGAAAAAAAAAGTAATATATTGGAGTCTCCCCACTTTTTTAGTTAAGAAACAATGATAAGGTAAGATTAGCAAATCCGTTTTTGACACTTAAACAGCGATTTAAAGACAAATTTTTTCATAGAAAGTTTGCACTAATCCAAAAAAGTCTGATTTGGCTCTAGCCATGATGTTAGCTTGTATCTTTGAGGCGGACTTGGGCCCAATTTGCAGAAGGCGTACGGTTCCCAATCTCGGGTTGTTACCAAGGCCCACGTTTGACCTCTCGAAAAAGCACGGATACCGCCCCAGATGGGCTGAGATTTGAGTAAGAAGGGGAAAAAGAAAGGGGCCCAACCCAGTTTGTGGAACCTGCAAGTTCCATTTGGGGATCGGTCCATCCTGCTTTTTTTGTTCGGTAGATCCGCTTTCTACGTAAGATTGGTTCGTAACGTGCGGACTAATCAGTCGATCAAAAATATCAAGTCGATTGATCGATTTCATTTTTCTTTGAAAACTAAATAGATTGTGAGATCTGGACATTATCTTGATAGAAATCGGTCATAATTGATCAACCGATTTTAAATTTTGATCTGTTAAGCATTTAAGAGTGTTCACTAGAAGAATCGATCGATCAATCGATAAAAAGAAATTAGTCAACCGATTTTATCGTACAGTATCAATCGTATCGGAGATCGTAAATAACCAGACACGATACGGTATATCCATGTCACTGTGATATGCAATGACAAGACAAAACTTGCTTCTAAGAGCTTTGAAATAGAGAAACATTTATTGCACTTTAAATAGTACAATTTTGTCGTCGTTAAGTACACTTATGAAAGTCTATTTATTTATCTCGCGTTCACGGCGCACTGCGCCACTTTCTTTCACTTTTGTTTAAAATTTTGGAGTCAAATTTTTTTATTTTGATGCTTAAATTTTTATTTACGTTTCTCTTTTAACGTTAAAACTCAATTCATTGCACACCACGCTTTTCTAAAAATAATGTCAAAAGAGAAATTTAGTTGTCAAAAGGAAACTTGGAATTTTGACATCAAAATAAAAACTTAGATTTTAAAATCTAAAAAAAAAAAGTGACATAATAGACATAATGAGTAGCACATGAAAATAAATCAACAAATTTTCTGAATTACACTTAGATACGATGAATTTACACTTTAAAAAATGTAATAAAATTTTCTCTTCGTAAGAAGACATAGAAATTGAAAAATTAACGGACCACCACCGTGAACAAACAAACGTATTTCTGAAGCAACAGGACGGTGTAGGCACATGTGGTCATGTGTGCCTGACCTAGGACACGTGGAGGCCGTGAGAGGCCCCTAACGTTATAGGAGACCGATTTAATAACTCCATTGCTCGGCACCAAGTTAATTTAACTCCGGCCAATAACAAGTTGCCACGTGACCATTCAATTGCAAAAGTACAATGTACATGTCGTGTGTTGAAAGTTGAGTAAAATAAAATTCGAGTTATTAAACCATTTTCCATAATCTTATACGGGAGGCCTCAACTCTCAAGTCTGCTCTCTTATGTAAAGGTGTGGACAAATTTTATATCTATCCTGTTATAGGAGAGTGTGCGCAAATTTATACTTGCTCCGATGTATACAAAGTTTTTAATTACATTATTTGTATTATTTTGCGAGAAGTTGTTTGGCTTGCAAGAGGAGGGAAAGGATAATATGTTTTGGCACTTGTGAGATGGGTAAAATACATGTAGCAAAACATGTACTAGCTAGGAAACCATTCCCTTCTCGCAAGCCTTTCAACTCATGCCACCATCCTCAATAAAGAAAATAAAATTATCAATATAATATTTTGCATGTTAACATCTCATGAATCCACTCGTATCTCATGGCTCATGAGAATCCAAATTTATTACTTAGAGTCTATTTGATAATATTTAATGAACATCTAAAACCTAAAATGTTTTTTTTAAGATTTAAAATCATTTGATAAAATATCTAAAACAATATCTACATTAATCATTTAAATCTAAAAAATATTTAATTTTTAAGTTAAGAAGAATCATTTTTTTAAGACGGTCAATTTCTCAACCCACTTATGTCGTTGCCGACAGGTCGTCGACAGATTCCATTGACTTGGTTCAAAAATTAAATTTTTAGAGTGCTCCAAATTTTGAACGCAAGACTTATGGATGAAAAAGTGACATATTAACCAATTGTGCCACAAATATTGTTGGTTAGATATTAGTTCAGATATTACTTTAGTTGTAACTCATAATGAATGTCTTATATATATTAAGTATTTTTTAATTTCAGATTTAAAGAATAGACGAGAAATAAAATTTTATATTTTAGATTTAAATATTATCAAACAACACATTAGTCTTAGGCGTCGTTTAGAACTGCGGGTGAGATAAATTTTCGCCTGTAAAACTCTAACAAAAAAGGTAATGTTTCCAAACATTTTGGCTCAGTGGATTTTCCGCCAAAGGAGAGAGAGAGAGATTGAACGCCTTTCACCTCTTCTCGCTGTGCAAAAGCGGCCTCTAAGCCGCCTTTTGACAGATTTTAAAGCAAGTGACGGTTGGTAAGATGTTTAGGCGACCTGATTTATTTATTTTAACAATTTTTTAACAGTTAAAATATGTTATAGATGCGGGTAACGATGTAAAACGTTTGCGCCATCAAAGGACACGTTCGACGATGCCTACATCTTCTGTCCCTTTGGCTTTTGCAGAAGTAGCCGATTTTGTAAATTTTAGATTTTTAAAAGCTGTCCCAAACGATGCCTTAGACGTGGCAGCGTGAAGTTCTCAAAGCAGCTTTCAATCCCCTCAGTCTCTACAGGAAGGTCAGGAATGCAACCGACGGTGAGGGCACAAGCAAAATTGTTCATGGTGGGATGAAATATGTTGTATACGAATAAATATGAGCAGTTAATGTAATATGAAATGAACAATTAAACATTAGACAATCACATAACAAAATTAAGATTTAAAATCTTTTTAATGGGAACAGGAAAGCGACTCGAAGAAGTTGCGATCCACTATAAAAATATAGAATGAGCATATAAATCTCAGAATCATCTCTTACCCAAAATCGGAGTAATAACCATAAGAAAATAATATATATATATATATAGTCAAGAATTATACCACGATACAAAAAGAATCTAAACTCCCGTCACGTTCGTAGCAAAAATGTATTCAAAATCTGACCGAAGTTGTGGCAAAGAACATTTTTGGAGAACGATGGGATAAATCCCATATCGGATACATCACATGGAGCCTTGTGCATATAGTCCTGGGCCCTTCAACTTTGACACCATGGTTTTGAGGTTTGTAAGATGGTTTCAGAGCTGGACCAGGGCCCATTATAGTGATTTACGCCACCTCCTTTCTAATTGATTTTCATGGCCCATCTTGGCCGTGAGAGGAAGTGTTGGAGAACCGATGAAATAAATCTCATATCGGATACATCACATGGAGCCTTGTGCATATAATCCTGGGCCCTTCAACCTTGACACCATGGTTTTGAGGTTTGTAAGAAACATCAATCGAGAATGATTGAGAATGGCCAGCCACATTATGCTCATCTAATTCACTTACTCATAACTGCGACATTAGCCTTATGAGATGTTCTATGTTGTGATTTTTTTGGCTATCTTTTTCATCAAGCAAAAACAATCCCCACCCTTGATTAAGGTAAGGGTTAAATAACTTTAGTGGGCTACGAATTATTCACACCCACATGGACTGGATCAGTGGACTAGTCACTAGATTGCCCAACAACCTCCCCCTTCAACTCATAAAAGTGGCTATAAGATCTTTGTCAACATGTCTGTCCCATAATTACCATTTGTGTGAATTTTTTGACGTTGCAACTATTTTTCTTCAAATGTATTTTGGATCTAGTGGTATAGCTTTGACTTGGAATTAAAAGTTGAGTTCTTGCATAAGTAGATGATGCTCTAGGTATCATAATGCATCACATAATTTTTTTGATTCAGAATATATTATTTCCTTCACAACACCTCTTTGTAAACCTTTGTATCACCGATATATTCTACTTACATGATAGAGATAGCAATACACCTCTGTAATCTAGATTGCCAGAACACAAATCCCCCACTGGAAAAGTGAGTATGAAACCTGATGTGAACTTCCTTGTGTCAATATCTTGTGTCATATCTACTTTTGTGTAATCTGTAAACAGATCAGGTGGTCCATCTCCAAAGCTTATACAAGTTTTGAAGCTTCCTTTGAGATATCTAAAGATCCACTTCATTGCAGATGCCCAGCCCTCTTTCTCTAGATTTGCAAGAAATTTGCTAGAAAACTTTTGACTACACATGAGATGTCTGGTCTCGTACATATCATTAGGTGCATCAAACTTTCAACTACTAAAGCATAAGAAACATTTTGTATTTTCTCTTTATTCTGATCACGTTATGGATTTTGCTCTGAGCACAACCTAAAGTAACATAAAAGAGGAGAACCGACTGACTTTACATTACTCATATTGAACCCATACGACACCTTCTCGATATATTTCTTCTACGACAACCAAATCTTTTGTTTCTTCTATCATGAGAAATCTACATATCTAGTATTTGCTTTGTTGAGCTGGGTAGTTCGAAGGTTACCTTGATATATAAAGCGACACAATTGGAGGCCGTCTTATGAAGGCGATGACGTGTGCGCACTATGGTTGTCGCCTCTTTAGAGGCGACACAAGAAGGAGTCGATTTTAATAGGGTGACACTGTAGGTTGTCATCTTCTCACTCCAATATAGTTTCTTGAGCTATTTGAGTTATATTTTGAGGTTGTGCTCTATATTGGACATTGTATGATCCTGACATTAGTTGTTGTACTTGGTCTCAGATTGATTGTTCTGTGTATGATTGTGTTGATGTTTATCGTGATAGTGTGTAGCACTCACCAGTCGAGGGGCCCAGTCCTATGTGGGTCAGACATTGTGAGTGCCAAGAGTTTGGTCCTTGTATTGTGGACACAGAAAAGGTTTGATGTCATCCCTCCTGGAACCCCTACGGGCTAGAGCTTGCTTCTGATCAGTGGACAACAGGGAAAAATAGCTACTGTTGGAACAATGTTCTTGATTTATTTAGCTTGAGCGCACTTGTGGCTGGCAGATGTGTGGGTCCCCAACTAGTCTCTCCTGCATGCCTCATTTTGTGGTGCTCAAAGGTGGTCAAGTGCGGGACTGTAACTCGGCCAGGCTAGAGAGTGTTGGGTGTGTACGATTATACTCCACTGCTTCTCCGCTCAGTTGGTAGACAAACGTTGGTGTGACAGTTGGATTTGTTATGGATGCGAGAGTGGTGGTTGGTTATTACTGTTGTTCCTTGGTTGACTATGTGTACAACACTGAGTCATCTTTTCTTACGATTCTTGCTTACTTAGATACCCTTTCCGACTATTATATAGAGTTATTGGTATTCTATTTATATAGTTGTTGTCTTCTTACTGCCTACTTATGGATAATTGATGCATTCTGATTTAGCATACGATCGAAGGAACCCTACTGAGTTTGTGTTTGTGTAGGGCTAGATCAATCCTTACTATTTTTCAAGATAGGCTTAAGGAGGCAGTGTAATTTGACCCAATAGTCTTCATATGGAATCCTTATACCAGCAGTTGGTAATTACCCTTCTTTGTACTAGCTTGGGCCATAAGGTATGTATTTATTACTAATGGGACATAGTATGTCTGTTAAATAGTTACTTCTTACTACCACTACAAGAAAAAGCGCATATAGAGACCGATTTAGAGACCGAAATTTTCGGTCCCTATTCGGTCCCTAAATAGGGACCGAATAGAGACTGAAAATTTCAGTCCCAAAAATAGAGACCGAATAATTTCGGTCCCTATTCGGTCCCTGAATAGGGACCGAATAGGGACTGAATTTATTCGGTCTCTATATTTGGGACCGAATAATTTCGATCCCTATTCGGTGCCTATTTAGGGACCGAATGGGGACCGAAATTATTCGGTCCCTATTCGGTCTCTATATGCGCTTTTTCTTGTAGTGGTAGTAAGAAGTAACTATTTAACAGACATACTATGTCCCATTAGTAATAAATACATACCTTATGGCCCAAGCTAGTACAAAGAAGGGTAATTACCAACTGCTGGTATAAGGATTCCATATGAAGACTATTGGGTCAAATTACACTGCCTCCTTAAGCCTATCTTGAAAAATAGTAAGGATTGATCTAGCGATAGAGCCTATCTTGAAAAATAGTAAGGATTGATCTAGCGATAGAACACACAAGAAAAAAGGAACGGATGCATACATTAGCGATAGAGCCCGAGTGGTTGCAGTAAGTATTTAGAAGATATTCACTATTTAATTTTCACATTAATATGAATATTAACTACTATTGTTTTTTCTGGTTTCTTGCAGGAGTCATACAGCCAACAAATGACAGAGAAGTACGTCGGGGAGGACGAGCAGCCGCCGTTAGATCCTGAGGTATGGGTTGCGGCATCTGGGGCCCCAAAGAAAGGCCATGTGTATGGTTTTGGGCACAGCATCGACACGAGCCGGGTGTTATCTGGAGGATCCAGCTCAGGGTCACAGACCAGTGCATTCCACGCAGGAGTTGGAACTCCAGGTACTTCTCCAGGACAGTTGATGGGCTTCATTGACAGTAGGATATCGGGCTTAGAGTCTCGTCTGACGGATTCGATGGAGACTCGTCTAGCCCAGATGCAGATGCAAGTGACCGATGCACTACAGGCCCAGCTCTCCCAGTCCCTCTCCCAGGTTATCTCCCAGGCCTTCTCCCAGATCAACATTCCTCCTCCACAGGCAGCACCTCCTCCACAGGCACCACCATCGACATCAGCACACGCCCCTCACATGAGTAAATTTATTTTATTTCTGAGGTTTAATTTTAACAGTTAACTTAGTTTAACTTTAATTTGGGTTGATCGACGCACAATTTCTTGTTAAGCGAGTTAGGTTAGTTAAAAAGGGAGAACTTAGGTAGGTTTGAGGGTTCAAAATTAGAAATACTCATCCGATTGGCCTCCGGTTTGTTCCAGCACGGTCGGGTCGATGAGTGTGACTTGTGGAAACTGACGGAGTTCAATTCGGACTCCCGGTTTGACCTCGACGCTCCAAGTCGTCTTAACCAAGTTAGTTTAGTTAAAAAATGAAAAACTTCGGTTTGAGGGTCCAATGTTAGATATACTCATCCGATTGGCCTCGGTTTGTTCCAGCACGGTCGGGCCGATGAGTGTGACTTGTGGAAAATGACGGGGTTCAATTCGGACTCCCGGTTTGTCCTCGACGCTCCAAGTCGTCTTAACCAAGTTAGTTTAGTTAAAAAATGAAAAACTTCGATTTGCGGGACCAAAATTAGAAATACTCATCCGATTGGCCTCCCGTTTGTTCCAGCACGGTCGGGCCGATGAGTGTGACTTGTGGAAACTGACGGAGTTCAATTCGGACTCCCGGTTTGACCTCGACGCTCCAAGTCGTCTTAACCAAGTTAGTTTAGTTAAAAAATGAAAAACTTCGGTTTGAGGGACCAAAATTAGAAATACTCATCCGATTGGCCTCCGGTTTGTTCCAGCACGGTCGGGCCGATGAGTGTGACTTGTGGAAACTGACGGAGTTCAATTCAGACTCCCGGTTTGACCTCGACGCTCCAAGTCGTCTTAACCAAGTAAGTTTAGTTAAAAAATGAAAAACTTCGATTTGAGGGACCAAAATTAGAAATACTCATCCGATTGGCCTCCGGTTTGTTCCAGCACGGTCGGGTCGATGAGTGTGACTTGTGGAAACTGAGGGACTTCAATTCGGACTCCCGGTTTGACCTCGACTCTCCAAGTCATCTTAACCAAGTTAGTTTAGTTAAAAAATGAAAAACTTCGGTTTGAGGGACCAAAATTAGAAATACTCATCCGATTGGCCTCCGGTTTGTTCCAGCACGGTCGGGCCGATGAGTGTGACTTGTGGAAACTGACGGAGTTCAATTCGGACTCCCGGTTTGACCTCGACGCTCCAAG
Organism: Colocasia esculenta; assembly: GCA_014218235.1. Classification (NCBI taxonomy): domain Eukaryota; kingdom Viridiplantae; phylum Streptophyta; class Magnoliopsida; order Alismatales; family Araceae; genus Colocasia; species Colocasia esculenta. Next base: position 197,416,729 of record CM024754.1, on the reverse strand, counting down.
TCGTCTTAACCAAGTTAGTTTAGTTAAAAAATGAAAAACTTCGGTTTGAGGGTCCAATGTTAGAAATACTCTTCCGATTGGCCTCCGGTTTGTTCCAGCACGGTCGGGTCGATGAGTGTGACTTGTGGAAACTGACGGAGTTCAATTCGGACTCCCGGTTTGACCTCGACGCTCCAAGTCGTCTTAACCAAGTTAGTTTAGTTAAAAAATAAAAAACTTCGGTTTGAGGGTCCAATGTTAGAAATACTCTTCCGATTTCCTCCGGTTTGTTCCAGCACGGTCTGGTCGATGAGTGTGACTTGTGGAAACTGACGGAGTTCAATTCGGACTCCCGGTTTGACCTCGACGCTCCAAGTCGTCTTAACCAAGTTAGTTTAGTTAAAAAATGAAAAACTTCGGTTTGAGGGACCAAAATTAGAAATACTCATCCGATTGGCCTCCGGTTTGTTCCAGCACGGTCGGGCCGATGAGTGTGACTTGTGGAAACTGACGGAGTTCAATTCGGACTCCCGGTTTGACCTCGACGCTCCAAGTCGTCTTAACCAAGTAAGTTTAGTTAAAAAATGAAAAACTTCGATTTGAGGGACCAAAATTAGAAATACTCATCCGATTGGCCTTCGGTTTGTTCCAGCACGGTCGGGTCGATGAGTGTGACTTGTGGAAACTGACGGAGTTCAATTCGGACTCCCGGTTTGACCTCGACGCTCCAAGTCGTCTTAACCAAGTTAGTTTAGTTAAAAAATGAAAAACTTCGGTTTGAGGGACCAAAATTAGAAATACTCATCCGATTGGCCTCCAGTTTGTTCCAGCACGGTCGGGTCGATGAGTGTGACTTGTGGAAATTGACGGAGTTCAATTCGGACTCCCGGTTTGACCTCGACGCTCCAAGTCGTCTTAACCAAGTAAGTTTAGTTAAAAAATGAAAAACTTCGATTTGAGGGACCAAAATTAGAAATACTCATCCGATTGGCCTCCGGTTTGTTCCAGCACGGTCGGGTCGATGAGTGTGACTTGTGAAAACTGACGGAGTTCAATTCGGACTCCCGGTTTGACCTCGAGGCTCCAAGTCGTCTTAACCAAGTTAGTTTAGTTAAAAAATGAAAAACTTCGATTTGAGGGACCAAAATTAGAAATACTCATCCGATTGGCCTCCGGTTTGTTCCAGCACGGTCGGGCCGATGAGTGTGACTTGTGGAAAATGACGGGGTTCAATTCGGAATCTCGATTTGTCCTCGACGCTCCAAGTCGTCTTAATCAAGTTAGTTTAGTTAAAAAATGAAAAACTTTGGTTTGAGGGTCCAATGTTAGAAATACTCATCTGATTGGCCTCCGGTTTGTTCCAGTACGGTCGGGCCGATGAGTGTGACTTGTGGAAAATGACGGGGTTCAATTCGGACTCCCGGTTTGTCCTCGACGCTCCAAGTCGTCTTAACCAAGTTAGTTTAGTTAAAAAATGAAAAACTTCGATTTGAGGGATCAAAATTAGAAATACTCATCCGATTGGCCTCTGGTTTGTTCCAGCACGGTCGGGCCGATGAGTGTGACTTGTGGAAAATGACGGAGTTCAATTCGGAATTCCGATTTGACCTCGACGCTCCAAGTCGTCTTAACCAAGTTAGTTTAGTTAAAAAATGAAAAACTTCGGTTTGAGGGTCCAATGTTAGAAATACTCTTCCGATTGGCCTCCGGTTTGTTCCAGCACGGTCGGGTCGATGAGTGTGACTTGTGGAAACTGACGGAGTTCAATTCGGACTCCCGTTTTGACCTCGACGCTCCAAGTCGTCTTAACCAAGTTAGTTTAGTTAAAAAATGAAAAACTTCGGTTTGAGGGTCCAAAATTAGAAATACTCTTCCGATTGGCCTCTGGTTTGTTCCAGCACGGTCGGGCCGATGAGTGTGACTTGTGGAAACTGACGGAGTTCAATTCGGACTCCCGATTTGACCTCGACGCTCCAAGTCGTCTTAACCAAGTTAGTTTAGTTAAAAAATGAAAAACTTCGGTTTGAGGGTCCAATGTTAGAAATACTCTTCCGATTGGCCTCCGGTTTGTTCCAGCACGGTCGGGCCGATGAGTGTGACTTGTGGAAACTGACATAGTTCAATTCGGACTCCCGGTTTGACCGCGACGCGCCAAGTCGTCTTAACCAAGTTAGTTTAGTTAAAAAATGAAGAACTTCGGTTTCAGAGTCCAAAATTAGAAATACTCATCTAATTGACCTTCATTGCTTATAGTTTTATTTAATTTATACTTCTAAAATAAGTTATTGCTTATAATAGTATTTAATTTTAACTTATTATTGTTATATATATATTGTAGGTTCCTTCATCGGGTGGAGTGGGAGGACACGAGGATGAAGACGAAGACGAGGCATCATGATTTTCATTTCATTATTATTATTGTTGTAGACATTTTTATTATTGTTGTTGGCATTATATTATTGTGATGTTGTGGATATTTGTATTCTTATTGTGGACATTTATTATTCTGATGTTGTGGACATTTTATTATTGTTGTGTTGTGGATATTTTTATTATTTTTGTGTTGTAGATATTTTTATGGTGGACAATTATTATTGTTGTGGATATTATTTATTTTATTTAAGCAGGTTATTTTCCTAAAAATATATGTTTTTTTAAAAAATATATTTAAAAAATAGAGACCGATTAGGGACCGAAATAATTCGGTCCCTATTCGGTCTAAATAGGGACCGAATTTATTCGGTCCCTATTCGGTCACTAATAAGAGACCGAATAGGGACCGAATAGGATCGGTCCCTATTTAGGGACCGAATATACTCAGTCCCTATTCGGTCCCTATTTTAGGGACCGAATGGGGACTGCATAAATTCGGTCCCTATCTAGGGACCGAAAAAATCGGTCCCTATTCGGTCCCTATTTTAGGGACCGAATAGGGACTGCATAAAGTCGGTCCCTATTTAGGGACCGAAATAAATCAGTCCCTATTCGGTAGGGACCGACTTTATGCAGTCCTATTCGGTCCCTAAAATAGGGACCGAATAGGGACCGACTTTATGCAGTCCCTATTCGGTCCCTAAAATAGGGACCGAATAGGGACCGAATAGGGACTGATTTATTTCGGTCCCTAAATAGGGACCGACTTTATGCAGTCCCTATTCGGTCCCTAAAATAGGGACCGAATAGGGACCGATTTTTTCGGTCCCTAGATAGGGACCGATCTTATTCGGTCCCTATTCGGTCTCTATTTAGTGACCGAATAGGGACCGAATTTAGTCGGTCACAGATTTGTGACCAAAATTTTTTGACCGACATATTCGGTCACTATTCGGTCCCTATTCGGTCTCTGAGATGTTTAGGAACCGAATAGAGACCGAATATTTCGGTCTCTATTTCCAATTTTTCTTGTAGTGAATTATACTGTTGTTGCTTTTACTTCTTATATTTCTCTTTAGATCATAAACAAACCTTTTCGAGTCTTCGGACTCATGGGTGGTGATATTGGATACAAAGCTTTGTTGGGTATAAGTGTTCAGGGTCGTTACATCTGTACTAAAAAATTGCAAGAAAGGGTATGGAAGTTCACTATAAAAAAAGAGTTTTCTAGTGAGCCTTATTTTGAGTACAGGGTACCATTATGTCAGGGCTTAATAGGGTTTGACAGTATGACCATACCTTAGTCTAGTTTGGGGTATTGTATGAATGAGGGTCTAAAGTTATGCAAAATCTGTAGATGGAAAGATTCCAAAGTAGGTTGCTCATCCACAATATTATTTGAGATCCTTGATACTTTTTGTAATCATAAAACTCAGTAACTATGTTATTAGGTAATATAATATATTAATTAAGTTAAGGATTTGTTCTTAATTCTAGAATGTCACACATAATAGAGTTCTAGATAGATTAGGTAGGACACTAATTATAAATAATTAGTAGATATTTATGAAAAATACTGGGAGTCTATAAATATATGATGAAGGCCCAAACCCCTAGGCCAAGCTCCAAGATTTAGACTAGTCCGCCTTATCCTCCTCTCTCCTAGCCTAGTGCCCCGGATCCCTCCCTTTCGCTCTCCCTCACCATCTTTCTTTGTAGATGGTGGAATTAATTAAGATCTGATCATCGTATAACTATGGAGATCACGTAGGGAAATTCATGTGTCTGGAGCTCGTGTGGATATATTTAGAAGCCTTAAACCTGAACAACTTGTGACTCCAAGATCTTTCCCTTATTCCTCTCTGATCATTCGGGAAATTCGCTCCACAACAAAGATGATGGAAAGTTCTTCCCTCCACATATTTTACCATTTTTCGTATCTGATTTTGATCACTAGCAATGATACGCATATAAGGTATCAAGCTTTTGTTACGTTTTGATCGTTACCTAAGAAAATTTGCTATCAACGTCGTCATCATCTAGTCTTCCATCTGAAATTAAATTCAGCCTCAAATTAGCCACATAAGCACCATACTTGCAACCAAGGTTGATCTTTATATATGTGGATATCACCTATTCCAATGATGTTTATTGCATCGTTGTTGCCCATCTTGACAACAACAAAGTTTTCAGTCCTATAAGCAGCAAAGAACTCTCTCCATGCATGGTGTAACATGATAAGAAGCAATAAACTTGACCATTTTCGTATCTTACTTCTTCCATTCATCGTCTGTTGTTGTTGTGGGCTTTCGACAATCCCCTTATACCGTACAAATCCTTGCAATACAAGAGATATCATTCATTCTTGATTTCTATATATATCATTCGATTACTTCTGTTAACCAACTGACCATGCATGCATGAAACATTATCGGCCTCCATATTTGAACACAAAACTTTATTAATCTATACTAAATTTGCACTGATACCAGTTGAGACATGAAATATGTTATATACAAACAAATATGTGCATGCCATAATATGAAATGGAAAATTAAACGGAATATACAATGACATAGAACACTAAGAGAAAACACTTTCAATGTGATTGGAAAGAATTATGGGCTAGCGGAAGAAGCAGATCATAAAATAATTAATGAACGTATATCTTGCAGAAAACATGAGTAACAATCACAAGAGAATAGCAAAGATATGAGATACGTCACCCTACACACGTCAAAGAATGTGAACTAGATCTCCCCACAATTAGAGTAAGAAACACGCTGAAAATTTAATCGAACCTATGTTGAGAACACTATTTGGATGATTGAGAACGGCCCTCTAACTTGCCCTCGTCTTCTTCCCTTTCTTCTTCTCTTGATCCGCTGCGCACATCCTGCACAGCTGCACCATGCACACAGCCGCTGCACTGTTCTCTCTCTCTTTTTCTTCTTCTTTCCTCATCCGCAAGACCTGATCCATGCATGCTGTAACCTTTTGGGTTTTCCTTTTTACCAAGCAAAAAGACAATCCCACCCTTAACTTGATTGAGCCAAGTCATGTTAAAATAACCTTAATGGCCTGTACTGGGTTACTCACCCCCCACATGAGCTGAATTAGTAGGCCACATGGTGCCCAACAGTGCACTGTGCACAGAATGCCGACATCCCACAGTGCAAGAGAAGACAAGAAGAAGAAGACCCACGTAGTATTAATGCCCATTTTCCAACTGCTCATCTTCGTTCAGTGTATGAACACCCGGCACATGCAGCTGACCCAAAGTTTATTTAAAACATGTATGAAGTCAGATCATGGTGTACTGCATGCCAACTTATATATAATTTTGCACGGCTTGTTCAATCCCTTAACACTAAGAGGTCATAGCTAGTTTCCCCCTCATTGACGGAAATCCAACACAACTCCTGATTCTGTGGATCTCATTGCCTTCAGAGTTAGGGTTCCGTTCAGATGACTTGGAAAGTCCTGAAGGAAAGCTTCTTTGATCCTTAATTAGCTGCCGTGTTTGCACGCATGCGATGCGACCTCTTGAAGGATGGCATCACAAAAAACTTCGAAGTTTACGTGTCTTATCTAAGCTACAGCCCGTTCACACTCTCTCAATCTCAAGTCATCAAGAACCTCTGCGTCTCCTCACCCTGCGATTCGCACGACGATAGCCCGTGCTTTGTGCATCCAGCAGGAAACTTAAGAAAGTACGTGTATGGTACGTGCATGCAGCCCCTGGCACTTTACTTTACCATGGTGAAGTGGGGGAGACACCACAAGAATATATCACATGAAGGTCTTGGAGAAGCGCAACGCTGTGGGAAAAAAATGCCAGAGCTCTCAAACAGAGACATCTGATCAGGACAATAGGACATGTCACTGGGCACTTGCGGGTCTCAAGGATCTCATCATATGCATGGGACTAGTTATATAACCTACACCAGTTTCAGGAACTGGTGGAGAACATGTAGATTCTAACCACCTTACAAATTATAACTCCGTAACGTTATACACAAACCACATGTTTCCAAGTTGACTCCGGTAAAGGAGAGAATTTCTCAAAACATTTTAATTTAAATTTTTTCTGACTCATCCCTTTTTCTCCCCGATATTGAGAGGAATCAGACTCTTTCAAGTTCCCGGAGAACTTGAAAACCTGCTACAGAAATTTGAGCGCTCGACACAGCTGAGGAACAAGTCTGGAAAAATATACAGAAGTCCGAAATGCTAAGTCCCCCACGTCCGACGCCACCACAAATGCTTGTGGCCGTCTGGTATTCCATATCCAGACGGTCCTCTCTTGAGTACCTAATATTTCTCGTTAACTTAAAGTACTTAAAATTAGGAGTACTAGCACCTACCGTTGTCTTCATTGCTAAGGCTTCCCATGACTGGGATGAAATCTCAAAAGATGGAGTGTTTTGAAAATTTGTGGCAGAACCAATCTAGGAAGAGTTGTATAAGTATAAAGTATCAACCCATTAATGCTCACCTTGGGTAGGTTGCTTGTGAACACTTGACTTCTTTGGTAATGAGTTAGATTAAAGTTAACTTAGAGTTAACTCAAAACTAATTCAAAAAGTAATTTTAAAATGTTACAGAATTAGTTCAAGTGAATTAGACTAAAGGTGGGTCAAATGTGAGTTAACTCACAATTTTTCAACCCACGTTTCGAAGTGATTTAGAGTTAATCTATTGAGTTAACTATCGTTTTACTCGCACGGTACATTATTAATTATTTTTTTTCCTAACATAAGTTAACTCATTTTTTTTTACCAAAATATATTTGAGAAAAATAAGTTAACTCACTGTAGTCAAATAAATTAACTCAGTTGCAAATAAAATAAAAGTGAACTAACTTTAATTCTGAATTAAAATTAATTTTAACTCGACCGCCCTTGACGCTGACAAGTCCGTGGAACAACGTCGGCATGATCTGTGTAGATGATCCTTCCCCTTTCTCCGCAGGGCCAAGTTTTCCTGCAGGTGATCAGTGTGCATGTGCCTTGGCATGTGGCCTCTCTTAGAAGATGACCCTTACGACGTCGCCGAGTGCCGTACGTGTTACATTACATATATACTTGGCAGACAGAACAGAAGATTGTACTGATCACTACCGGTGCAACTCAAATTAAGAAAAAATACTGGTCTTCTAATTACCAGCTGGGAAGAGATTAAGAAATAATTAATACTCTTGGAATAATCTAGGATGTGTGAAATAATACCATACTCGATCGATCATCGTCACATTATAGTGCAGAAGATTCACATGCACATGCACCAATAAAGGAAAAAGAAAATAGTACGTACTCATGTTACATCTCTCTCTCTCTCTCTCTCTCTCTCTCTCTCTCTCTAAATTGGCTTCTGAACCGACTCCGAAAATCTTGAGATTGACTTCTCACAAATTAAGTTGACGTCAACCCAACAAATTAATTAATTAAAGTTGTTTCAATTTTGTCCTCTCTTAGTATTCGGGTATTCAACTCGACTCTCCAAGTCGGATCATGTCAAATAATCTTAGAGGCTCTCAGACCAACTTCATATATCAATATGGATTTGCATACCATGTAAGTAGGAGCGGATCTAATACATGTTCAGTGAGATTCTGTGACTCCATTAATAAAAAAATATATATTAGAGAATAATTTTTCATCATAAATAATTTCAATACTGAATTTATATAAATACAGCATTAAAATTCTACCGAAATTAAATTCTAAATCTACCACTGCGTGTAAGAATGAGTAAACATCTATTCGAGATCCTTACATGATGGGCAACTGATTTAGAAAAAGAAAGAGAAAGTGCAGGAATCCCTTCTTTTCTGCCCTGTTAAGGAGGCCAAAATAAAGAGGAAAAGATACGGAGTACTGGATGGAAGATGCAACATAAACTAAGAGTGGAAAATATTGTACAATTATCATAAATAGTTTATTCATCACTTGACGGCCTATACTTTTTTGACAAGAATCACTTGAGCATTCGGTGTCATATCGTGGGTTTTATTAATCCTATGTTAAAAAGAGAAATGTTTATTACATTTATCAATTATATTTTTTAATGTACTTTTTACTTTCTATTAAGTGGGCACAATATACCTTCAATATATTGGCCGGTGGAAGATAAAAGGTGCATTGAAAAGAACAATTGACAAGTGTAATAAATATTTTTCATGTTAAAATTTATTTACTTATACCATCCAACTTAAAATTCTATATTAATGAATAAATAGGACTCCATTATTGTAAACGCTCACACCCCCAAAAACTCTCTTTGCACATAAGGAGGGGTATTATGGTCATTTCAACTAGAAAAGGTCACTCCCTGCACATCTATTAATGATTTCTAACCGGTTTGTGACGGCGAAGTTTTTGGTGCAAATAATAATAATATCTATAAAAAATAATGTGTAAAAAATAATTATAATCCAATTATATCTATAAAAAAGATATATATGCCAAAACTCATTTTTCTTGTTTTTGAGCGGCTGGCCTAAATAAGATGAGTTGTCACCGTTGTCAGCTGCTCATAGTATACGACATGACAATCTTTTTTGACAAAAGTTTGTTGCGTTAATTTATTGTAATAGTAAGTGCACTAAATTGGTATTAAGGTAGTATATATCTGTGTGGTGTCATCTTAAATATCATGTGACAGTGACAATGGCGGTAGAGATGTGACGGCCATTAAAAATCTGCGACCATCGATGATTGAATTCTAAAATATAAATTTTAAATTTTAAATATAAGTCTTAGGCTTCAAAAGTATGACTATTAGAGTTTAAAAATATTGTCCAAATTTTTAATATTTGAGCTCTAAAATATAAACTTTGGGCTCCAAAATATTATCCTCAAAATTTATAAATATTGACCGGATGTTTTACATTTAGGTTCCAAAATACAACATTAGATATTAGGCTCCAAAATGCTTACTTTGACTTTAAAATATAGATTTGGATTTTAAAATATATTTTTATAGTTTAAAAATATTGACTGAATTTTAATAATAATTTGAGTTCTAAAATAGATATTTAAATTTAAAATAATAATTTTAGATCGTGTCAACCGCCACCGCCCTATTTCTTAACTACCAACCTACGTGGTAGTCTACCTGATGCCCTGTTAAGTCTTTCTCATCTTTCTTTTTCGGAGAACACTCTGTGTTCCATAAAAAAAACTTCTAGTTGCCTAAACATAGGACAGTACTGGGCAGATTTGATAACCAGATAAGTTATCGACAAGATGAATATTCATTGATAAGATAACCTCTTTTGGTGCAACATTTGGAGGTATGATAGTTTTATGTCACATTAATCACTTTATATCATATCAAAACTATTAATGAGTCACTTTATATTACATCAGAGTCATTAATGAGATTTATCTCCACTTTGAGATGTTCTAAATCCCTTATCAGATAACTTTATCAGTTCAAAAATGAGAGTTAGACTTATCAAGATTTATCACCAATAAGTGTTGAAAAGTGTCTGATTAACTATCATGTTTACGTACCAAAGTGACAGAACAGTTATAAAAGTTGATAAGTTTTTTTTATCAGGACTTATTTAGTTAACAAACATGTCTTTTAAATGTTTGTACCTACGGTCACAAATAATCGAACATATCATCTGAATATTAAGTATTTCTCTTTTTTTTTCTTCGTTATTCACAGCTTTGATCATATATAGTAAAGGAGGAGGCTCCCTGCTCCAGACTGTTTGCAGATGCTCCTCTCTGTTAAAGATCAAATTAAGATATCAGATTAAGTGGTAAAAAGGTCACCATTTCAGTCATCAAGTAGAATTAAACAATAACCATCACAAAATTACTTTAATTTTCTGATGTGTGGTGATTAACCCGTCGTCAACTAAATTGGGTGAGCAGCGGGCGGCTGTTTGTATAATCTCTCTGACACTACTTCAGCTGAATTACAGCTATTGTAGGATTAGCGATCTATCTTAATTAAGGCTCTTATTCTTCCGCTGAATTCTATTTAATGTATGATTAGCAATCTCTCTTAATTAATCGTCTTATTAGAATGGGGAAGATAAATATTTGCGACCGCCTCTTACATGATCAATGAGAGGGCCTTTAAAATGCATTCACTTTTGATGACATTTTTAGGACATATTTGATATTAAAATATATAGAGATAGAGTGAGAATATCTTCAAAATTTTAAAGATATCTTCAAAATTTTGAAAAAATACTCATTCTATCTCCTATCCTAATACCAAATATGCCTTAATGTGTTGTAATTTGCATATCATGAAGTTCATCGGTTTGAGAGTCCGCATGAGCCAAGATGATTCAACTCTCAGTCTCCAAAGGTGAATGTTCGTATGTTGAGAGGAGAAGGGAAATGAATTGTTATTGTCAGATCAATGTTGATCTGACTCGTAAAAAATCAACCTCTAAATATAGAGTTTTTAAGTTGACTTTTCAATAATCAAGTCAAAATTGACACGACGAGGGGAGTAATGGAAATTTTAGAGAGAGAGAGAGAGATTTAAAAATTTATATCGAGATGTGACACGAGTCATTAAATTTTACCCCTCTTTATTTATAATTATAATTTTATTTCTATAAATTGAGAGGAGAGGAGAGAAGTTTGAAACTTCAAGAGATTAATCCCCAGACATGATCGCCGTTCCAATAACGATGGAAAGAGTTACTGAGTTCATGCTCGGATGTGCACTAATCTCTCTTGAGAAATATTTAGTATACTTGAACTTTATATTTTGTATTTATATTTCTTATTTTTTATTAGATGAATGTATTATGTCTTTTCTCTATTAACTAATGAAAAAGAAGAAATATAAATATAAAATTTAAGTGCACTAAAATTTTCTCAATCTCTCGCTCATGTACTGTAGAGTTGGTCTCGTGATCCGGCAAAATCTGGATTCTTAGCTAATCGTCGAGATCGAGCTGAGCCGACCGTTACTAAGACCCATCACATATATATTATGTTTATCTCATGAAAAATTGGAATGAAAAATATAATTAATAAGTACAATAATTATTTTTAGGTGGTAGCACCAATGTGAGTGCTGGAATGGTATGGCATGCACAGAGACTTCTCACCCGGTAGTGGGAAGAGGACCCCACCGCCCATAATGTCTCCTTTGTCAAGAAGGTGGCCATTTTTTTTTTGTGGTGGGGGTGGGCCGGTGGGGGATGGGTTTGTAAATCTTTAGTGCATATAATTTTCTAATTAGTTTTTTATATTTATTTTTGAATCAAAAACTTGGATTTATCTAAAATCATATTCTTCTCAGTAAGTAAAAGCTGATTGTGGAAGTAACAAAAGGTCCCTAGTGAATATCTATAGTACTTGTAAGAGGTGGCCTAGTGATTAACCCTATATATATATATATATATATATATATATATATATATATATATTATCAAGATAAGATCTCAAGTACAAATGGTAATATAAATATATTTATTATAAATTTCTAAAGAATATTATGGTAAGCTAGTTTTTCACACACACTGAAAAGAACGTCTATTTTGGTAAAATTTCTAGATTCATAATTGAACAATCATATTACAATCCGAGTGATGTAGATTAGGGTCAAATTTTCTGACCCAGGTCCAACCCAAAGATGAGACGGCGTTAAAGCCTTAATTGTGATTTTAACATACTGTTTCTAAGGCGGGTTGACGTCTTGGGTTATGCCTAGTCTTAGGTCTAGAGATGTGGGATTAAATTAGCGAACATTATTCGCTAGTACCATAATAATTGGTATGTGGATAACATTTAATTAGTACCAAAAAATTATAAGTTTGGAGATAGGGACAACATATCTTCGTAACTTGTTTACTATTTATGTAAGGTTCAAATCATTAAGAATGGAAACAAGCTGCTACCTACTTGTCCCGGCTCATTATATATAGGGGTGTTCATGATTTGATTTGGTTTGGTTTATATTTTTTAAAAAAAAGTCAAATTAAATTAAATTCGGACTTAACTTGAACCAAATTAAACCGAAGTCTCTTAAATTCGGTTTGGTTCGGTTTAACTTGAAAATAAATAGATTTTTAGATTCTCTCAGTCATAAATAAAATTTTAATCACTTGTTTATCTAATAAATCACTATCAAATAAGATTTAAAATGAAGTATTAAAATGTTGATGATCATATTACCCTCCAAAATATATATTTTAACGTAAATATATTAAATAAACTTGATAGATATATAAATTAAAATTTATTATTATAATTCGATTTAATCGGTTATGTTTGATTTATAGAGCTTATAAACCGAACTGAATCGAATCGAATTTTCTTTTTCAATTTGATTTGGAACCAAATAAAAAAAATTTTATGTTTAAACCGAACCAAATCGCTCGGTTCGATAGGCTATAATGACGACGATGATATGAAATTTTGATTTTTTAGGATAAGATACGGGGTACAGATAAAAATAAAATAAATATTTTTAAAATTTTTCTAACCTTACTTAATGGTCAAAAAAGAAATATACTCTTCTCATTATCTTGCTACCTAGCTACCTCGGACTACCACCAGTGTTGGTGCTAAGAATTGCCCATCGCCCCCCTGATCTTTATCACCGTCACCACTTGAAAAGGATGGACATTAGTGCCCATAATTGCTAACCAAATCTCTCACTATTGCTAACATCAGACTTATATATCATATATTGTTGTATTTCTTATTATTTTATACAGATTAATCACGAGGTTACAATGACAAACTTTATAACTTAATCCACTCTCAATAGTGCAGTAAGTAGTATTTTAAAGAATTAATCGTCTTTTAAGTGTGACATCATCTCATGTCTTTGGAGGAGCTTGAGCAAGGCAAAAGGAAGTGCCTTGTACACATGCCATCATCTCTTTCCCCCCACTGGTTGAGGTCTCAACAGTCGGAGACTTTGAGATAGTGAGTTCAGAACACGACAGCACTATTATATCAGTTATATATGAGAAATAGTTATTGTAAGATTATTTTGATAATAAAATAGATAAATATTTTAAAAATAATAAAATTGACATGTTTTTTTCTTTCTCTTCTATAAAATAATATTTTTTTACAATTTGTATCAATTTTATGTTAAAATTATTTATACAAATAAATATTTCTCATAAATTATAGGCGTCCATGACGGCCCAGTGGCCACTCCAGTGGAGGCCCCCCCGAAGAAAACGTGTCCACTCCACTTACGCGGGACCCAGCCCTGTCCTTTCCCGTTTGTTAAATGGTCTCGTAAAGAAAGTTGGTATCCTTGGGTGGCGCAGGACATTGGTGTTTGATACAAAAATGTTACAAAAATTTATAATTATTTTATTTTATCAACGCTTTTTAATTTGAAAAAAAATTTAGTATATTTAAGTTTTACACTTTATATTATTTTTTACTTTTCATTAGATAGGTGAATTGTGTCTTTTTTTTCATTAGTCAATAAAAAAGAAGTACAAATATAAAATATAAAACTCAAGTACAATACATTTTTCCTTTAAAATTTTAACTGTCCGCAAGACAGTGTAAATTGACATTACCATATATAGTAAGTATGATTCTTTTTTTTTATTTCCAATATATAAATAGAAATTTTAGAGAAAAAAAAAACTCAGAAGTATTGCTCCTCAACTAAAACTAACTTTCTCGATTTCAATATAAAAAATATAAACACTAATTCGAAGAATTACATGGCGGCCCATGCGACTAAAGTTGTCGGACCGATGAAATGGACTTGACCGGTCAATGAGAGTAAATCAAATTAGTACACTGCAGTTTAATTTAATTTACATTATAATTATTAAAATTATAACAAAAAAAACCTAAACTAGACCAACCACGTACACATGATAAAAATCAAGCATGCTAAATTAATACACTCCGATAAACCCAACCATAGTCGTGACCACCACCCGATCACAATTTTCTTACCCAATCTCCTTCAACATTGGAGTCTTTAACCTCAAATTTATATTTGGCATTAGACTAGATTGGGATAGAGTGAAGATATTTTCAAATTTTTGAAGATCAAATCTATCTTAATACCAAATATATTCTTAGAATATGTTTGGTATTTAGATAGAGTGAGGATATCTTTATTATTTTGAAGATATCTTCATTCTATCTCCGATCTATCCAAATACTAAATATATCTTTATGGATATTTTGGGAGGAGGTACTCCTAAGTAAATCAGATTATTCAGAAGTAAACTCCAACTCAAGTTTTGGGGAGGGAGGAGAGATTACTCAAGAGTACCTATGTGTAACCCAAATTATCTTTAGGTAACTCTGTCCCACCTCAAAAGGTGGTGTAGAGATGGTTAAAATTTTTAAAAATTTTATCATTTTTTAAAATATTATATTATAATATTTTTTTTTTTTAAACATAAGTTGAGTAAGAAAGTTAACCCAAAAAATAGAAATAACTCATGATTAATTTAAATTTTCAACCAAAATAAGGTTAGACTAATTTTTAAGTTAGTAGACTTTGATTAAGTTATCCATAGATAATTTAACCTTGAACTAAGCGGCTTTACAGTGGGTTGACGCCTGACGGGACCTTTGTGAGCACAGAACAGTTACATCAGTATCATGCCATATTTTTTATTTTTTTATATATGATATAATTATTAATTACATAAGAGTAACTTTAAAGATAGATAATATCGTATTTGTCTTTTAACATGTTAACATAAAGTTGGCACACAAAAATATTACACCGTGGCATTCCATCTTGACGTGTGCCGTCACTGAAAAGTGGGCCCGAGAATCCTGATGACAGACAGAGGGAACGTGACAAAAGGGACCCACTCGGTCGTGATGGATGGATCATGGATGGACAGCTTCCATGTGGGGCCCAAAGAGCCTTCCCAACCACTGGCTGCTCCCCGTCAAGCTGGACGGTCCTGTTCACGTAGATTCCCAAAAGTCATAACCAATACAGCGGGGAGTCCACGCACGCCGAGTGTACTCTCCCTACAACGCAAAAAAAAAAATTTATTATTTATTTATTAACGTGAAGATAATTCTGCTATCCAAACATAATTCTGAAAAAATGCCCTTTTTTCATAAAAGGAGACAATATTTCACAATTATTGTGATCCCATCTGTTCCTCTGACTACAGTGAATGGTCTAAGTATATTTAATATTTATAGAGTACTAGTGAATATTTAAATAACACTACTATTTCTGCAAATATGAATGTAATAAAAAGAGCGTAACTTATGGAGGAGTGAGGACTCAGCTTTCTTACAAAGAAAACAGATAAGAGCGAGTGGGCTTCCATTTTTAGGAGGGCGGGCGGCGGCTCACCGGCACCGCCTTGTTCCGGACATTCGGGGTACGGGATCCTGCGGTCAGCGGACCCCCCCTCCCCCGACTGGCGCTGCTCCCGGGAGACGAACAAAACGAGAAGGAAGGAAGCCGACGGTGACCACACCACAGCCAGAGAGAGGAAAGTCTAGTGGAGAGAGAAGCTGCTACGAGAGAGCTGGTTGGAAGTTGGAAGCTGGAACAGAGAGCGCAGCTGGGATCTGGAGCAGCTCCCGCGAGGTTTAACTCCTCTCTCTCTCTATCTCTCTCTTCTGGGTTTTGTTTATAGGAAAAAGGAGGAAGAGGTCGGTCGGTCGCTCTCTTTCCATCGTCGGTCGTCTATATATCCTTCTGGCCGTCGCAGATTCCCCAGGAAGCCTTCGTTCCGGGCCAGTGCTTGCGCAGGGTCAGCTCCTGCTGGGAGTTGTGCTGTTCGACGTCTGCGCAGGGGAGTTTGGGGAGCTGGTGAAGGGTCGTCGGCCGGTGTTTGAGGAGGAGATGGACAAGTACGAGGTGGTGAAGGATATCGGGTCCGGCAACTTCGGCGTGGCGCGACTGATGCGGCACAAGGAGACCAAGGAGCTGGTCGCCATGAAGTACATCGAGAGGGGGTACAAGGTCGGCCTCCCCTTCCTCCTCCTCCTCCATGGCCAACCCCCGCTTCTTCTGTTGCTTCAGGTCGCTGGCTTCTGACGCTGGTTCCTCCTGATGCCTTGTTTGTCTCTGCAGATCGACGAGAACGTGGCGAGGGAGATCATCAACCACCGGTCTCTGCGGCACCCCAACATCATCCGCTTCAAGGAGGTGAGCACTTCGTTGGCCGCCGATTCCCTTTGCTAGTACTTTTTGTGCATGGTCCTCGCACCAGTTTCCTTTACTCCGGAATCGCAGTCTTGTTGATCTGATCCCTGCCCTTGTTCCTCGGGCAGGTGGTGCTGACGCCGACGCATCTGGCCATCGTGATGGAGTACGCCGCCGGCGGCGAAC
Organism: Colocasia esculenta; assembly: GCA_014218235.1. NCBI lineage: Eukaryota > Viridiplantae > Streptophyta > Magnoliopsida > Alismatales > Araceae > Colocasia > Colocasia esculenta. The sequence goes on along the minus strand of CM024754.1, from coordinate 197,400,079 downwards.
TGTTCGACCGCATCTGCAACGCCGGGCGATTCAGCGAGGACGAGGTGGCCCCCTCACTCCCCCCCCCCTTCCACCCTCTTTCCGCACTCTGGCTTGATCATGAGGTCGGTTTGTTCTTGGGGATTTGCAGGCGAGATACTTCTTCCAGCAGCTCATCTCCGGCGTCAGCTACTGCCATCACATGGTAAGCATATAGGTGATCAGAGGCAACAACAAAAAAAAAAAAATTTAAAAATGCGGCAAAAAGGTGAAAAGAAACAAATAATTTCGCTCCAGCTGGGTGGTTCGTCCTTCCTTTAATTCGCAAACTTCGCCATCCCTTTGCAGCAAATATGCCACCGGGACCTCAAACTGGAGAACACGCTCTTGGATGGGAGCCCCGCGCCCCGCCTCAAGATTTGCGACTTCGGTTACTCGAAGGTCCGGTTCCGTTCCATGATCTTATGTCTTGCCCCACTTTCTCTAAGATTTTCCAGTCTCAGGAACAACTCTTAAGCTAATCAATCTGAGTTCTTCCAGTTTCCTTTTTTGATCCTGTAATTAAGTTAGTAAAAACTTCCCCGTATTTGACATGGCAATCGTGACACAGTCGTCGGTGCTCCACTCGCGGCCCAAGTCGACGGTCGGCACGCCCGCGTACATCGCGCCGGAGGTGCTCTCCCGTCGGGAATACGACGGCAAGGTAAGGGGGCCAAACCCCACACTTACGAACAAGACTTTTTACAGCCGTTAACATGCAAAAAAAAAAAAAAAACGAACATGAAATTTTTTTCCCTTAGTAATCTTTTGAAGTGCCTCTTCAGAAATTATTATTGGATGACCATATTAAAAATCACAAAAGAGGGAAAAAAGTTAAAACACGTAGTGTTCTCTGTCGTTTGTTTATTATTTCCCGACTCAAAATTATCCACAGATTTTTTTATTTTTTATTTTACATATGAAAGGTCTAGATTCTAGTGGGTTTTATATTTATTAGGAGAAATTTGTATTATATTTCTTTATACATTTTTATGCTTCTCATTAGTTAAGTATAATGTATCAATAATATGTTAATTAACGAGGAAAAAAATTTAGTGTACTTAAATTTTATATTTTAGATTTGTACTTTTTTATTGGTCAATAGAAAAAAGCACAATATATTCATCTAATAAGAACTAAAAAATATAAATATAAAATATAAAATTCAAATGTATTAAAATTTTCTCATTAGTGAAGAGATGTCTGAAATATAAGAGAAGAGCAATAAAATTTTCTTTTTTATTAGAGGGTTTTGCGTAAAAGCCCCTAAAAAAACGAAGATAAGTGGAGCTGGGGCCTCGTTTCGAGCGAGCCGCCGGTCCTGCGGCGTCGTCGTTGGGTGGTTGCCGGGTTGGTGGCCCCGGCGGGGACCAGGGAACGTGGCGCGATTGAGCCGTCACGTCGGCGCCGTCTGAGTTCCTCGACTCGCCAGGTGTACTCGTTGCGTGTTCAGACTCTTCAGAGGTGGGGAGCATTCCGAGGGGGTCACTGGGAACGAGGGTTTTCTTTCTCTTCTCCCGATGCCGCCGGAATCTGGAACTCGAGTTCTGTTTGGATGTGAGGCCTGGAAGGTCGAGGATTCGTGGCTGCTTTCCCAGTTCCCGCTGGGTTCCGGGAACCGGGCTTGTTATCTGGGGTCGTTTTCCTCCCGGGGACTCCTGGCTGGTTCCCGGCGAAGGTCGTAGTGGGTGATCCCGACGGATGACGGGATCTAGCGATGATGAAGTGGCGGCGGCGGCGGCGGCGGCGGGGGTAGTGCTTGGTCTCTCGTCAAAGGCTTCCAACAGTGATATAGCAATGGCGGAGCGGTCACATCATCCTCGTGGGCGCTCCCTCGCGTCCGCATCTGTTTGGCGTTTCAGCACTTCCCACCCGTCCTCGGCATCCTTCGCTCTGGTGTCCCTTTCGGGCGTCAAAGCTGCAGCCATCTACGGCGAGGTTCGCGACACCGCGATTCCGTGACCTCAGAATCAGAATATCTTTATTCCCTTTTGAGAGATGATCTGAAGTTGGCTGGAAGGTCCCGTCACGGTGTCAGATTCTTCTTATTTAATGTGGATACGCAGATAGAATTCCACTTTTTTTTTGAACTGCAGATAAAATCCTATTCATCTATTCTAGCTAAGCCTCAGGAAACGCTGACTCCATTTATAGTTGTACAGTTTACATCATGTTCGTGCTAGCAAACATCAGTATATGTTTAGGAAATTTCACGAGCCATTAATTGGGTTTTGTTTGCTTATTGGTGTATCTGTTGCGCTCATGTGTTGATGATCCCTTCTCTGCTTCCTGTGCGGCTTTTGGACGAACAGCTTGCGGACGTGTGGTCAAGTGGAGTGACCCTGTATGTCATGCTGGTGGGAGCTTACCCTTTTGAAGACCCAGATGATCCAAAGAACTTTAGGAAGACAATTACAGTATGTACATGGGAGTTGTCTAATTTGTTTGAGTTCTTTCCTCTTGTCATGATGATCTCCCCTTGTCTTATCTGGTATTGCTTTTTGTTGCAGCGCATTATGTCCATCCAGTATAAGATACCAGATTATATCCACATTTCTAATGACTGCAAGGATCTGTTGAAGCGCATTTTTGTAGCCACGCATCTAGAGTACGTGACTTTTGTCTCCTAAGAAGAGCATTTTGCATACTGAAAACACCCGAAGCTTGTGTGCATTATATCTAGTTTCACAAATTTCTTTGAAATTATCTTCCCCTATTTGCAATATGCATCTCCCTAATGGTAATATATTTGTTGTCCTTGGAGACACATATATGGATCACATTTCCATCTTGCGCCCATCAAGCATGTTCTTGCATTAGTTAAACATAACCACCTTCTCTTTAAGGGGAGCCTTTGTCTTAGTGTGCATGAGTCAAGTGAGTATTGAGATTATCTTTCTTACGAAAGATAGTACCTAGAGAGATATCATTTCTCATGAAAATTATTGTACCATTGTTTTAGGAGTCTGTATTTACAGGTGTTCCTTCTCAGCATAGTCACTGACTTAGTGCTGTACCATTGTTGTAGGATATATATGACCAGGGGTGGACCTAACATGTATCCAGTGGGGTTTTGTGACCTCACTGGATAAAAAAATTTGTATTGGGGGCACAAATTTTACCATGGATGACCTCACTGAATTTATATGAGTGCACCATTAAGATCTCACTGAAAAAAAATTCTGGATCCGCCACTATCTATGACGATTGAAGTTTTCTCTATATATCCATATCTGATGTGTTTTCCTATGTTGCAGAGGATAACAATGAGGGAAATAAAGAGCCACCCGTGGTTCTTGAAAAACTACCGAGGGAGCTCAGTGAGGCAGCGCAAGCAATATACTTCGAGAGGAATAACAATGCCCCTAGCTATTCCCTCCAGACCATCGATGAGATCATGAAGATTGTCGCAGAGGCGAGGACGCCGCCCCCTGTATCGAGGACGATCTCAGGCTTTGGGTGGGCGACAGAGGAAGATGACGAAGGAGGGGAGAGAAAAGAGGACGCCGAGGAGGAGGAGACGAGGAGGATGAAGAAGATGAATACGACAAGCGGGTGAAGGAAGTCCATGCCAGCGGCGAATTCCATATTAATTAAGAATCTAAGGGGAGGACTTAGAGATTTCCTCCTCTTTTATCCTGTCCTTTTACCTTGTTCTTGTCATCTGCCTAGGATTTGCAATGTCTTACCAAATTATTATGTAAAATTATTACTTGTGCATCCCTTTCTTGCATAGTGTGGTACGTTGTAGCACCAAAGCAAGCACTTGCTCTAACAATGACAGTTGCCTGATGTGTAATCTTGTGAGATGTGTAAGGTTGTTATTGCTCATAGGTGGATCCAACTTAGATTCAGTAGCGTGCTTACTAAAATTTTAAAATCTTATTATATGGGTAAAAAAAATTCTATTAAATAGTTTGATTAGAAAATTTTCTTAAAAGGATGACCACCCGACTAGATGAAATTGTTGGGTCCGTCATTGATTACTCTCTTCTGCCGCGACCATGTGAATGGATTCATGATACTGCAAAGTTGGGAAGTGCTCGTATTTGATTCTTGTGTTTTCAGAGGCTACAAGCGGACATATGACTCTTTAAAGCATATGAAGGGCGCATTGCTGTGACTATAGATTTCACTTGCAGGCGAGAAGGTTTACTGGAAGTCTTGTGGAATTCTAGTGATGACTAATGGGTTGTGATGCCGGCCGTCGTCAACCGACGAATTGGATCGACGAGATCAAGGATCGGCCATACCTACAGGGCGACAACTAAGTTGTCGGGCATCGTCGTCATAGGTTAGTCAATCACTGCCGAGAACCAATTCAACCAAGCACTATATCCGGGCGTCTCCAGCTGGCGCCAGCTCACACTTGCCCAAGGGACGGGAGAGTCCCGCAGATCACGATCCCCCAGCAGGCCCGCATCCGCTTCAGGCAGGTGGCCATCAAGGCGGGATTCCCGGAAACCCAGTTGGCGGAATTCCCTGAATGGCGCCCTTGCCCCACGGAGGCTCGTCCACCACCTTTCTTTTCTATCCAAAGGACCAAGCCCTTATAAAAGGCACAGATACCCTCAAGGAAAAGGTACGCTATTCATAGCACAAAACTCTCTCTATTCTCTCTCTTTACAACCCTCACTGACTTGATCGTCGGAGTGCCCGACCACCGAGGGGTCTCGGTGGGTCTTTGCAGGTCGGACTCCCTTCACCGACGACCAGGTGACGCCGTCAATCCCTCGGGGCCCACTCAGCTCGGCTCCGGCCGACGATCCTTGTGATTTTTCCAGTAACATTTGGCGTCGTCTATGGGAATTCGATACAAAAAGCTTCCCCCAATGGCACCCAAGGGAAAGGCGGCAGCTCGCACGTCGGAGGAGGAGGTCAACCTTGTTAATGTAACAAAAGAAGTAGCTGGAGGAGCATCCGGGCGGGGGAGCAGGATTCGACAACCTTATCGCGGCTCGACCACGTCGAGTAAACCCTGGCAAACCTTCAACAAATCTTGATGAGGATGGAACAAAACCAGCAAGCGCACCCTGCACGAGGCGAAGGCTCGGTCCACCAGGTAGAACAAATCCGAGGCGATCAAGATGATGCGGAGGCTCCCAACCAGCAACGTGCGCCTCCTGCACTGTCGGCAAGCCATGCCGACGCACCGCCGGCGACAGTAAGAGCTCCCGCGCCAGTAGTCAACCACGCTGACAACGTTCTCCCCGTCACACCGGTGGCAGTCGTCGGGAATGCGGCAAAGGCCGACCTCGCCGACCACTTCACGGCGGAATCCACCCCCGTCACCTTTAGCGTATCCCCATTCGACCCGCGGTGGAAAGACGACCTGCGGGAAATGAACAGAAAAATAGAAGCTCTGCAGCTCGGCACCCGCGCCCCGTCCTTGGCGACGCTCCTCACCTCCTCGCCTTTCACAGAAGAAATCACGTCGACATTGGTTCCACCGAAGTTCCAGTTACCGAAGTTCTGACGCTACAATGGGACAACCAATCTGGTCCACCACCTTGACCATTTTCAAGGACAGGTGGAAATGATAAATTAATGTAACTGACGCTCTGAAATGCAGGGCTTTCATGTCCACTCTTGATGATGCAGCATTACAGTGGTTCAAGGCGCTCCCCCGCGAGATCGGTCTCTTGCTTCTCGGACCTGGCCCAAAGGTTCCTCGACCACTTCTACAACACGGTGCAGCATTCGTTGTGCACCGACGACCTGTGGCTGGTATCACAGAAAGAAAACGAGATGTTTCGAGACTACGCTAAACGCTTCCAGGTCGAGGCAATGAAGGTTGTGGACCTGAACTGAGAACAGCAGTTAACATTCTCACAAGGGTGTGCACTGACGTAGCGTTTGTCGCATCAATCTCCAAAAAACCATCGGTAAGTCTCTCCGACCTCCTCTCTCAGATGCAGAAGTACGTCAGGATGGAATCAACCCTGGGAGCCGCCGGACGACTTAAGCGACCTCTAGAGAAGGGGGATACGAGCTCGGGGTCGAGCGAAAAGAGGCCGAGGAGGAGGGAAGAAATGCACAGAGACAGGCGCCCGGAATCGGAGATCGACGGACAACTGACCGACGACCTGATGAATATCGTCGTGTAAGGGATCTCCCCCGATTCGGGAGACTGCCATCAGAAATCCTCCCCGTCATCAAAAAGCTACCGGAGTTCAGGCGACCAGAACCATCGCGAGGACCTCCATCAGGACGAGGGGCCGAGCTATACTGTGAGTACCATAAAGGTTTTGGTCACCTGACGGATCAATGCAGGAGCCTGAAGATGGAAATAGCGGAGATGCTGCGCGAGGGATAATGGAAAGGACGTCGTCGACGGCAAACCAAAGGATCGCGAACCAGAAGAGGATCGCGAACGCGAGGGGAAAGGCGCCGTCCTCGTCCTCGCCGGCGGATCGGCAGGTGGCGGCGACAGCGGCAGGAAGAGAAAAGCGTATGCATCGGCCGTCGTCCTCGGTGTGAACCAGCCAACACCAAAGTTGGAGATGATCACCTTCTCCGCCGAAGACGCAGTTGGACTAAGCTTCCCCCACGACGACGCACTCGTCATCCATGCCGACATCGACGGATACACCGTGCACCGCATCATCGTCGACAACGGAGCAGCACTTGACGTCCTCTTCTATGACTGCTTCCTGAAGATGACGAACCTGAGCACGGAGCTCAAACCGATTGCCACACCTCTTTTCGGGTTCAGCGGAACGCCGGTCACCGCCGAGGGGTCCATAAGGCTCAAAGTGACGTTGGGTACCATCCTAGGCGTGTAACGGTTGAGGTCGACTTCCTGATTTTGAAAGTGAAGTCGGCCTACAACGCAATTTTCGGACGCGGATTGCTCGGGAGGCTTGGGGGGTGCCATCAACATACCACCAGAAGCTAAAGTTTCCAACTCCTAGCGGGGTGGGGGAAGTTGTCAGGAGTCAGGCCGAGGCGCGCCTTGCTATGTCAATTCGATCAAAGCAAAAGAACCAGCTGTTTCTGAGTATGTACCAACTTTCGATGACACCCCGAAACACGAGCCAACAGAACTAACTAAACAAATAAAGATCAAGAGCGGGCCTCTAATCATCGGGACCGAACTCAAAGAGTTAGAAAATGATATCGTCACATTCCTCGGCCAGAGTGGAGACGTATTCTCTTGGTCCGACGACGACCTTCCAAAAATAGACCCGAACATATCCAGCACCACTTAAAGTGGGACCCCGAGGCCCGACCATCCGGCAAAAGAAGAGGCCCTTGTCGCCGAACGACAAGAAGTAGTGGAAAGCCAATTGACAAAATATTTGCATACAGGTACTGTTAGAAATTCATTTTACCCAAACTGGGTCGCCAACGTCGTCCTGGTGCGAAAGGCAAATGGCAAGTGGTGAATGTGTGTTGACTTCACCAACCTAAACAAGCCTGCCCGAAGGACAGCTTCCCGTTACCTCGGATCGACCAACTGGTCGACTCAACTGCCGGACACGAGCTCTTAAGCTTCCTTGACGCCTACTCAGGCTATCATCAAATAAGGATGGCCCCAAAAGACGAGGACAAGACATCCTTCACCACCGAGAGAGGTTTGTATTGTTTTACTCGTATGCCATTCGGACTGAAAAATGCAGGAGTGACGTACCAAAGGCTAGTCAACAAAATGTTCGGGAAGCAAATCGGCAAGACCATGGAAATATACGTCGACGACATGTTGGTAAAAGCCGACGAGCCGAGGACCACGTCAGGGACTTGGCCAAAGCTTTCGAAGTGTTGAAACTCTACGGGATGAAGCTGAACCAGAGAGTGCGTCTTCGGCGTCCGAGCAGGAAAATTCTTGGGGTATCTCGTCTCCCAACGAGGCATTGACGTCAACCCCGACAAGGTCCAAGCTATCCTCGGCATGACGGCTCCGAGAACAGTTAAAGAGGTACAAAGACTTAATGGCATGGTAACAGCTCTAAGCAGGTTTATGTCCAGGTCAGCAGAGCGGTGCAGACCATTCTTCGAGGTACTGAGAAAGGGCCGCTTTGAATGGACCACGGACTGCCAAAGGGCATTCGACGACCTGAAGGAGCACTTGGCGAACGTACCGACGTTGAGCAAGCCGAAGGAAGGGGAAGAGCTGTTGTTGTATCTGTCCGCAACAAGCTATTCCGTCAACTCGGTGCTCGTCCGAGAAGAAGACCGAGCCCACCTACCGGTGTACTACACGAGCAAGGCATTGCGAGGAGCCGAGCAACGCTACCCCGACCTCGAGAAGGTCGGGTACGCTCTCGTCATGGCCGCACGATGATTGCGTCCGTATTTTCAATCACACAAGGTTGTCGTCCTCACCGACACACCGATTCGACAAGTTTTCGAGCGACTGAGTCCTCGGGGAGGTTGGCCAAGAGGGCCGTAGAGCTCGAAGAATTCGACATTGAGTTCAGGCCCCGTGTCGCTATCAAAGCCCAAGCCTCGCAGATTTCATTTCCGAGGGCACTGCCGAGCAGCTACGGCAGAAGAATCCGACGGAAGGTGGGAAGTTTTCGTCGACGGAGCCTCAAACTCCCAAGGCAGCGGAGCAGGGGTGGTCATGCGCTCGCCCGAAGGCTTCGACTTAAGGTACGCGGTTCGTTTCGGTTTCCAAGCATCTAACAATGAGGCAGAATACGAAGCGGTGGTATCAAGGCTGAAGATGGCAAGAACTCTCGGCGCAAAGAAGGTCCGTGTCCACAACGATTCCCAACTAGTCGTTAACCAGGTGTCGCAAGCGTTCGAGGCAAAAGAGGTGAAGCTCACATCGTACAAGGCCGAGGTGTTAAGGCTCATGGCGGAATTCGACTCTGCGGAGCTTGTGAAGATACCAAGGTCCGAGAACGAGCAAGCTGACGAGCTTTCAAAAATCGCATCGTCCGCACTGGAATCACCCACAACCTATTGATAGAAGAACTATTGGAGCCAACTATAGCACCCAGAGATCTGAATGAGTGTCGAGGTAAGAACAACATGGATGACCCACTAATAAATTTCCTCAGGAGTAAATTGCTACCGGAAGACAAGAACGAGGCCGAAAAAACGAGGCGGCGGTCAGCAAAGTTCTTCATCGTCGGCGATGACTTGTACCGAAAGGGATTTAGCTATCCCAATCTCCTCTGCGTAGACCCTGTTCAAGCCGAGGAAATTATCAATGAAGTTCACGAAGGAACATGTGGTTCTCATGCAGGCCCTAGATCTTTAGTAAGAAGAGTGACCCGACAAGGATACTGGTGGCCGACGATGCTTAAAGAGCCGAGAAGTACGTCAAAAGCTGCCGACAATGCCAGCTGTTCGGCAAGATCGACGACAACCTCCATCGGAACTCACGAGCATAAATTCCCCATGGCCATTCGCACAATGGGGTATGGACATCCTCGGACCATTCCCGCCGGCGACGGGTCAAAGGAGGTTCATCATCTTCGGAGTAGATTATTTCACGAAATGGGTCGAAGCTGAGCCCCTAGCGAAAATTACGGATACTAACGCCTGGGGTTTTGTGTGGAAAATATCATCTGCAGGTTCGGTCTTCCACGAACAATCATCACCGACAATGGACGACAGTTCGACATGCTAAATTTCGTCGGAATTGCGTCGCGCTCGGGATAGAGCACAGATTCTCCTCGGTAGCCCATCACCAATCAAACGGAATGGCCGAGGTACTAATCGGACGATCCTGGATGGACTAAAGAAGAGGATAGCAAGCCACAAGGGAGCTGGGCCGACCAACTCCTCCATGTGCTTGGGCATATAGGACGACACCAAGGGAAGCCACAGGGAATCACCCTTGTGTTAGCTTTCGGGATGGAGGCAGTGTCGCCCGTAGAAATGCTCGTCCCCTCGCAAAGAATCCTCGGATTTGACGAGGAAAGCAACAATCAGTCATTGCGTGCCGAACTTGACCTAATAGAAGAGAGGCGAGGAAATGCTTCTACAAGGATGGAAATATATGAAAAGAGGGTCAAGAAAAGCTTCGATAGAAAGGTCAAACCATGACGCTTCGGAGTTGGGAGCCTTGTCCTCAGGAAGCTTGCAATTTCGGACCCGAAGTCGGCTAGCGGGAAGTTATCGCCAAACTGGGAAGGGCCATACCGAATCGCCGACGAACTTGGCCAGGGAGCTTATTGGCTTCAAGAGCTCGGGGGAGCAGTCATACCGAGAACGTGGAACGCCGAACATCTTCGACGTTACTTCCGTAAGTACGAGGTCGCTTCGGCACTCTCCGAAGTATGAGGTCGCTTCGGCACTCTCTAAACCCAAGTACGAGGTCGCTTCGGCACTCTCCAAGTACGAGGTCGCTTCGGCACTCTCTAATCTAAGTACGAGGTCGCTTCGGCGGCACTCTCTAATCTAAGTACGAGGTCGCTTCGGCACTCTCTAAGTCTAAGTACGAGGTCGCTTCGGCACTCTCTAAGTCTAAGTACCTGTCGGCGAGTCATTTCAACGCTCATAGACAATGAAGGGACAACAGTCGTCTGCCAAAGCAAAATTGTGTCGATATTTTCATTAAAGGAATAGAAAGTACATAGACGAGGTAAACTATGCCTCGTTCAACACATCGTCGGCAGCCTGGTCAAGGGAACGATCGATGGCCACACCTATGGCCTCGACCGCCACCACGGCAATCTCTTCGTCCTAACCTCCAACGATCCGCTCCTCCTCGGCGCCCTTGCCAGGAAGGGCCGCTCCCGACAAATCAAGATCAGGATACAGCTCCTTCACCTTTGAAAGGCAGTCATCGTATCCCGCCTTGAAGAGGTCGGCGATCTCGTCCTGAAGCTCGTCGGAGTCGCGATAATCTTCTATTGCTTTGTCCCTTTCCTCAGCGACGAGACGCGAGAAGCTCTTCTTCGTTTCTTCATGTGCAGCTATCTCGTCGTACTAAGCCTTTTTCACAGCCTCGAGCTCCTTTTTTTCGTACATCAAGGTCGCCTGGAGTTCGCTCTCCCTCTTCTTCGCCTGCTCCTCCAACCGGAGACAACGGGCCTTCTCGGAGGCCACGAGCTCCTCGGCCTCTGCGACGCGCTTGTCACAAGCTAATCTTTTCACCTCGGCCCGATGCACGAACGCGTTGAATGCGGCCAACTGGCTCAGCATACCGTGGTAGTAGTCGTGCATGAGCTGACGTGCAGGATGGCCAAGCATCTCGTCCTTAACTTCAGCTGGCAAGGCTTGTCGCCCCCACTCAACCGGGTCCAGGGAGAAGCGAGCCGGGTCGACGCCGAGAAGCAAGCGGTGCCGTGGGCGACGACGGCGGACAGGATGCTTCGCCGGACTATTCTCAGCCGACGGGACGGCTGCCGAGCTTTGACAGGTGCCGGGGCCGACGGCGGCACAGTTTCGGCTCCGCGCTGACACTTCTCAGGACGAGAAGCCACCTTCTTCTCCCTCGAGTGAACCCGACTCTTGGCCTTCTCGATAAGCGACCCCTTGCGCGTCGGGGGTGCGGAGTCGCTCTTGTCGGCCATAGCTGCAGGCAAGATCCGTTAGATGGGAAACGCGTGGATAGGACGAGAATGCAACTACGGAGTTGGCGACCCTTTGTGCCCTCGTCGATCAGCCGAAATAATTCCTCGGAGATATCAACCAGGTTGAGGGGCTCCACCTCCTTCAAACATTTGAGGTCGACGAGCTCGGATGCAGTAAGCCTCGGCGATCCAAAAGCTTTGCACCGGACGTCGATGGCCGACCACTTGGTCGGGAACGGCCAACCGAGGAACTATAGACAAAAATGAAGCTCCTCTTCCAGCCGTGGAGCCAGGATGGCAGTCTGCCGAGGATGTGCCGACCATTCCTCGCCGCGAAATAGAACCAATCCCCAAACGGTTTAATGGAAAAAAGATAGAGGAAAAGGCGCAGGGTTAGAGGGACCCCCGCCGAATAACACAAGGATAGAAAGCTGACGACTACACGCCAGGCGTTCGGTGCCAACTGAGAGGGAGCCACCCCCAGTTCCAGAAGAAGAAAAATAACAAAGGGGTGGAAAGGGAAAAAGGCCTGCTCGAACCGCCTCAGAGTAAACCGAGAACCCCCCATTCATAACGTAGTGAGCCCTAAAGTCCCTATCAGCGACATGACAGCGTCGGCAGGAAGAACAAATCTAGGATGCTTCCTCAACCACTTGAAGGTACCAGGAGAAGTCTCGCAACGTGCTTCAGCCACGTTGTCGGCTCGGCGACGAGCACCGGAAGTATGGGCCGAAGGTTCTTGGGACGTAAGTCCCATGGATTAGTTCAAGGACAAAGGAATCATCAACAGGTCCCCAGACCTGGGTTTCTACGGATCCCGACCCTACCCCGAGGCTTTCGGAAACGAGGTCAGGGACGTCAGCCTGAGCAGAGGGGTACCTAGATTTCGTGGAAGGCGACGACGAGGACGACGAGGAGGCCTCAGAAGAGGTAGAAGAGAGAAGACGACTCATCGCTTACCTCAGAGGGAAGCAAGCAGAGATCGAAGGATGACCCCACACGCGAGCACAATCGTCGGGGCGTTGTGTAGACGTCGGGCCAACAATTGAAAGGGTCGCGCTCGAAGCGAAGGAACGTGTTTCACGCCGAATCCTGGCTATTTATAAATCCTTGACACCGAGGCGATCGAACGGTCCAAAAACCCTGCGCAACCAAGATTCCGCCACGTGTCGGAAGCCCGACAGCCGGAAGACCTTCACCCGGATCCACAACGCGCGCCCCAAAACCAAGCGGCGTCATCATGGGCGCGGGATTCAGGGCAAGGTACCTGACAAACTGTCGCCAGCAGTACCATCATCATGATAGTGGCAGAACGCCCCCGACTTAGGCGCGCGGAATGCGAGGCGGCGCCGAACGCCCGTACAAATTCCTGAGAGTAATAAATGGCTTCTCTTCGAGCCGAGAACTCGCCTCGAAAAGAACCCGGGGAACTAGTGATGCCGGTCGTCGTCAACCGACGAATTGGATCGACAAGATCAAGGATCGGCCATACCAACAGGCCGACAACTAAGTTGTCGGGCATCGTCGTCATAGGTTAGTTCAATCACTGCCGAGAACCAATTCAACCAAGCATTATATCCGGGCGTCTCCAGCTGGCGCCAGCTCACACTTGCCCAAGGGACGGGAGAGTCCCGTAGATCACGATCCCCCAGCTGGCCCGCATCCGCTGCAGGCAGGTGGCCATCAAGGCGGGATTCCCGGAAACCCAATTGGCGGAATTCCCTGAATGGCGCCCTTGCCCCACGGAGGCTCGTCCACCACCTTTTTTTCTATCCAAAGGACCAAGCCCTTATAAAAGGCACAGATACCCTCAAGGAAAAGGTACGCTTCATAGCACAAAACTCTCTCTATTCTCTCTCTTTACAACCCTCACTGACTTGATCGTCGGAGAGTGCCCGACCACCGAGGGGTCTCGGTGGGTCTTTGCAGGTCGGACTCCCTTCACCGACGACCAGGCGACGCCGTCAATCCCTCGGGACCCACTCAACTCGGCTCCAGCCGACGATCCTTGCTGATTTTTCCAACAACAGATTGTACCTTTTGGCTTGTGGATTTTGATACAAAGAGGCATCACAGAATCAAACAGCTCTCCTTATGTGAGCGGGCAAGCCAGTTTAGAGTACTTGTATAATTTCGTTCCATCTCTGTATCGAGGTATGTGGATGCGAAAAAGTTTAAAGCATGGGATGTACCGTGTTTCCAAGATGCATTCTTGAAGGCATTTAGACAAACAGGTTTGAGGCATCCAATCTGGTAAGACAGTTGGAAGGGAAAAGCCTACCATGATGCAAAAGTAGAACATATATGTTTTTTAATTAAATTTAAAAAAATTGGGTTAATCTGTCAGAAAACCTCAAGACCACCCCAGTTGGTGAAGGCACCAGCTGAGAACGATCCTCCACAACCTGAACTCTCGAAGATCGAGGGTTGGCAAGCTATTAATCACGCTCTGGTCAAGAGGTCATGATTCATCCACCAGATTTGATGAGCTGTCTCCTTAGAACTTAAGGATAAGGTTGTACGAGCCTATAGAACAGATCCTGTTCAAGTAAGGTCGTGCACATATGCCCCAGCCATGTTCTAATATACTGTTTCGAAATTTTGGAAACTTCCGATATGGGACTAACAGCCAAGAGCTCATCCTATATCCATGCCCTCACATCCATCATCGATAACCGGCAAGAAACACACCAGGGAATAGAGGTTTTCGCCAGTCCGATCACACATTCATGTGCTGCTGCTGTGACGACGAAGGCGGAGATGCCATCCGATCGGATGGCTTTCGCAGTGGAGCCAACGTCCTCAGTCACATGTGCATCTCTTCTCGCGCTCGTTCACACGGTGAAGCACGCCTCGATCGCCTTCTGCTCGCTGTCTCGCCATCTCGGTGGTTTCTTCGCACATGATCTCGCTCGCCAGACCAGACGCTCTCTCTCGGCATAGGCATGTTCGTGTGGATGGCGCCAGCTGGGAAGAAGGAAAGCTTAAATTCCTCACCTCCGTCTTGACTGCAACGCACAAATCGCCCACTTCTAACTCCGTCAAGAACATATATATTCCGAGCAACAATTCATGTGAAAAGTTCGAATTAAACGAATGTTAAATCCGTGTATGTTTGTTACAGTTTACATGACCTTCATGCAAGTAAACATCTGTCTCTATGTTTAGGAATTTTGACGGGTCATGAACTAGGTTTTGTTTACTCGTTGGTAATTATCTCTTGTATGTGCAGGATTTTGTATCGAACTGTGTTAGATTGTCCAGTCCAAACATAATTGTGGTGGCGTTTTTCTGTTTGGGTCTGAGCCAAACGGATCTTCACCGGAGAAGATAGAGAAGATGAATGCCGGTGCGGACAGAAATATGCAAGGTCAGAACTGGATCAGGGGGGCCCGGTTGAAGAACCGGAGGGAACCCTCCGATGTAAGGGGGTTCTCGTGTGTGGCGCGCGAGGACGAGTGTGAGCGTCCAAGACGGCGTACCTTTGCATGGAGTTACCTAGACTTTTCATAGGCGAAGGTGCTTAGGGCGTGGGATGGAACGTCCGTTAACAACACCGGAAAGGGCGCGCCAGTTAGCGTCCTTAGCGGGGAGTTACGCGTTGAGACGTCCGTTAAGGAGCTCTGCAGTTAACGCACCATTTGATCGTGGGGTGCGTGCGGTGTAGCATTTATAACTACGCAAGGGGGCGAAGGGCCGCTTGGATTCTCCTGGGCGGAAAAATACCGAGCAGGTAGCACCACAAGAAAATGCGGGATTTCCGACGGATTGAATCCGTCGGAAATCCGACGGTATTCCGTCAGAAATGAGTCCTTCCGACCGACGATTTCCATCTAAAGCCCGTCGGAAACAATCCGTCGGAAATAGATGGTCAGAAATTTCCGACGGATAACATATCCGTCAGAATCGTCGGTTAGCATCCGACGGATATATCGGTCGGAAACACGGTCGGTATTTACCGACGGTTTATCCGTCGGCAAATACGTCGGTATACCGGTCCGTAAATGCTGACACATTTTCGGTCGGAAACCATCTATCAGCATATTCCGACGGAATTACCGACGGATATTTCGGTCGATAATTCCAACGGATAATGAACCGTCGGTAAATTCGTCGGAAATTAAACCATATTTTTTAAAAAATTAGGAAATAAAAATGGTTTGTGAACCCTGCTACAATGTCAAACCTGCTACAATATTCATAAATTTAACAAATACTCACAATCAACATAATATCATAACATACAATAAATATAAAATCATACAGAATAATGAATACAAATATCAAGATAAATCTGCTGGATCGTCTGATGTCCCTGTCTCGTCATCATCTGGAGCTGGATCCTATATTAAAACAAATTAAAATGAGAAACATTAATAATAAATAAAAGACATACATTATTTTCAATAGTGAAATTTAAAACTTGTGATACAATAGTATTTTTAGATCTGTTATATGAAGTTGGGTGTTTTTAGATCGGTCGTTTGAATGGACAGGCCAATCCGGAGATCCAAATTGGATTCCATCAGTTTCTACACGTCGTTTTTACCCACCGGTCGTGTCGGAGGGAAAACGGCACGTCGATCCGATCCCTATTTGGATTTTGGACCCCCAGGTTGTGTGTTAAGGCTTTTATATGAAGTTGGGTGTTTTTAGATCGGTCGTTTGAATAGCCAGGCCAATCCGGAGATCCAAATTAGATTCCGTCAGTTATACACGTCGCTTTAACCCACCCGGTCGTGTCGGAGAAAACGGCACGTCGATCCGATCCCTATTTGGGATTTTGGACCCCCGGGTTGTGTGTGTTAAGGCTTTTATATGAAGTTGGGTGTTTTTAGATTGGTCGTTTGAATGGCCAGGCCAATCCGGAGATCCAAATTGGATTCCGTCAGTTTCTACACGTCGCTTTAACCCACCCGTCGTGTCGGAGAAAACGGCACGTCGATCCGATCCCTATTTGGGATTTTGGACACCCGGGTTGTGTGTGTTAAGGCTTTTATATGAAGTTGGGTGTTTTTAGATCGGTCGTTTGAATGGCCGGGCCAATCCGGAGATCCAAATTGGATTCCGTCAGTTTCTACACGTCGCTTTAACCCACCCGGTCGTGTCGGAGAAAACGGCACGTCGATCCGATCCCTAGTTGGGATTCTGGACCCCGAGTTGTGTGTGTTAAGGCTTTTATATGAAGTTGGGTGTTTTTAAGGTAGTGAATGGCCAGGCCAATCCGGAGATCCAAATTGGATTCCGTCAGTTTCTACACGTCGCTTTAACCCACCCGGTCGTGTCGGAGAAAACAGCACATCGATCCGATCCCTATTGGGATTTTGGACCCCGGGTTGTGTGTGTTAAGGCTTTTTATGAAGTTGGGTGTTTTTAGATCGGTCGTTTGAATGGCCAGGCCAATCCGGAGATCCAAATTGGATTCCGTCAGTTTCTACACGTCGCTTTAACCCACCCGGTCGTGTCGGAGAAAACGGCACGTCGATCCGATCCCTATTTGGGATTTTGGACCCCGGGTTGTGTGTGTTAAGCTTTTATATGAAGCTGGGTGTTTTTAGATCGGTCGTTTGAATGGCCAGGCCAATCCGGAGATCCAAATTAGATTCCGTCAGTTTCTACACGTCGCTTTAACCCACCCGGTCGTGTCGGAGAAAACGACACGTCGATCCGATCCCTATTTGGGATTTTGGACACCCGGTTTGTGTGTGTTAAGGCTTTTATGAAGTGGGTGTTTTTAGATCGGTCGTTTGATGGCCAGGCCAATCCGGAGATCCAAATTGGATTCCGTCAGTTTCTACACGTCGCTTTAACCCACCCGGCGTGTAGGAGAAAACGGCACGTCGATCGATCCCTATTTGGGATTTTGGACACCCGGGTTGTGTGTGTTAAGGCTTTTATATGAAGTTGGGTGTTTTTAGATCGGTCGTTTGAATGGCCAGGCCAACCGGAGATCCAAATTGGATTCCGTCAGTTTCTACACGTCGCTTTAACCCACTCGGTCGTGTCGGAGAAAACGGCACGTCGATCCGATCTCTAGTTGGGATTTTGGACCCCGGGTTGTGTGTGTTAAGGCTTTTATATGAAGTTGGGTGTTTTTAGATCGGTCATTTGAATGGCCAGCCAATCCAGAGATCCAAATTGGATTCCGTCAGTTTCTACACGTCGCTTTAACCCACCGCGTCGTGTCGGAGAAAACAGCACGTCGATCCGATCCTATTTGGGATTTTGGACCCCGGGTTGTGCGTGTTAAGGCTTTTATATGAAGTTGGGTGTTTTTAGATCGGTCGTTTGAATGGCCAGGCCAATCCGGAGATCCAATTGGATTCTGTCAGTTTCTACACGTCGCTTTAACCCACCCGGTGTGTCGGAGAAAACGGCACGTCGATCCGATCCCTATTTGGGATTTTGGACCCCGGTTGTGTGTGTTAAGGTTTTATATGAAGTTGGGTGTTTTAAGGCTTTTATATAAACTAACATTCTTTAGTGGTTTTATCTCATGCACAGTATATAAATTATACTAATACTGACCTGAGGTGCTGGCTGTGAGGGCCGTACTCCCTGCATGGCTGAGATCAACTGCTGAACCATGTCGCCAAACTGCGTCCGTAGCTCTTCCCGTAGCTCCTCCCGAATTAGGCCTCTAATCTCCTCTATGGAACTAGCGGGCGGCGCAGCAGATGAACTCGCGTATGCTGGGGGAGCGATCGACTGGCATATGAGGACAACACTGGTTGAGTATCCAGGCTGTCCCCAAAGCCGTACACGGCCCTTCCTCGCTCTCCCGCGCCTCGACCCAAGCCTCTGCATCCAAGTCTGGCTGAGGAGTGCCCTCTGCATAACGCTCCGTCATCGTCCTGTCGTACCTCTCCTGTAAAATAAATTAAAATTAAATTATTAAAAATAAATTAATTTAATATCATAATTGAATTCAAAATTTATAGGTTGACTTACAACGATCGTGCGGCACTCTCACTAACATAGTCATCCGTCCCCTTCCGCTTATGAGTCCGATCAAATAACTCGCGAAGGTAGGGGCACGCTCGAGCTCGTGATGCTTATAATTCAACGGACGTAGTTAGTTTGACAATAATAATCAATGTACTAAACATTGAACAATATTATGCTTACCAATTTTTTACTGTGGGTCGCATAAGATATGGACCCACTAGTATGCACATTCTTCTCTGGATGAGTTGATCTGTTGCGTATGGCCGCCTGTGACCGCTGCTGCCATGGCCAGCAGCCCATCGCTCACAAAGGGACTGCCAATAATCCTTCCTCAGCCAAGAAGGGCCGTCATCAAGCCAAGCCTAGGATCCCTATTGCCTGTGCTCTTTTGCGCCTTGTCCCGGGCCTCCCACATCGACTTTCTTAAATTAGTCTAGGCAGTAGACTCCCAGACGGCTCGAGCTCGAGGGAGATCCTCGGGTCTCATGAATGTGAACCTCCGCTGTAAAGAAATGAAATTACTCAGCTTTCTGCACAAACATGGATAGTAATTAAATAAATGACAGATAGTTATCTAAGATTTAAAAATACCGTGAACATGTCAAATAACTGATCCCGGACGGACACCGGGAACTCTCCATGTGTCCACTGGTCCTGGAATATATGCATGGACCAGCGTCGTAATATGACGGAAGCAGAACCGGGATCTATCTTCCCCCTGCAATGCACATTAATTTTGTACATGAAATGTATAACATCAATAACAAATAAAGTAAATTTGAACTGATCAACTTTACCCGGAGATCCAGCATGGATGCCGTCCCGGTAGCTGAGGGCCCCCCTCATTCGCTGGCATGCGGACCCTGGACCTCTGTTGAAGACAATTAAGCACACTATTGTTCGATAAATTGCAAGACAACAAACATACTAATGTATGGAAGCTGACACGTACCTGGTGGTGAGGAAGAAGGGAAAGGTGGCACTGCTCCCGTGCTCGGCGGGGAGGCGGTCGCTGAAAACTTTTTTACACATTAGAAAATATGAATTTAACTTGAACAACAATATATACGTATACCTGCCGCATGGACGACCGGCGTGGACGGGAGGCAGACGTCGACGGGGAGGCAGACCCTGCAAAATTGTATGTACGTTATATCTGTGAATTAAATATGAACAATAACGTAAATGTGTTCTTTCTGTACATATGCATATACCTGTCGCTGGATGACCGGCGCAGACGGGGAGGCAGACCCTGCAAAATGAGCCTGTGCGTTAGATCTGTCGTGAATTTATTATGAACAATAATATATAGAGTATTGTGTTTACATATACATATACCTATCGTGGACGGGGTCCCGGACCCTCTGCCAACGGACGTAGAAACCGTCCGACTCCGTCCTCCATGTACCATATCTCTCTTGAGATAAATAAACATACATCCAAATTGTCATCAGCAATAAATTTTGAAGTAGCAATTTAATATGAAAATATAATTAGCAATAACACGAAGTTCTTACAAAATATAGGGTATATTATCGTAATTCAACATCAGATGCTTCCGACATGTTTAATTCAGCATCATCTTCTTCATCATCTTGGAATTCATCCTCCTCATGCGGGGAGTCTTCATCCACATCAGACTCCACTCTCGCTCAAGGGCATTTGGTCAACTTCTTCCTGTTCGTTATCCTTATGTAAGCAAATTGTTTCATTTATATCATGAATATTGAACTGCGTAGAAGCTGCCAACTCTCGTGCGTCACTCCTTTTCGATTGGAAATAATTGTCATTAACACCGTCGAGCTCATCATCAGGCGGCAGAAGCTCATACTCGGGAATAACCTTGATTTCACTCTACATGCAGCCCACCAATCTCTTAATTTCAGGGATGAATAATTTGAATAATAAACTTGTTGCGCTTGTGCCGCCAGTATGAATGGCTCGTATGTACTCAACTTGGACTTATGCTTGACATCGACAATTCCATATGTTGTGTCATGACGAATAGATGTCGGATCAAACCAATGACACTTGAAGAGAAATATAATGTTGTCTTGTCCCAAAAATTGCAGTTCAATGACTTCTTCGAGAATGCCATAATAGTCAATTTCATTTTCATTGTAGGCACTTCCTTTCACACATACGCCGCTGTTCATCGTAGACTTATTGCGTCCATAATCTCTCGTGTGAAATCTGTATCCATTCACAATGTAACCTGGGTAGACACGTACAATCTTCGAGGGTCCATAACTGATCTCTTGTACTCTTAAATCGGTAATAAAACCTTGATCAACCTATTAGCAAAAAAATAGACAGACTTACAACAACTAATTATGCATAAGAACGTAACATATATGATTTAAAATATTTAGACACATACTCGAGATCTTAACCAACTCGGAAAAGACTTCTCCCGTTCCTTTTCAACCTGCACGTCCGTCAGACGTGGATTTCGTTGTAGTATGAACGAGTCAAACTCTCTGCAATGTAAATGTCACACAACCGTTCAGTTTACCAGCATTGTATGTAAATGATGTATATCATAAGTGAGCACAACTTACTCAATGTAGGGCTCTAGTTCTGCGCAATTCATGAAGATGTAGATCTCCGCAGCTACCAACTCTCTGTCTTCAAGTGGGCGAGTAGAAGAATATCCGAACGCCCGTCCGGGACACTTGAATATAGAGAGTTGGTCCAACACATAGGATTCTCCACCATCATCATTACGTGGAGGTTGAGTGCGTCGGGTTTGTATTTCCGTGTCAAAGTACATCGAACAGAAGTTCGATATCTCCTCAATGAGGTATGCCTGGGTAATGGAACCCTCAACTTGTGCTTTGTTGCGGACTTTCATCTTAAGATCGTGCATGCACCTACGATAATAATAGATCGAATGAATACATATGAAATATAAAATTCGCCGTAATGTGAATAAACTACGGATATAGAAATATACCTCTCAAACGGATACATCCATCGAAATTGTACTGGTCCTCCGACCCTAGCCTCATATGGCAAATGGATGATCAGGTGCTCCATTGAATCAAAGAATGCTGGAGGAAATATCTTCTCTAATTTGCAGACTGTCTGTATTATATTTGCTCCATATTTTGCAAGTCAAGAAGTTTGAGTTCTGATGCTGTAAAATTCGGAAGAAATGACTCAGCTCAGTCATTGCTCCCCATATTTGCTTTGGCAACAACTCAAGAAAAGCAAGTGGGATCAGTCTTTGCATGAAAACATGGCAATCATGACTCTTCATTCCGTATATTTTTCCTTCACTGATATTTACACAACGGGCAATATTCGAGACATATCCATCTGGAAATCTCAATTGCTTCAACCATTGCAACACTTCCTTAATCTGTCTGGCCCCAAGCACATATGCAGCTTTAGGTTGCACCACTTTCCTTGAACATGCTGCAGCTCTAGTTCTGGGCGTCTGCAAAGTACTTTCAAATCCGAACGTGCCTTGACGTTGTCCTTCGTTTTGCCTTTGATGTCCATAACTGTGTTGAACACATTATCAAAAACATTCTTCTCTATATGCATGACGTCAAGATTATGTCGTATCAAAAGTGTTGACCAATAAGGTAATTCCCAAAAGATGCTTTGCTTCACCCAATTGTGATCCTTCCCGAAGCCAGGGATTTGTCGAGTTACCAGCCAGTTGTGTTACCGTCGGTACGTTCTGGACCCGCCTCGCCATGTTTCCACCAGACACCCGTTCCATATCCACCTGCTCCATCACAGTTGTATTTTTCATAAAAGAATCCTTTTGCTTTCGGAAAGGATGGTCACTCGGTAGAAACCGACGATGACAATCGAACCAACATGATTTTCCCCCAGATTTCAACACAAATGATTTAGAATCCTCCATGCAATAAGGACATGCCAATCTCCCATGTGTGCTCCAACCAGATAACATGTCGTACGCAAGAAAGTCACTTATTGTCCACATTAATGCAGCCTTCAAATTGAAATTCTGTTTTCTGGATGCATCATAACAGAGAACCCCATCTGACCATAACAATTTCAGCTCATCAATCAACGGTCTAAGATATATGTCTATATTTTTCTGGAGATTTTGGACCCGGAATGAGCAATGAAGGAACAGATTCTCACGCTTCATGCACATGCTTGGCGGAAGGTTATACGGTGTTAGGAATACTGGCCAACATGAGTAAGATGCCACCGAGCCTCCGAATGGATTGAAACGTCTGTGCATAAACCCAGCCGCACGTTGCGTGGATCCCTTGCGAAGTAAGAATGAGTACGACTAAAATGAGCCCAAGCTTCACCATCGGCAGGATGACTCATTTCACCTTCGTCACGACGGACTCTTTCTGCATGCCAAGTCATATGTCCAGCTGTCTTCGGGGACATGAACAACCGCTGCAATCTGGGTGTGATCGGAAAATACCGCAATGACTTATACGGAACATCCTTCTGCTTTGACTTGTCCCCTCTCTTGGGCTTGAATCTATCATGATTACAAATACAGCATGATGTCTTATCTGCATCATCTTTGTAGTACAGCATACAGTGATTCGGACATGCATCAATTTTCATAAAACCAAGCCCCAGATCATTCACCATCTTCTTCGCACGGTAAAAGTCAGCAGGTAACCTCTCTGATTGAGGAAGCATACTCTTGACGAGTAAGAGAACCGGTCAAAACAACTCTCGCTTATATGAAATTCAGATTTCAAATTCAGTAGCTGCGACACTGCAGACAACGTGTATGCTTCTCACAACCATCCCATAATGGCTCATCAGCATCTCGAAGTAACTGATAAAATCTCTGAGCTGTATCATTCGGCACTTCTTCATTTGTTTCATCTTCATGCATATTGAACTCTGGACCAGCAGCATCGACAACCATGTTTACGTACGTACTTGTGGACGCAAAGTAATGAGCATGTGCAGACGACTGAATAACATGCTCACCATGACACGACCATATCTCATAATGGGCAACAAATCCTCTCGTATACAAATGATGCTGCACATCCCATGTCGATATCCACTTTATGTTCTTACAAGCCGAACACGGACATCGGATGTTACCCATCGGATCGACTGCTACTGAGGAATTACTCAATGCAAACTGAATAAAACTATCAACTCCGTCTTTAAACTTCGGTGACAACTCCATTCACCATTCCACGGTACATCCATGACCGATTCTCATAAGACATTTTTCCTACACAGATTAAATGTCATGTCACAAGTTAAAATCCAACAGACCCTCACATCGTTCGAGTAAGTCAAAATGAATAGGTAGGATATATTATTAAGATTATCACTTTTTACCCATCTGTGAATATTTGATCGCACTCAGATGACCATTTACTATGTGTTTGTATTATTTGCTGAAAATTTCGGCAGCATCTCCTCACACCTCTCCGATATACCAAAAAATTTTATTGATTTAGATATTTTCTTAAACACTTACTAATAAGTGGTTAATAAAATATTCTAAATCAATAAAGGTATATCAAAGAGGAGTGAGTAGACGCACCCGAAATTTTCAACAAATAATACAATCACATAATAAATGACCACCTAACTCCGATCAAACATTCACAGACTGTCCAAAAGGGACAATTCAAGACTTTGAGTTAGATATACACGTTCTCATTATTGAAAATAAGACTCGTGCACACAATCTCAAAGTCTTGAACGGGAATGTTCATTGACACGGGCTTAACACGCTCTCGTGATGTGTGTGCAGTGAAAAATTACTATACATGCATAGATCAAATTTCAAACGCACATGAAAATGAAATGAATATGAAATCAAATCATATATGTGAACAATGCAATAATAAACAAGTTCATACATACATGTACATGAATTACATAAATGTAAAAACTACAATACTAATCAAGTGTAATAAAATACATATAATCAAGTGCAATAATAAGCAAATACATTCAAATAAGAAGTGTAATACTAATTGTTGCTGCACAAGCAAAGATGGGTCGGCCGGGACCGAACCGGATAGGCACCGAGAGATGTGGAGTCGTCGCACGGTTGTCGGCGGAGCCTCCTGACCTGCAAACCACCGAGACTCCTCGGCGGTCGGACACTCCGACGATCAAGTTAGGAAGAGTTCAGAAGGTTGTTTAAGAGAGAAAAGAGTTTTGGTGCTACGAATAGCGTACCTTTTCCTTGTGGGTCTCTGTCCTTTTTATAAGGGCCTGGTCCTTTGGACATAAAAGGAAGGTGATGGACGAGCCTCCGTGAGGCGGGGGCGCTAATCAGGGAACCCTCGCCAGCTAGACAGGGAGAGTCCTGCCTTGACAGCCGCTTGCCTAAAGCGGGTATGGGCCAGCTGGGGGTCGTGATTTACGGGGCTCGTCTGTACCCAGGGTAAGCGTGACCTGGCGCCGGCTGGGGACGCCCGGACTTAGTGCTTATTTGAATTAGTTCTCGGCGGCGATGGACTAACCTGCGCCGACGACTTCCGACAATTTGTCGGCTCGTCGGTATGGCCGATCCTTATTTAACTGTCGGCTCGTCGGTATGGCCGATCCTTGATCTCGTCGACCCAATTTGTCGGCTGACGACGACCGTATCACTAGTCCCCCGGGTTCTTTTCGAGGCGAGTCCTCGGCTCGAAGGGAAGCCATTTATTATTCTCAGGAATTCGTACGGGCGTTGGGCGCCGCCTCGCATTCCGCGCGCTGAATTTGGGGGCGTTCTGCCACGGTCATGATGAGGGTCGTGGTCTTGTCATAATGACGGTACTTCTGATGACGGCTTGTCAGGTACTCCCCTCTGAACTCTGCGCCATGATGACGCCGCACGGTTTCGGGGCGCACGCCGCGGATCCGGGTGAACGTCTCCTGGCCGTCGGGCTTCCGACACTGGTGGAATCCTGGATGCGCAGGATTTCTGGGCCGTCCGATCGCATTGGCATCATGGTGCTATAAATAGCTGAGGTTCGATACGAAATAGACGCTCATTTGCCTCGCGCGCGCGTCTTTCGACCCTTGCCACCCCGACGTCTGCCGACGATCCGACGATTGTGTCCTCGTACGAAGTCGATCGACGGTCCTCGCTTGCTCCCTTTCGAGGTAAATGATGAGCCTTTCCTCTTCCTCCACCTCTCCTGAGGCTTCCTCCTCCTCGTCGTCCGCACAATCTAGGGATCCCCATGTTTCCGTCGACGCTCCCGCCCCCTTTCTGAAAGCCTTGGGGAGGGGTCGGTGTCTATAGAAACCCAGATCTGGGGCCCGTTGACGATTCCTTTGTTCTTGAACTAGTCCACGGGACCTATGTTCCTAAGGACCCTCGGCCCATACCTCGGTGCACGCCGTCGAGCCGACAACGTGGCCGAAGCCCGCTGTGAGACCTCCACTGGGACCTTCAAGTGGCTACGGAAGCACCCTAGATTCGTCCCTGTCGACGCCTTCGTGTGCGCTAACAGGGATTTTAGGGCTCATTATGTTTTGGACGGGGGGTTCTCGGTTTACACTGAGGCGGTCCGGGCTGGCCTCTGTTTCCCCTTCCACCCCTTCGTTATCTTTCTTCTCTTGGAGCTCGGGGTGGCTCCTTCCCAGTTGGCTCCGAACGCCTGGCGAGTAATCGTCGGCTTTCTATCCTTGTGCTATTCGGCAGGGGTCCCTCCGACCTCGCGCCTTTTTCTATACATGTTCTCTATCAAACCGTTCGGAGACTGGTTCTACTTCGCGGCGAGGAATGGTCGGCATATTCTCGGGAAACTCCCTTCCTCGCTTCACGGCTGGAAGAGGAATTTTGTTTTTGTTTATAGTTCCTCGGGTTGGCCGTTCCCAACCAAGTGGTCGGCCGTTGACGTCCGGAGCAAAGCTTTGGACCGCCGAGGCTGACTTCGTCCGAGCTCTACGACCTTAAGTGTTTGAAGGAGGTGGTGCCCCCCAACCTGATCGATATCTCGGACGAGCTATTCCAGCTGATCGAAGAGGGCACGCAAGTTGCCAGCCTCATAGTCGTTTTTTTACTCCATCCTCGGCTTCCTTAGCTAACGGTCGCGTGTTTGCAGCTATGGCCGACAAGGTTGGCTCTGCTCCCTCGTCGCGAAAGGGGCCGTCGCTCGTGGATCAGGCCAAGAGCCGAGCTCAGTCAAGGGGGAAGAAGATGGCTTCTCGTGCCGAGAAACGCCACCGCGATGCCGAGGCCGTGCCACCACCGGCGCCGACGCCTGGTCAGAGCTCGGGAGCCGTCCCGTCGACCGAAGAAAGACCGAAGAAGCGCCCAGCTCCAGCGTCGTCGGGTACGGCACCCGACGCCTCAGTTCCGCCTCAGGCTCGCTTCTCCTTGGACCCCGTCGAGTGGGGCCGACAAGCCTTGCCGCCCGAGGTTAAGGCTGAAAAGCTGCGCCGGCGCCTGCACGTCGGCTCGTGCATGAATTCTATCATGGTATGCTGAGCCAGCTGGCCGCGTTCGACGCGTTCGTGCACCGAGCTGAGGTGAAGAGGCTGGCCTGCGACAAACGCATCGCCGAGGCTGAGGAGCTTGTGGCCGCCGAGAAGGCCCGTAGTCTCCACCTGGAGGAGGAGGCAAAGAAGAGGGAGGGCGCCCTCCAGGCGGCCCTTGAAGCTGTGAAGAAGGCGCAATACGACGAGATTGCGGCCCACGAGGAGACGAAACAACTTTTCACGTCTCGTTGCTGAGGAGAGGGAGAAGGCGATAGAGGAGTACCGCAACTCCGACGAGCTTCAGGATGAGATCGCCGACCTCTTCCAGGGTGGATATGACGACTGCCTTGCCAAGGTTAAGGGGTTGTATCCCGACCTCGATTTGTCGGGAGCAACTCTTGCTGGAGACGGCGACGGCGACAACCAGGTCGCGGAGGGGGGAGGCAAGGAGTTCGTCGCTGTCGTGGACGAGGCCATGGAGTTGGCCATTGATCGTTCCCTCGACCAGGCAGCTGAGGCCGTTTTGAATGAGGAATAGTTGCCTTTCCTTATGTACACTGTAATCCTCGTCAGTGAGAATACACGGTATTCTTTTAGTTTCTAGCCGACGACTGTCTATCCCATTGTTTGCGATTGTACAAATGAACTTGTCGACATGTGTGCTCAGAATTGCCTCGTCGGTGAGAGGGCCCAAACGACTACGTTAGCGAGTGCCTGAGCGACCTCGCATTGCAAGAGTGCCGAGGCGACCTCGTACTTGATGAGTGCCAAAGAGGCCTCGGGCTTACGCTTATAGAGTGCCGAAGAGACCTCGGGCTTAGCTTAGAGAGTGCCGAAGAGACCTCGGGCTTACGTTTAGAGAGTGCCGAAGGACCTCGGGCTTACGTTTAGAGAGTGCCGAAGGGACCTCGGGCTTACGTTTAGAGAGTGCCGAAGAGACCTCGGGCTTACGTTTAGAGAGTGCCGAAGGGACCTCGGGCTTACGTTTAGAGAGTGCCGAAGGGACCTCGGGCTTACGTTTAGAGAGTGCCGAAGTGACCTCGTCGTCCGAGCGCCGAGCGACCTCGTCGTTGTGTCGAAGCGACCTCGTTTAGAGTGCCGAAGCGACCTCGTTATGGGAAATATCGTCGTAAATGCTCGGCATTCCATGTCCTCGGTAGGGCCGTCCCGTCGAGGTCTGATAGTCGATACGCACCTTGTCCGAGATCATCGATGACTTTGTAAGGTCCTTCCCAATTCGGCGATAACTTTCCGACAGCTGACTTTGGTTCGGAGACGGCGAGTTTTCTCAGGACGAGGCTTCCCACGCCGAAGCGCCGTGGCTTGACTTTTTGGTCGAAGCTTTTCTTGATTCTTCTTTGGTAAACCTCCATCCTCGTAGAGGCCCTCCCCGCCTCTCGTCTATGAGGTCGAGCTCGGCGCGTTGGGATCGGTTGTTACTTTCTCGTCGAATCCGAGAACTCTCACTGAAGGGACGAGCATTTCTACAGGCGACACGGCCTCCATCCCGAAGGACCAACGCGAAAGGCGACTCACGAGTGGCCTCCTTTGGGGTCGTCCGGTATGCCCAAAGCACGTGTAGAAGCTGGTCGGCCCAAGCTCCCTTGTGGCTTGTTATTCTCTTCTTTAGCCCGTCCAAGATCGTCTGGTTGGTGACCTCGGCCATCCGTTGGATTGAGGGTGAGCCACTGAGGAGAACCTATGCTCGATCCCGAGTGCGTCGCAATTCCTACGGAATTTGATGTTGTCAAATTGTTTCCCGTTGTCGGTGATGATCGTTCGTGGTAGGCCGAACCTGCAGATGATGTTCTTCCATACGAAGCCCCAAGCGTTGGTGTCAGTGATTTTGGCCAGGGGCTCGGCTTCGACCCATTTAGTGAAATAGTCCACTCCGACGATAATGAACCGCCTTTGGCCGGTTGCTGGGGGGAATGGTCCAAGGATGTCCATTCCCCATTGCGCGAATGGCCACGGGGAGTTTATGCTGGTGAGCTCTGACGGGGGTCGTCGGTCGATTCTGCCGAATAGTTGGCATTGTCGGCAGCTTCTGACATACTTTTTGGCGTCTTTAAGCATCGTCGGCCACCAATACCCTTGTCGTGTTATTCTCCTTACCAAGGATCTGGGGCTGCATGGGAACCGCACGTACCTTCGTGTATTTCGTCGATGATTTTTTCGGCTTCAGCGGGATCTACACATAAGAGGTATGGATAGCTAAATCCCTTTCGATATAAATTGTTGCCGAGGATGAAGAACTTGGCCGATCGTCTCCTGTCTTCTCGGCCTCGTCTTTGTCCTCCGGCACCACGTTGTCCCTGAGGAAATTTATTAACGGGGTCATCCACGTCGTCCCTATGTCGACGATCATCAAATCTCTGGCCGCTATGTTGTGAATCGTCACTCTTCTATCAACAGTGATGGGGGCGACTCTAGTGCCAACGACGCTATCTTCGATAACTCGTCGGCTTGTTCATTCTCGGACCTTGGTATCTTTATGAGCTCCGCTGAGTCGAATTCTGCCATCATCCTCAGCACCTCGGCTTTGTACAAGGCGAGCTTTGCCTCCTTCATTCGAACATTTGGGATACTTGGCCGACGACCAGTTGGGAGTCACTGTGAATGCGTACCCTCTTTGCCCCAAGGGTTTTTGCCATTTTCAACCCCGACACCACCGCTTCATATTCTGCCACATTGTTAGATGCTTTGAAACCGAAACGAACTGCGTACCTTAAGTCGAGGCCCTCGGGAGAGCGCATTACTACACCTGCACCGCCTCCTTTGGAATTTGAGGCACCGTCGACGAAAATTTTCCAACTCTCGCTGGGTTCATCGTCCACCGCTGCCCGGGCGGTGCCTTCGGGATAAAATCCGCGAGGGCCTGGGCTTTGATGGCGACCCGGGGTCTGAACTCAATCGAATTCGCCGAGCTCGACGGCCCACTTTGCCAACCTCCCCGAGGACTCGGGTCGCTCGAAAATTGGTCGGAGCGGAGCGTCGGTGAGGACAACGATCTTGTGTGCTTGAAAATACGAGCGTAATCGCCGGGCTGCCATGATGAGAGCATAACCGAGCTTCTCAAGGCTGGTGTAGCGCTGTTCGGCTCCTCGTAGCGCCTTACTCGTATAGTACACCGGGAGGTGGGCTCGATCTTCTTCTCGACGAGCACCGAGCTGATGGAATAGTCCGTCGCAGATAGGTACAACAGCAGTTCTTCGTTGTCGCATGGCTTGCTTAACGTCGGCACGTTCGCTAGGTGTTCCTTCAGTTCGTCGAAGGCTTCTTGGCACTCCTCGGTCCATTCGAAGCGACCCTTCCGCAGTATCTCGAAGAAAGGTCGGCAACGTTCCGCCAACCTGGACATGAACCTGCTAAGAGCAGTTATCCTGCCATTAAGTCTCTGTACCTCTTTCACCGTCCTTGGAGCCGACATGTCGAGTATTGCACGAACTTTGTCGGGGTTGACATCAATGCCCCTTTGAGAGACAAGGTAGCCCAGGAATTTTCCAGCTCTGACGCCGAAGACGCATTTTCCCGGGTTCAGCTTCATCCCGTAATGTCGCAATACATCGAAAGCCTCGGTCAAGTCTTTGACGTGGTCCTCGGATCGTCGGCTTTTCACTGGCATGTCGTCAACGTAAATTTCCATGGTTTTGCCGATTTGCTTCTCGAACATTTTGTTGACTAGCCTTTGGCATGTTGCTCCTGCATTTTTTAGTCCGAAAGGCATACGAGTGAAACAGTACAAACCTCTCTCAGTGGTGAAAGATGTTTTATCCTCATCCTCCGGGGCATTCTTATCTGATGGTAGCCCGAGTAGGCGTCGAGGAAGCTTAACAGCTCGTGTCCTGCGGTTGAATCAACCAGTTGATCGATCCGAGGTAATGGGAAGCTGTCCTTTGGACAGGCTTTGTTCAGGTCGGTGAAGTCAACACACATCCGCCACTTGTCATTTGCCTTTCGCACTAGGACGACGTTGGCGACCCAGTCTGGATAGAATGAATTTCTGACGGTTCCTGCATGCAAATATTTTGTTAAGTTGCTCTCGACCACTTCCTGCCTTTCGGCCGACAAGGGTCTCTTCTTCTGGCGGATCGGTCGAGCTTCGGGATTAACGTTCAAGTGATGCTGAATAATGCTCGGATCCACCCCGGGCAGGTCGTCGTCGGACCAGGCGAATACGTCGCCGTTTTGACCGAGGAATTAGGCGAGGTCATCTTCTAGCTTGTTGAGTTCGGTCTCGATAGTTAGTAGTCCGTTTTCGATTTTAATTTGCTTAGTAAGTTCGGCTGGTTCGTGTTTTTGGACATCATTGACAAGGGGATCGTACTCAGTAACAGCTGGTTCTTTGGCCTTGATTTAGTTAACATAGCAGAGGCGTGCTTCCGCCTGACTGCCGACAACTTCTCCCACTCCGTTAGGAGTAGGGAACTTCAACTTCTGATGATATGTGGATGGCACCCCCCCCGAGTTTTCCGAGCAATCCACGCCCAAAGATCGCGTTGTAGGCCGACTTCACCTTCACAATAAGGAAGTCGACCTCAACCGTCACGTGCCGAGGTCGGGCGCCCAGCGTCACCTTAAGCCTGATAGATCCCTCGGCGGTGATCGGTGTTCCGCTGAACCCAAACAAGGGTGTGGCCACTGGCTTGAGTTCCGTGCTTAGATTCGTCATCTTCAGGAAGCAGTCATAGAAGAGGACATCAGGTGCCGCACCATTGTCGACGAGGATGCGATGCACTGTGTAGCCGTCGACGTCGGCGTGGATGACTAGCGCGTCGTCGTAAGGGAAGCTCAGCCCGATAGCATCTTCGGCGGAAAACGTGATCACTTCTTTCAGGTTCGGCGCCGGTTGGTCCACACCGAGGATGACAGCCGACGCGTACGCCTTTCTTTTTCTACCGTTGTCGCCGCCTCCTGCCGGTCCGCCTGCGAGGACCAGGACGGCCCCTTTCCCTTCGTGCTCGCGATCTTCTTCTGGTTCCTTATCCCTGGGCTTGCCGTTGACGACGTCTTTCCCGATTATTCCTCGGCGCAACATCTCCGCTATTTCCATTTTCAGGCTCCTGCATTGGTCAGTTAAATGTCCATGGCCTTTATGATACTCACAATACAGATCGGCCCCTCGCCCAGATGGAGGCCTAGCAATTGGTTCAGGTCGCCTGAACTCCGGAAGTTTCTTGATGATGGGGAGGATCTCTGATGGCAGCCTCCCGAATCGAGGTAGGTCCCTGACTCTGCGATACTCGTCGGGTCGTCGGTCCGAGGTTCGCCGACCTTCTAGCTCCCGACGCCTATCTCCTTGGTGCTCCTCCCTTCTCGGCCTTTTCTCGCTTGGCCCCGAGCTTGCGCTTCCTCTCTCCAATGGTCGCTTGAGTCGCCCAGCGGCACCAAGGGTCGACTCCAGCCGGACGTACTTCTGCATCCGAGAGAGGGTCGGAAAGGCTTACCGGTGGTTTTTTCGCGATTGATGCCACGAACGCCACGTCGGTTCATACCCTCGTGAGTATGTTTACTGCGGTCCTCAGGTCCAGGTCTACTACTTTCATGATTTCGACCTGGAAACGCTTGGCGTAATCCCGGAACATCTCCCCCTCTTTCTGTGAGACCAGCCACAGGTCGTCGGTGCATAAGGAGTGCTGCACCGTGTTGTAGAAGTGGTCGAGAAACTTCTGCGCCAGGTCGGTGAAGCATGGGATCGACCGTGCTGGCAGCGCCTTGAACCATTGCAATGCTGCATCATCTAAGGTTGACATAAAGGCTCTGCATTTCAGAGCGTCAGTCACATTCACCATCTCTACCTGACCTTGAAAATGGTCGAGGTGGTGGACGGGATTAGTCGTCTCGTTATATCGTCGGAATTTGGGCAATTAGAATTTCAATGGCACTGGGGCCGACGTGATTTCCTCTGCGAAAGGAGATGAGTGAGGAGAGTTGCTACCGAAGGGGCGCGGGTGCCGAGCTGCAGGGCTTCGATCTCCTGTTCATTTCCCGCAGGTCGTCTTTCCACCGCGGGTCATACGGAGACTCGGTGACAGTAGCTGGGGCGGACTCCGCCGAGAAGCGGTCGGCGAGGTCGATTTTTGCTGCAGTCCCTGCTGCCGCCACGGGAGTGATGGGAGGTACGTTGTCGGCCTGAACGATTGCTGGCGTGGGGGTCCCCTCCACCAATGGCGGAGCGTCAGCTTGATTTGCGGATACTGCTGGGGCTGCGCGTTGCGGTTGGGAGCCTCGACATCGTTTTGATCACCCTGAGCTTGCTCCATCTGGCGGGTCGGATCTTCGCCCCTAGCGGTGGAGGCCCGCTGGTTTTGCTCCAACCTTAGCAGAATTTGCTGAAGGCTTGCCAATGTTTGTTCGACGCGTTCGAGTCGCGACGTGGTCGTCGAATCTTGTTCCCCCGTATTGGATGCTCCCACGACAGCTTCGGTGGTAATAATGAGGGCAGCGTCCTCCTCCGTCGTGCAAGCGACCGTCTTTCCCTTGGGTGCCATTGAGGAATAGCTTTTTGTAGCGAGTTCCCACAGACGGCGCCAAATGTTGCTGCACAAGCAAAGATGGGTCGGCCGGGACCGAAACGGATGGGCACAGAGAGATGTGGAGTCGTCGCACGGTTGTCGGCAGAGCCTCCTGACCTGCAAACCACCGAGACTCCTCGGCGGTCGGACACTCCGACGATCAAGTTAGCAAGAGTTCAGAAGGTTGTTTAAGAGAGAAAAGAGTTTTGGTGCTACGAATAGCGTACCTTTTCCTTGTGGGTCTCTGTCCTTTTTATAAGGGTCTGGTCCTTGGACAGAAAAGGAAGGTGATGGACGAGCCTCCGTGAGGCGGGGGCGCTAATCAGGGAACCCTCGCCAGCTGGACAGGGAGAGTCCTGCCTTGACAGCCGCTTGCCTAAAGTGGGTATGGGCCAGCTGGGGGTCGTGATTTACGGGGCTCGTCTGTACCCAGGGTAAGCGTGACCTGGCGCCGGCTGGGGACGCCCGGACTTAGTGCTTATTTGAATTAGTTCTCGGCGGCGATGGACTAACCTGCGCCGACGACTTCCGACAAATTGTCGGCTCGTCGGTATGGCCGATCCTTATTTAACTGTCGGCTCGTCGGTATGGCCGATCCTTGATCTCGTCGACCCAATTTGTCGGCTGACGACGACCGTATCACTAATCATTAAACTTAAAGTGAACAATTAAGCGTAAACTAAACTAATGTCTAGAAGGAAGAGTCGTACTAATTTTGTTTTCCTAAATTGGGATGTATATCTTATTAGAGTGGCGAGATTTTAACCTTAAGCTGAGATGAGCTGAGTAGACGAGTTCAGTTTGGCATATTACTAATGTGCTTTGTTTCTTATTGTCAATTTTGTTCTGGTACAAAACGGTCGTTGCCATCAGTAAGACGTTCATTGTTTCCGTAAGATTCTAGATAGCCCATTTTGGGGTTTGGAGAAGATAGTTAAGCTCATGTATATATTGAGATTATTTTGCATACTAATTTTTAGGGCTTCTCTGTTCTCCTCCCCATCTTATCTTTCTCTCGTTTTTATTTTAATTTGAGAACCCTTGAAAGAATGGCAGTCCATATGACCTAAAATGCATTACTTGTAGTTATCTTTTTGGTGAGAATGTCTTAATTTTTGGAAATGTTTTAACTGGCCATTTTCATGATGAATTAATGAAGTGATGTCATTTTCTAGAGACTATGTTTCCACTTGGTGGATCATTTCTTAAACCACCAAGTCTTACAATGGTGCAATTTATACCAGATCTTCTAATATATCTCTCCGCCCGGAGTTTAGCTATCAACAATGTTCATAATAATGTAAGCTGGATTAAATATCTGTCCCATTGTAGCTCCATTAACTAGTATATATTGAGCTTATCAGGATAAATCTATTCACTCCAGCTTTCCTACATGCTTCTACAAGGTTCATTGTTCCAGAACTGTCAACCTGCAGAACAAAAGCACTTCAGGGCATGTCATCAATCTTAAATGATAACATTCATTACAAGGCTACAGATTGTTTTATGCAGTATGCCAGAACAGTTAATGAGAGGAACAAAGAAGGATTAATCAACAATATAAACTCACTTCAGTCGACTCAAAGTAGAACCTCCAGATTTGTTTTCCATTTATGCAAACTTGTTACAAAATATCCATATCCTGTCAATGTATCTAGGTGAGACAGATACAGAATATGCACTCGTTTAAAATGGTCCTTGAGAATACCCTTGTATGTCAAGGTGTGTGGAGGGTTCCTTTGTTTGAAATCAAAAGTATACTTTATAGGATTAGTGTACGTGGGTTACTCTTTAATCTTTCATCAAAACTAAACCTTGTAGGATGTTCTCTGTAGTCTCAGCTTATACCCTGACCTGTCCCATCACATTCAATAGAAATACATCATTTGCAACTAGAGTACACCAAGACAAATCTTCTTGAATATGCACAGTCAATTCATCCGTATCGAGGGCAAAAGAATATGGATTATTCATGCAAACTAGGGATGTCAACGGTAACCAATAACCCGATAACCGTCCGTTTCGTTAACTTAACGAACATCAAATCACATTGTACATCACATTAAAATTTATCCCCTACATAACTATCTCTCATTAAACCATCTCAAACCAAAAAATCCCCTAAACATAAATAGATACCAGATTTACTTATACCTGATCCTCTTATTATGGGGTTTTGATAACCTGTTAAAAGGTTTTGCACCCTACTTAACATGGGTGATAAACTTTAATC
Source organism: Colocasia esculenta (assembly GCA_014218235.1). Classification (NCBI taxonomy): domain Eukaryota; kingdom Viridiplantae; phylum Streptophyta; class Magnoliopsida; order Alismatales; family Araceae; genus Colocasia; species Colocasia esculenta. The sequence continues at coordinate 197,364,482 of CM024754.1, read as the reverse complement.
CAATTTGATAATCAATTTAGAATAAGCCTGGAGATATTTTATACATGGTTAAAGGGCTATTAAAGGGGGTAGATATCCCACATGGAGCGGGATAAAAGTTGTCCTAGAGATAACTCAATAATGATGCATTTTTTTCCTTAGAAAACCATGTCCCCCTTATGTAAATGATATCAAACTAGAGACAAAAGCTGATAACTCTAATTAAAAGTTACACCCTTTGTAACTATCCCTCTTTAGATCACTCCCAAACTAATTAAAATAAGAGGTATACATGCATAACCAAAACATGAAAGGGAGTTTGATAATGAGATAAGGGGGTTTATCTCCCTTTAGCACCAGTTTTAAGACCATTTAACATCTTAGATGTTAGTGTATCCAAGAATCCAAGTATCATAGCTTAGATTTAAACAGTCAATCAATGTTCTTACATCATTTTATTTATCAAGTTATTCAACTTTAAAACGATAAATACCATTCACATCAACAATATGTAGGGGGACCGGGGTGGGGGGGGGGGGGGGGGGGGGAAGGGGAGGGGGGGAGGGGGGCTGAGTGCAGGGGAAGGGGGGCCGGGGGGTGGGGGGGAGGGGGGCTGAGTGCAGGGGAAGGGGGGCCGGGTGGGGGGGGGGGGGGTGGGAAGGGGGGGGGGCCGGGTGGGGGGGAGGGGGGCTGAGTGCAAAGGGGGAGGGGGGGATCGTGCAGGGGGGCCGGGTGGGGGGGAGGGGGGGGGACCGCGCAGGGGGGGAGGTGGGCCGGTGGGGGGGAGGGGGGCCGAGTGCAGGGGGAGGGGGGGATCGCACAGGGGGGAGAGGGGGCCGGGTGGGGGGAGGCCGGAGGACGGTGGCGGGGGTGGGGAGAGCTACTCACCGGGAAGGGAGCGCCGGCGGCGAGCGGCGGCGGGCGGCGAGACGGCGGCACCGGCGGAGAGCGGCGACCGTTGTCGGCGACCGGGGGCGAGAGCGAGAGCGAGAGAGAGAGAGAGAGAGAGAGAGAGAGAGAGAGGAGGAGAAAGAGAGAGAGAGAGAGCGGGAGAGGGAAAGAGGGGGGGTTTCGCGGGGGAGGTGTAGCAGGTTTACCGACGGATATTCCGACGGATATATTTCGTCGGAATATCCGTCGGTATTCTTGAATTACCGACGGATATTTCGACGGATTAATTTCCGTCGGAATTTCAGACGTATTTTCCGTCGGATATATTTCCGTCGGAATATCCGTCGGAAATACCGACGGCAATTAATCCGTCGGAATATCCGTCTGTAATCCCGCTTTTCCTTGTGGTGTAGCCTGCTCGGTGGGCTAGACCTACTGTTCGGTAGCTGAGCCCGCTATTCTGTTGATGGGTCTACTGTATTTATGTGTTTATTCTTTTGGGGGTCGTTTAATATTAAGATAGATCGAGGATAAATTAAAAATATATTTAAATTTTTAAAGACATCTTCGTTAAATATGATTTTGTTGTTTCCGGAAGAACAGAATGCTGACATGTGGAGCGACCCGTATGTGGTGTTGGTTTCGGAGCTTTTTACCCTTTTGAAGACACAGATGATCCAAAGATCTTTAGGAAGACAACTACAGTGTGTGGCTGGGGGATGCACAACATATTGTTTCTAGGGAATTAAGAAGAAGATTTTTTGGTGTAGGTGTTGAGGTATTCTGAGTGCCATATTCGATTCTTGTGTATTTACAAGTTCCAAGTGCATATTATATGACTCTTAAATTCCATAGATAGCTTATTTGCATGTAAGTCTTGATAATTGTACCTCACCTTATTAGATATATGATGAAGTTATCAACCTAATAATTTTCTGTCAAATCAAAAATTTCATAAATTACGATATTTTTAGACGTGGATGATTTATTCACTGTCAAATTATCAAAGGGACTTTGATAGTTTATCTCTGTATACTAACTATGAGTTTAAATAATTTCACTTTGACATCTTTTTTCTCCATCCCTCTCTTTATCTAGAGTTAGCTAGTTATTCCCATCTCATGGGTGAGAGAGATCTGTTATCATTTTTTATCTATAGATAATTTTAGTTATCCCTAATTAGTTTATATATCTACCTAAAATAAAATAATTTTAATTATAAATTTATCTCTGCTAGTCACCGTGGCCCTATAAAACAGATTTTACGAGGTAATGTCGTGCTAAATTTGCAATCTTTTTTAATGTCCGATATGGGACAAACAAAGGAGCCAGGCTTCAACAGATCAGCCACTGCACCCTCGTAATGACCTCGGACGCCTTCTCCTGGCATCTTCTTCTGCATCTACCTTTATGTTGCATCATCTCCAGCTTAAGATATTTCCCAGGGATGATATCTGTACATGGACGAGGACCCATCCAAATCCTGTTGGGAGGGGGCAGAGCTACATCTATACATGATTCATGAACCTGGTGAGGTTCCACCCATCCCAAAATTCTATTCTTTTTAAGTTCAAAGGCAGGAATTATTCATCTGGGTGTGCAGTAATGGAGACACGTTTACGTCTCATTACTAATGTTTGAATCAAAAGGGTGATGGGCAGCGACTGGATCGAGCATTTGCAGACATGCCATCGGTCCGACATAGACTGATAAGGCACAGCTGCACCCTTCTCACTGCACGCCCCATGCAGCAAAGTATTGTAATAAAACTTCGCTCGTCCGTGAGGTGGACGAATGAAGCTTCCTCGGGCGAACGTGGCCTACCGTCCGTTTGGTAAGTACCGTTTCGTCCCTCCTCCCTCTTGCAGACATAACAGCGAACAGGTTGTGTGCGGAACTCAGTAACGGGGAAGTGCGGGACATGGCAATGAATATATACTTCACTGGTTGACATAGTGGTGTCCCAGTGAAGGGGGCCTGGCCTACCGCTCTCTATCTCGGTGGGTCTTCGCATGGCTCGATCCTTCGCCAGACATATTCATGTAGATATGGCCAGGAAGGAGGAAGCTTCCTCACTCCCACCTGAGAGCAACGCATAGAATATTGCACACTTGATCAACGTTTATTCTTTGGGATAATTATACATATATATATATAGGGATAGAGAGATATTTGCATATTCTATTATACATTTTGTATAGTTCACATATTTTTACATATATTTTATAGAGAAAATGTATCCATGAAATGAAACGGGCGGTAGAAAGGTGTTCGGCTGCCTCACTTCATTAGTCAAGCGACCAGCTCCACATGCAGACAGGGGCCAGCCTCCGACCAATAAAGTGGGCTGCCTAGCTACTTATTTCACGGATATAATATGATAAATTAAGAGAGACACACAAAGACATGTAAAAAATAAATTCTATATTTGAGGGGAGTATACGTATAATACATAATTATGCCTTGTCATTTCTCCTGCACTAATCTGCTGCAAACGTTATAAGAGGGGAAAACGTGGGATTCTTCAAAACCACAAAGTACGCGCGTCTACGGAGGGAACCAAGGAGAGGCCCTTCCCGGAAGGTGCAGGCGTCCCTTGCAACCATCCCATCATGCATCACCTCTCGCTAGTGGTGGTGTGGTTGTCATCTCTCAATTAAGTTTCACCTTCTCCTCACCCAATTCTGAGATGATATTATCTTCTCTGTCCTCTCGTGCCCATCAAGAACATGCAGTACAAGCAGGATACATATGTTTGCAGGGTTTTTTTGGGAACGCAGAGACGAGTGAAGTGGATTTAGAAGTTGACTACTCACCAACCATCCTTCTCAGTTCTCCGTTATAAACGGGCACCCGCACCCCCCTCTTTGGCAAGCAGCAAGCTGAACCTGCCTGTGAGAGAAACCCAGATAGCAGAGGTCCACAAAGGGAAGAAATTAAGGTGTGATAGATAGATAGATAGATAGAGAGAGAGAGAGAGAGAGAGAGAGAGAGATGGGGCTGGAGATCATAGAGGAGGCGCCGACCATGCCGTTGATGGCTCTGAACCACGTCTCCTTCCTGGTCAGATCGGTGAAGCGATCCGTGGAGTTCTACGAGGAGGTGCTCGGCTTCGTCTCCATCAAGAGACCCTCCTCCTTCGACTTTGAAGGCGCCTGGTATATATGTATCAACTGCGTGCTTCTCATATATGTATGCTCACTCCATTTTACATGCACGTAAGCCTAATTAATTGATGCATGGCACTTCAGGAATCACCTGCTAAGATTGATCAGAACATGCATGGTTTCAACGTCAAAAAAGGGGGGGAAATCAGAACAATATGGTTTAGTCAATCATCGTTGCTATATATCAGTGTTGGGTGGGTAGATGATCTAGGACAAATTTAACCTAACCCATTTGGTTTTGGCACTATGTATATGTATGCTTAGAAAAGGCGAGTAAAAGTATAAATTTTGGAGGTGGAGAAATTTAGATTGGCTTGTTTTGACACGGATTTTGAATAAGGTCAAGTTACAAAAGGTCAGAAAATATGACCCCAAACGTGCTTCAACTCCATATCAGATGTGTATTTTTTAAACTATAGTTTAATTGTCTTGGCTTTTGCTTGACCAGTACTCTTGATCTAGATGAAGTATCTATATTTGACCCAAAACCGAATCAATATCAGATCAAAGTCTGGCCAAAGAATTTTTTTTTTCGGATCAAGTTTAATCAAATAATATTTATTAAGTTCCACCTTCGATCCAACGCTAGCTAATTTGACTGAACTGGACTTCTTGCGTTGTTGTCATGGTGATGCTTAACATGGATATATATGCCGTACGTGCATGCATGCAGGCTGTTCAACTACGGTGTGGGAATCCACCTGCTGCAGAGCACCAGCCCGGAGCAGGTGCCCCGGAAGAAGGGGGCCATCAACCCCAAGGACAACCACATCTCCTTCCAGTGCTCCGACATGCGCCTCGTCGTCTGCAAGCTCGAGGAGATGGGCATCGACTACGTCACCGCCGTCGTCGAGGAGGCCGGCGTAACCGTCGACCAGCTCTTCTTCCACGATCCCGACGGCTACATGATCGAGGTCTGCAACTGCCACGTCCTCCCCGTGCTCCCTCTCTCCTCGTCATCATGCCCGCTCCGCAAGCCCTTCTTTGCCGGCCCGGCCGGCGTTCTCGGCGGCCCGGCCTACCAGGAGTACGTCGTGGCCGACGCCGGCGGCCCCCTCGCCTCCTTCTATGGCAAGCAGCAGCAGTCGTTCGCCAGCTTTCGGTGCGCCGTGGAGGTGCAGGAGAGGATGATGGAGGGCCTCCTCACGGACATCATGAAGTTCACCTTCTGAACAACATTAGGAGGTGCATGGAAGCAAGTGCTTGTGATTGGTATCGACAAACCTTCTGTAGCTAGCAACATGCATGCATGGTTATTGCCGTCGGTTTAGTAAAGAAAGAAGGAATAATACAAAATATATATAGAAGGCGGGGAGCTATATAGAGAGGTTAGAGAAAAGAAGTGGCTTTTGTGTCTTGAACAATGTGTACAGTAACAAATATATACAAATCTTTTGGGGTTTGGGGGCAAGAATAAGGTTACATGATTAATTAATTTCTATGGTTTTCTGCCATTGTTGTTCTGGATGTGTTTGGGCAAGAAAATAGGGAAGGGAAGAGCTAGCGCTGTTCTGGGTCATTGCTGCTATTGCTTCTCTTAGGTCTTCATATCACATGCATATTGGAGTCTGGATTGCCAAAGGGTTTTCTAAGCTGCTTGTAATATGCAGCCATTCCTCTGTTTTGTATCTCGCAATAAAAGCCTGCATATTGATATGGCCTCTTAGTTAACATCTTACCAGTCTTTGGCATCCACTTTGTGATCTTTTTGCCTCTCTGAGCTCAAGTTGTGTTCTTCTGATCAAGTACACGATGTACTCTATCTTTCGTCTTTCGGTAGCATTCATATGGCATGTGGGGCATTTCAGGAACCTCTAAGAGAAAAACAAATCCTATGTTCCGTTGTCACAACTTTATGATGCCTGCAGTTGCTTCTGAAGACAAAGTTTAAGATTACGAAGAATGCGATCAGTACAGTTGATCCTGTTTTAATTGGGAATTCGGGTTAATAATATTGGAGGAGAGTCTAATGGGCATTAATCATATATCAGATATCCAAGTGGAGCTTATGTGCTAACATGTCTGGGGCCTTAAGTTTCTACATGATATCAGAGTTGGGGGCCAGTGCTCGTTTTGGTGTTATTGCCCCCTCTCTGTTCAATTTTATGACCCATCTTAGTCGTGAGAGAAAGTGTTAGAGAAGAGCCGTACAAACATTAATTTCATATCAGATATCTAGGTGTAACTCCAGTGCTTACATGTCCTAGACCTTAGAACCTCGATCACCTAAATTTTGTAGGTTTCTACAAATACATCCTAAATATGGGTCAAGCTATACCAAGTTTTATCCCAATTGCCTTTGGGTAACTAATAAATTAATCTAGTACGATGATGTAAGAGTAAGTTTCACCTGGAAGATCAAAGTAGGGTCTAAGTTAACCTTTACTTATACTGGGGCAGAAACACTCCAGAATACAGGGCTTCTCCTAATCAAATAGGTGCCATGAAATGCAAACGCAAACAGATTTCCACAGAAATATTTTCGTCAACATCAGGATCAACTATTTACTCAGTTGTTTACACAGTTGGGAGTCACATTCTTGCTCCTGTTTGTTAACCTTGATGGCTAGAATTAGTGCCAAGATTCTGGCAAATGGATAAATGTGGATTTATTGGAGCAATGTCAGTCATCATGAGAAATTACAACAAAAACATCAGCAAGAGACCACTTTCTTGGCTGCTGCTTGCACTGAGGATTGATTATTGCGCGCTCTGCATGTGCGAGTCGATAACCAATTACAACCTCCTGCCTTTGACGGCCCCTGGCCATTATATCATAAAAGGACAACTCTTCCTGGTCATAAAGATAGAATTCTGCCGGTCGTATACATAACTCATTGCCCTGCACCATGTATAGAAACAATATCAGGAAGTACTCCTTGCTCAGTGCAGAGTCTCATAATCTGAAACAGATTCGACAAAATAGAAGTTAGCTCAGCTGAAAATTATCATGTAAATGCAGCACAAGTGCTCAATTTAGTTTCAGATAAAAGTTGGCATGACTTGTCACCATTCCTCGAGGTCTAACAAGAACCAGCAAGGGTTATCTTTAGCCAAGAGACAAGTGAACTACTCTGCAGATTTGAACAAGTAAATTAAGTAATCAAAGCTGTGCTGACAGTGCGCCAGGCTTGGCAAGGTTGAGTGAGGTCAACCCTAACATTAACCTGAACCCCCACCCCACCAACTCAACCCCAAGGTTCAAGGGAGGAGGAAAAGGATGATGGGAACCCAAGGTGACAGCAAAGTTACTAGGCGGAGGAGAAAGGGACAAAATGTGGTAGAGGAGAGATCAGATAGGACAAAGATGACGCAGGGAAGAAATAGCTTCTGAGTATATATACCCCTCTAGTCATAGCACAAGGTGCCCCCTGTTAAATGTATCAAGAATCAACTTTTGACATGAAAAGCATAACATTGTAGAGTTGTTCTCCAGTATCTGGACATAGCAACCATTCGTGCCTCAGGTCAATGCTATATCACCCACAACAATAATCTCTCATGTCCCAAAATGGACGTAGTACCCCATGGAGCTTATCGTTAAGCAGAAGACCAATAACTTTCAAACAAAGAGCAAGGAACCATTAGTGGACGAGAAACCACCTATTAAAAGTGGACTCAATAACCAGAATCACTTGGTGATTTACTTGCACATTTGACGTAGCAAAATCAAATAATAGAGGATACCTCTTCTGCAAATAGCTCCTCAAGTACACGGTTGATTTGCTTATCTTCGGCCACCATTGCCAGTGCCATGCTAACTAGTTCATTTGACAGAACATAATCACTGATTCTAGACACAGACACCAAGTTTCGAGTCCTGGAATCCAATATTTCACTGATAATAATCGACTTATCTGAAGCTTGCTGCATCTCACGGATCCAAGAGCTGTGAGAGAATCCACAATGACGCAGAGGAGTAGAACCATGTCTTTTGATGGAAGGCGCTTTGACTAAAAAACAAGAGGGAATTTTCAGTTAAAGATGAAATTATAGTGACTCCTTTATCATGGTCTCAAGCACATTTGATATGAATCATACATTTATAACATTAGATGGAAGATTATGTAAAATCTCCTAAAAATGAAGCTATGGGATTAAAATGGCGTACAGCTTCATGTTTCAGTGGTGGGTATTAGTGATAGCTCAAGTAAGAATGCATTCAGTTTATTATTCACACCCACGAATAATCGCTGAAGGTCATGAAAACACCACATGTAAGTGAACAAATTGCATGATTAGCAGGCAGATGGTTATATCTATGACATAATGGATCTTATTGTGAACATTGAACCAGGTTCATTGCCAGTAGAAAGGGAGCTTATACATACTCAACTATCTCCATCGAGATAAATTTTTTCCAAGCTCGTGTGGGAAAGAGACATCATCTCATTCTTATGTCTAGTGACAGCCCTCATTAAGGATTTGGTTGAACATGCACGTTCTTTGGACTTGTTGAGATTTGTCATCCCTTCTAACATAACAGAACATATAACTGCATTCTTGGTAATATTTTCCCAATAAGCTCATTGTCATAATTTGGGTAGGTAACAAGGCAGTTTACATGTGAATCGGAAAAAATACAAAGAAATGCATTGACTTTGACTATGTTGTCACATAAGAATGCATTAGCCAGAAAAGTAGCAAACCACTTAAGCACCGAGAGGCACACTATATATCATATGAATAAAAAATAACTTATCAGTGGAAGAAGATTGGCGTAATTGGAAAAGTAACCAGGACTATAGCAAGAACTGGCAATGTAGGTATGCATGCTGAATAACGTACCTGAATGTCACGAATGAGAAGAAGAGTAGCAAGAGACCTTGAATCTGAATGCACAATTGAGTCCTCTGCAGACTCATCTGCAAGAATTAAGATCTGTTGGTCTGTAGTTAGGACATGATACAGGATAAATGTGCCTCCTCTAATGTAAAGACACTCATGTTGTTAAAGGGATCAAAAAGCAACGAAAAACCGATCTACAGTCAAAATTGAATAAACCACGAAGGAAGCTGTTATTTCATCACATAATGTATCAAGAAATATAGAAACTGCTCAAATTTGTTGAAAAGTAGTTTCCCCATAGAAATAAAAAATTGAAAAATCATGGACCAAAGTGTCCCCAGTAAACTTAATTTACATTGATCAGATGATGAACATTCACACACAAAACCCTACTGTTCATCTATCCACTGGACCAAAATATCCCCAGTACAAATGACAAAATACCAACCTTATCTCACATCTGCAAATAAGCTTTACCTGTCTGAAATTAGACTTTTAATTCTATCTTACTAGATCAAACTTCATAAAAATAAAAAATACATAATAAAATAAATTGAAGTCAATATTTCGCTGACGTCTGCAGTCTCGAGTCTCGTTCCGCGTCCGTCACGAGTCACGGTCTTCGTCATATATTTAGTGACATTTAAAATCAGTTATTTTTTCAAATCCCAAATTTGATCATGCATTAACCTTTCATAGAAAACATATGTTATCTGCTGAAGAATTAACTATGATCTGCATATATGAGAAGCCAGTTCATTTAAACTTTACGCAGATATAGATAGACAAAAGTTATTTTTAGCAAGAGAAGAGCTTGCTTTTCAGACCCAGAAAAACACATTAAAACAATGGTATCCCAAATGTCTAATGATAGACATCAGACAATTTCCACAAAAAGGATCCTTAGATAATAAGCTGCAGGCTAGAGTACACCAGCTCATTGTTCTGGAGAGGATCAAGAAGCAGCATGTCTCTAAAGGCATCATTTAGATGCACATGTTTGAATGTCCTTGTCAAGCTCATGTCACATAAAATGTGGTTTTACATAAGTGAAATATTTCATTGACAAGGAATTGAGGATATTAAACCACAGTCAAGGGTATACCTAGCACAAGCGGCAAGCCACAATTCTCATGATCTGAAAGTACTTCACCAACCATAATTTCTGGAGATGACAAGGAAGGCGATGCATGCCTAGAAAGGTGCATACTCACCGAATCAAATGTCTCCAAAGGAAGGCTCTCCAAATGTCGGCGAATGACAGTGTTTCCCTCCTTGTGAACGAGTCTTATGTTAGCCAATCCAGAAAGATCAAGCCCACCATCAATAAGCTTCTTTTCTCTCTCCTTTTCTGGAACATTATTGAACATCCACAACTCTGAACCTCGAGCAAGAAATGCCTCCAATACCTGAAATAGAGAACAAATGAAAACTTCAAAAGGTCAAAGGAGACTGAATGATCAGAAAAGGAGGGTAGAAAAAAGTCTCCAATAGTTGAGGATCAAGAGACTTACGGGGAAAAAGGACACATATATCTAGAAAATCTTGAAATAGTAAGCACCCTATCAAAAAAGTATCTAAAGAACAATGGAAAGTGAAAAAAGCAAATACTTCTTAGCCATCCCTTCAGGTGAAGAAAAATAAAAATACGAGAGAGAAGCAGGCTTAGATGACATCGTCATGAAGTTTGTAACTTTGATTAATTAGAAACAGATTTCCATTTCAACTGGGATATACAAAACAAGAAAAAGGACTAAAAGGACTGCAAAAATACATCAGCCTACCATGATCATGTCATCCATACACGTCGCCAACCACAGAATAGAATCTTTTCTGGATATTTTGGATGGCTGGAGATGTATGGAAGAATGCACTTGGGTACCTGAAAGAGGAAGAAAACTACTTAACAGACACAAAATGCAAGAAAATTAATCACATAAAATTTAGTCCGAACTTCTCAAAGAGATAAACCTTCTGCTGACCTTTTGTTAAGAATTTCCCAGGCAAATAAAAACTAATCGATGGATTTTCTAATCTTTACCAACTTAGTGATTTTCACTTGCACAGTTTGCACCTATATCATGCTTAATCGTTGACTATTATCAAAAGAATATCACTTCAGTCCTTCTAAACTAATGTTAGCTAATGTACTCAACGTGCACCGCAACTTACATGAAGGCTGCACAATAAATAATGGTAATGTTCTAAATAGAATAGGATAGAATATAGCCAAAGAAGTTTCTGGCATATCATAATAAGTAGTCAATTTATAAGCATCCGAACGCAAGTCAGGGATCTAGCATGTCAATATATATTCATAACATGCAAAATTAGATCCACATTTGATACGGGATGATTATGAATAGAAATAGATATGCAAATTCATATATACATGTCTCTCAGTTGCCTCAGTTTAACGTCTAAATTATAAGCCAGAACTATTAAAAAATGGGAAATCCTATGGCTTAGAATCCTGACTAAACATTCATCAGGAGGGAGGATTACCTCTGGTAGGAAACCTGGTTCATATGTGTCATCATCCTCAGCTATAACAAGAACCTCATCACCTTCTTTCATTACATAATCATCACTAGGATTTATTATGATTTTCCCACCATCAGTGGCCACCTTAACTCCACATGGAACAGCATCAGGGAATGAAATAAGTACATCTTCAAAGCGCATGCCATCCAACTGAGGCCATCTTTTGATATAGAACTCAGCATTCTCAAACCCTAAAATATCCTCCCATATCTGCATGGTGGACCAAAATGAGATTGGGGAATCTAAATCCACCAGGAAATCGAGAGTAATTTTCAATGATAAAAGCAGCAAAATGTAATCGGTATAGATAACAACCCATACACTAAAAGGAGAATTACACTCAAGATTATGACCAAGGTACTGAAGCTCAGATCACAAGTGTGCCTCAGCTGAAAGTGTTTATACTTTATAGACAGCTGGCCCAACGTCGACTTGGTCCAAGGAGCCAAAAAAGGGAAGCATAGTATCATTCCTCATCATGAACATAAGGTTTCATGGCATGGTGTCCCTCGAAAATACTCAGAGCTCTTATGTCTAAAGTCTCTTACCCTTTAGTCTCAGTTTCCTTTTAGTCAATAGTGGGAACATCCATATAGATAGTGTAGAGGTGGGTGTCTCTTTAATATGAATAGTATGTCACTATGTCCAAATGAATGTTTTTAAAAGCACTAGTAAATGCAAGCAAATATATAAATTTTTTATCATTTTTTTGATATTGATGTTATCAAACGTAAGAAAAGAACTCCAAGGAAGATGAATGGCAATCTGTCAATCTTGGAAAAGATGTCAAGAAAATAGAAGCATCCTCCAGTTGTGTCATGCACAGTATGAGATTATCCTCCTAAAACTAGTCATTTCATGTGATAGTTTAACATATAAAACCAGACAATGATGCAAATTTTGTCCATTTCACTATATAAAATGATAGGATTCTTTTATCGACATCTTTGCATATTCTAGACTTTACATTTACACTTACCTGTGCAAGACCAGGTTGGAGAGCACACTGTATCATCAAGCGCCCAATCACATCATGAGCAACAACTGTTTCTACAAGTTCTCCTCCAACAAGTTCACCAAATGCTCATTGTCGAGATCGCACAGTTCTACAACAACATGGCCCGTCAAGCCTTCCTTTACTCCAGTAAGACTCAGTACAACTCGCAAGGCATGTGCATCACTCTAATAAAAGAGATTAACAAGGTTTGTAAGTAAAAGCTTGCCTAGAAACAAGAAAGGACAGAAACAAATGGGAGAAATTTTCAGAGGATAACCTGGTCAGGATTTTCATCAGATGCCAACACAATTATAGCACGTGCCTTGGACACTGAAACCTGTTGGCAGTTAGTTAAATAGAAAAGTAGAGGTACACAGGAAAAAAAATGTCATCGTTCAAAGAGAAGATAAGTGAAGTATGTGAAGGCCCGATAGTATGGCAAATCAAGAGGAGGGGTGAATTGAGTTTGCCCAAAAATTAATTTGAGCAACACCTAAATTCAATCTACGGCACAAGACAATCCCAAGATGAGCAAAGATGCACAGCGCCACAACTTACCACAGATACAAGATGCAAATTAAGAGACTAAGATAGCATGACCAAACCAAATATTTTGATATGCGACTTCCAACAATATCTGATATGAGCAGAACTAGGGCTGCAAACGGAATCCAAATTTCCGAAATTCCAACCCGATTTCGATAAAAATTATTATTTTCGGAATTGAAAATTGATACCAATAGTTTATCAGAATCAGATATTCTGATAAGTTATCGGAATCGGAATTGAAAAATAATCAGAATCGGCATCATATCGGTTATTCCGATAAATTATCCATAAACTTAAAAGACAATGTCATGGTAAACAGCTAGTTTATCGGAATTTCGGTTCCGATAATATAATCGAATCGGAATTAACCATTCCAATTTTATCCGAATCGAACTATATCTCGGTTTCCGATTCTGATTCGACCCATTTGCAGCCCTAGCAAAACCAAGAAAGGGATAGAAGAAATGGATAAGGAACCACTGCACAGAAAGTTTTTGGTGGTTCGACCTCACCCAAGTGAGATCTACGTCTGCCCCTTCACAATTTGTTAGGCTCCACCACCATCCTAGCCAAGAATCTACAACCCACACACACACAAATATGAAGTACCCCTGTACTCAAGGATGCGAAATGCCAAGAACACTTGAGAGAAAAAAATAAAATGGCCGGAAGCGGTCGACTGTGGCCACGAGGTAGTCGCCTCAAGCAAGGGCTCCAGAAAAGACCATCTCCTGGAAAAGCGGTCCACCGCCTGACCATCTGTGCAAGAATCCATTTCTAGGAAAACAATGGAGTGTCCTTTCTTCTTTGCATCACTTTGCACCTACTAAAAAAACTTTGCACTTGTTCTGAATACTTCAATATGAGTTAGCAATCATCATACCAAAAATTGATGCCCTATGAATGAGTAAGAGTATCATTTAAGCTCAACTTATTTACATCTCTTGAAGGAAAACACATGGTAACTAACAATCATTTTGCCATCATCAAAATCTACGCATGGGAGCTAACAATCTCCCCTTTTTGACAAGGACAAAATCAAATTGATCTATCTAGATAGAAATAGTAAAAGAGTATTCACATTTATTTGCAAGTAAAACTGAATTATTATCCACAAATATTGACAGTGATATTCACATTGAATCTCCAAAAAAATTCTCATCATATCTACATTTCCTTTGCAAAAAAAATTCACCACAATCATCAAGAAAAGTTTCATTCCAACATGAAATCATTCCTCATCAAGCCATCAATCAAGATAAACGAAATCTCATATTCATGTCAAACCAACTCATAGTCCATAAAAAAGAATATAAGATAATGAGCCATAATAACCATATCAAATGAACATTCTAACATAAACAGTCCATCACCACAACCCAAAAGCATAAACCAGTCCAGACCTAGGACGTAAGCACTTAACCTACTCTACATGTTGTGCTCACACATTGAGACCCACACAATTAAATACGCATGCAAAACATACATATCTAGATAGCTAGTCAAACTACTCCCCCTTTTTGACATTATCAATTAGGGGTGGTAGTGAAAAGTAGTTAAGGATTAAGAAAATGCATAGTTCATTACATAACTATGAAAGATAATGAGTTCAATTTTGGGGAGGGGGTTGTCGGGTTTGATTTTGGATATAGCTCTTGATTTTCTGAAGGATGAAGTTTTGAACATGTTGTTCATGGCGGATTTGGTTAATGTTCATAGCCATGTTTCCCATGTTGATCTGCAAAGCATGGAATCTACCCTCTAAGATATTCATCCGCTCTTCAAACCTGTCTAAATGAACAGTTGAAGGAGGCTTAAGAAAAGAATTGCTCCGCATTGCTATTCATGGGAATGTCATGTGGTAGTGTAGAACATCTTGCTCAACATGAGTATCACCTTCATCATCTTCATCATCCACATCATCTTGGAGTCCTTGACCCAGGTGCCTTGTAATTTATTGACCTAAATTTGGTATTTCATAAACTTTTCCAAATTTTTGTTATAGACTGAGCTTGGGAGGAATTGTTCTTAACGTCATCGGAGAGATTAATCTTATGATGTTTGAAAACCTTGGTTAGAAAACCCCATACGAGCTTCCTTTTATACTGCTTCTTGCATTCATAGCAAATGATCTCTTCTTTCTTAACTTGCCTCTCCCTTGCTTGGAGAGTTCTTATTCACTGGCTTCTTGTAGTTTTGCGGACCTCTTCTTTTCTTCCTGAATAATTTTCTTACTCGACATGTGAGCATGTCGATTTCTACTTCATCGTCATCCTCAGCACTTGATTCTTTGAAGCAAGATGCAACCTTCAAAGTAAGCGTCTTCTTCGATTCATCCTCATTCCTCTTCATGTTGATTTCATAGGTCATTAATGATCTTACGAGTTCTTCCAATGTCAAGTTGCCAAATTTTTCGAGTCTTTTATGACAGTAGCTTTAGTATGTCACGCCGGACTGCGACCTTAACACCTTCCTTACCAACTCAGTATTTGTGTATTCTTTGCCAATGTCCTTCAATCCATTTGTTATCTCCGTAAGACATGCGAACATTTCTGAAATTGTTTTAATCATATTTCATTTTGAACAGCTCATAATCATACACCAACAGATTCGCTTTGGTTTCCTTGACCTCTGACGTCCCTTCATAGATTACTTCAGAGGTCAAGAGATAGTTTTATCATATTTCATTTTGAACCGCTCATAATCATACACCAACACATTTTTATTAAAGTTAATCTATGAAGGGACATCAGAGGTCAAGAAAACCAAAACGAATCTGTTGGTGCATGATTATGAACTGTTCAAAATAAAATCTGATGAAACTATTTCAGAAATGTTCGCACGTTTTACAGAGATAACAAATGGATTAAAGGGCTTTGGCAAGGAATACACAAGTACTGAGTTGGTAATGAAGTTGTTAAGGTCACTGCCACCGGTGTGGCATACCAAAGCTACTGTCATAGAAGACTCGAAAAAATTTGGCAACTTTGACACTAAAAAACTCATAGGATCATTATGACCTATGAAATCAACATGAAAGGAATGATGATCAATCAAAGAAGAAGAAGACACTTGCTTTGAAGGTTGCATCTTACTCCAAAGAATCAAGTGCTGAGGATGACGATGAAGAAGAAATCGACATGCTCACACATCGAGTAAGAAAATTCTTCAGGAAGAAAAGAAGAGGTCCGCAAAACTATAAGAAACCAATGAAGAAGAACTCTCCAAACAAGGGGGAGTCAAGTAAGAAAGAAGATATCATTTGCTATGAATGTAAGAAGCAATATAAAAGAAAGCTCTCGTATGTTGGTTTCTAACCAAGGTTTTCAAACATCATAAGATTAATCTCTCCGATAAGGGTTCAAGAACAACTCCTCCAAAGCTCAGTCTATAACAGAAACTTTTTGGAAAAGTTTATGAAATACCAAATTAAGGCAATCAGATTACAAGGCACTTGAGTCAAGGACTCCAAGATTATGTGGATGATGAAGAAAAGGACGATGATGAAGGTGATACTCATGTTGAGCATGAAGAAGCAAGAAGTTCTACACTACCACATGACATTTCCATGAGTAGCAATGCTGAGCAATTAATCTTTCATGAGCCTCCTCCAACTGTTCATCTAGACAGGTTTAAAGAGCGGATGAATATCTTAGAGGGTCTATTTCATACTTTGCAGATCAACATGGGAAACATGGCTATGAACGTTAACCAAATTCGTCATGAACAACATGTTCAAAACTTCATCCTTCAGAAAATCAAGAGCTATATCCAAAATCAAACTCGACAACCTCCTCCCCAAAATTGAACTCATTATCTTTCATAGTTATGTAATGAACTATGCATTTTCTTATTCCTTAACTACTTTTCACTACCACCCCTAATTGATGATGTCAAAAAAGGGGAGTAGTCTGACTAGCTATCTAGATATGTATGTTTTGCATACGTATTTGATTGTGTGGGCCTCAATCTGTGAGCACAGCATGTAGAGTAGGTTAAGTGCCTTAGGTCCTAGGTCTGTACTGGTTTATGCTTTTGTGTTGTGGTAATAGATTGTTTTTGTTGGAATGTTCATTTGATATGATTATTATGGCTCATTATCTTATGTTCTTTTTGATGGACTATGAGTCGGTTTGACATGAACATGAGATTTCTTGTTTATCTTGATTGATGGCTTGACGAGGAATGATTTCATGTTGGAATGAAACTTTTCTTGATGATTGTGCTGAATTTATTTTTGCGAAGAAAATGTGGATATGATGAGATTTTTTTTTGGAGATTCAATGTGAATATCACTGTCAATACTTGTAGATAATAATTCAATTTTAATTGCAAATAAATGTGAATACTCTTTTGCTACTTCTATCTAGATAGATCAATTTGATTTTGTCATCATCAAAAAAAGAGAGATTGTTAGCTCCCTTGCGTGGATTTTGATGATGGCAAAATGGTTGTTCCTTCTAAATAAGTTGAGCTTAAACAATACTCTTACTCATTCATAGGGCATCAATTTTTGGTATGATGATTGCTAACTCATAATTGAAGTATTCAGAACAAGTGCAAAGTTTTTTGAGTAGGTGCAAAGTGAATGTAAAAAAGAACAGGGCACTCCACTGTTTTTCCCAGAAATGGGTTCTTGCACAGATGGTCAGGCAGTGGACCCCCCCATGGTGAAGCGGTGGACCGCTTTTCCCAGGAGACAGTCTATTCCGGAGCTCCTGCTTGAGGTCAACGGCCTCATGGCCGCGGTCAACCGCTTCCGGCCGTTTTCTACTTTTTTCTCTCACATGCGGTGGCCCTAAAGTGAGGTTTTCTTACCCTAATGTTCTCCCATATATATACCTTTACTCTTTCACCGTTTGGGTGAGAGAAGGAGAGTGTTCTTATCCTTCTCATAGGTTATACCTCTCTCCCTTCCACTATCATCTAATCCACCCCGTCCATGGAGAGCTCTCTTGGTTTTGTGCTCTTTCTATTCTAATCTTGCAGATTTGAAGGCTTCAAGAGTTGGGATGTAAGGATCCTTGAAGATTTGAAGCTAGGCTAGAAGATCCATGGAGTTTCTGAAGGATTAATGGGTCATCCACTAAAAGGGAGGTCTGGAACATGAAGATGTTGTGAAGGCATCAAGATGGAAGCAATGAGAACAATCTACATCAACATGGACGACCTAACAAGGAGGATTTCATCTATCTCAATATCGTTTATTTGTGCATACTCTACCTCTTGAGCTTATTGTATAGATCCATACTCTTAACAAAAGATTTAAAGTGAGTGGGAGGTCATAGAGTGTGTGTGTGTGTTCTTGGGTGCATTTTGCATCTTTAGAGTACAGGGGTACTTCGTAGTTGCGTGTGGGGGGGTTGTAGATCCTTAGCCAGGATAGTGGAGTCTTCACAAGTTGTGAGGTGGATGTAGATCTCACTTGGGTGAGGTCGAACCACCTAAAAACTTTCTGTGCACTGATTTGCTCATCCATTTCTTCTATCCCTTTTGTGTTCTGCTCATATCAGATATTATTGGATCTCATTCTGCCATATCAATATATTTGGCTTAGTCATGCTATGTTAGTCTCTTAATTTGCATCTTGTATCTATGGTAAGCTGTGGTGCTGTACCTTTGCTCATCTTGGGGCTGTCTTGTGCCGTGGATTGAATTTGGGTGTTGCTCAAATTAATTTTTTGACAACTCAATTCACCCCCCCCCCCCTATTGGTTGCCATACTATCGGTCTTCAGTATGTATTATCCTACAGATAACAAGAATCACCTTTTTCAAGTCAGCCAGTATGAGAGGACTGCCACTTCTGCAAATGACAGATGTACCCATGAAATCAAATTCTAATTTTGCTATGTCCATTTCCATTTCTTCCTTGTCCCTTTCTGCAAGAACCACAACTACCCCACCCACCACCAATGCTCTTATTTTGCAATAGATAACTGCTTAAAGTGAGCCCTGGCAGCAAGGAGTTAAATCAAAACACAAAATACATGACTTATTTCAAGAAGGTAATAAATACTAAGTTAAATATGGCAGATGGGGGGGGGGGGGGGGTGCGGAGAGACCAAGAAACTTCCAACCTTGACCCAAATCGGGGATGTCACCCTCAGCAACAAAACACATGATTTATTTCAGAAGGTAAGAAGGTAATAAATACTAAGTTAAATATGGCAGATGGGGGGGTGGGGACCCAAGAAACTTCCAACCTTGACCCAAATCGGGGATGTCACCCTCAGCTGGTTAGAATGAAAGAGAATGTGGCAAAAAGAATATTACCACAGCATGTCCCTGGACAAAATATGAGATGACAGAAAAGAAGCAAAAAAACAAACAAACAAACTAGCAAGACACTGGTGAGCTGAGTTTAAGTTACCCCGACAAATTACCAATTTGTCACTCCATCCGAGAATTAATATGTGGTTGCTCTCCATGACTTCACTTTTTCCTTTCCTCAGGGAGTCCACTTTCTCCGATATCGCATCAGAGACCAGCCCAAGCATCGTTGCAAATATCAGCATCCCTCCAGAACTGATTGAGACCGAAACAATCCTTTGACCTGCCCCGACTCTGTCTGCATGATTTCCAGAATCCGCCACAAATGTCCATGAAAGCCACAGAGCTTCGGAGAGTGTTCCGTCACTAACTGAGTATAATGCCAGCCCACCAAATCCAATAAGAAGTATGGTCGCCAAAAGAAGTGCAAGAAGTTTGGCATAAGGATACACAGAAAAGAACACATCCACCCTGTATGCTAGCCTCTTCTTCAAGGGCACCTCCTCGTCATTATTCCTTGAAAAGTCCTTATTCTAGGAACGCAATTAAGATATCTGAACAACAAGAATGTTGACGCTAACGAGATCATTACGGTGTAAAAAGTCACATTTCTACTGTTAACATTACTGAAATACGAGAAGCAACTACTATCTTCAGCCTGTGAAATTCCCATTCCTATGTAACTGGTAACATCGGTCCCGTTACACGACTGACGTAGGTTAAGAACCTCTTCCTGTAGAAAACCAACCAATTAAGAAGTCAGATATTTCGACAAATGAAAACATGAAATTTTCAAGTTTTCTTTTCAAAAAGTGGATGATGCCACGCAAATGACAAGATCAAGAATTAGCAGAATCAATACCTCAAGTTTTGAGATCTTGCTCCGCAAAGAAACCGCGAACCGCAAAAAAACTACAGAAGAAGCAGTGAGCTGCAGGGGAAAACAACGGAATCAAAAACCTGGAATCAACACGAATTTCCCATTAAAGTGGAGGAAAGCAGATGGATGCACTTGTGGCTCACCAAAAGGAAAATATAAGAACTAATGGGCCAGTGAGCTCCTCCCACTGAAGCATTTGGATGTGGAATTGCTTCCACAGGCGGCTTCAGCTCTTCCTCCACCACCGTCCTCTTTGTTTCCTCTTCCACACCTACTGGCCTCTCCACGGAAACCGAAGAGTCCCCAGTAGCTCTATCCGGCGGACTCCGCAACGCCACCGGCCCAGGATCTTCCAACGCCGGCAGTGCATCGTGCTTCTTCTCCAAGGATCTCCTGGCGACCCTCACCGTTGAGCGTGTCTTCGACGCGGAGGGACCGAGAAAAGAAGGATAGTACCAGTCGCGATCGAAGACGCCGCCATCCCCCCCGCCGCTCAGGGAGTCCGACGGGTCATCGACTGCCACAGTGAGCTGGCGGGGAGGCAGAGGCGAGGTCGAAGCGCGGCGGACGGCCGGAACCGCAGGGATGCGGGAGCTGGCGGCTCTGCGGAGCGGGGAAGACGAGGAGGAGTAAGAAGTGGACGGCTCGGTGGAGATCGTCCTCGACTTCTTGAGCTGCGGCCGCCGGCCGCCGTCGTTGCTCGTGGCCGGGCTCGCGCTAGGGTTAGGGCTAGGGCTTGGGCCAGCTCCCCGTCGACCGTCGGCATCCTCCTCGGAGGGGGAAGAAGACGACGGCGGCGGCGGGCCTTTATTTTTGCCAGTTTATATTTATTTATTTTTAAATAAAATTAGTGCGATCACCCTTTTCATTGGTGGTTTTCTGTCTCAATCTGCAGAGAACAGCAAGGATGGCGGATCCCGTCACCTGTAATGCGGTAACCTTTGCTGGGTAGTACGATGGTGCCACGTTTAAACTTTCCTTCCGGAGGGAACAAAGGAGGTGATGGGATCTGTCCAAGATTCCGACAGGCCTCGTGGAACGTTTGAGAGCTCCCAAACGGAGCGACCGCGGCGGGGATCAGAGATCACGATAGACACGTGCTGTCCGTCGCTGACAAATTCAAAATGTTGGAGCGAATAACGATGAGCGAGCCGCCTATGCATATCCAACCTTTTTTGTTTACTTTAAAAGAGTATCTGAATTTTTTTTCCAATCATAAAAATAATTTTACATATTTTATTCTTCATATAATAAATTTGTTTTATTTACTAAAAGTATTTATTTTATTTAACAATTATTTGTACCACTTTATTTATTTGTTTATTATGTGAAAAAAATTGGAACAACAATTTGATAAATAATAAATAGTTATTAAGTAGAACAAATATTTATTAAATAGAGTAAATCCTTATAGAGAGATAAAATGTATGTAAAATTATTTTATGATAAACTTGTACACCACTCAAAGAGATCAATCTATTTTTTTTAGCCATCTTAGGTCGAAGTTAGCTTTTCTTTTCTTTTTAAGAGTGTCTGACTTTTTTTTATTGGTTGGAATACCAGACCCCCTCAGCCCTGCTCGGGTTTGAACCCGGAAACTCCCTACACACCCCCGGTATTCACTCCGCTAAGACGGGGGATGAGTGTCTCAGTTGTTATGGAATCAATAATAAAGGGAATTTATTGACTTTTATCCAATATACTTATTTTTTTTTGGTAACGAGAAATTTCGTCCCGTTTGATTTTGCGGGTTCATATATTGGTGTTCGTGAACTCCAAGACAGGACTTGGCAAACTCATATTTTTCGTATATCCGTATTGCCCTTACCTCACTTGACCGAAAAAACTTCAGATTTCACATCTCGAGGATTATATGTAATCAGGACCTCCTACTTTTAAGCAAGAGTTCTAACCGATCGACCCAACTGAGGTCCTCTATTTAATGTACTTATTGAATTTACTAAATGACTTGGCAATGACGTTATATTAGATATATAATTTAAATGTGAGTTTATAAATATAAGTTTTAGATTTTAAAACATGGAGAAATATTTGTAGATCACTGACTGAGAGTTGTTCTTATTTTACAGTTCGTGTCAAATTTTTCAGCACCACATAATCTTTATTTTTTGTGAACTTATTTTTAAGTCTCTTCGGTTAGGTCCATTCTGTTAACTCTCGTTTTGTGTCGCTAACTACGTAAGTTAGTAAGTTAGTAAATATATAAGTTTACGTATTTACTAACTTACATCTTATATAACTTACATAGTTTTGTAACTTAGTAACTAACTATGTAAATAAACAAGTATGTTAATATAAATAAGTATGTAAGTAAGCAAATATGTATGTAAATAAATATGTAAGTTAACTTGTAAGTATACAACTAAGTATGTAAATTAATAACTATATAACTATGTATTTATACTTACTAACTTACATGGTAGCGACTAAGCGGGAGTTAACGGAAGAGACCTAACTGGGGGACATAAAATAAGTCCCGCAAAAAATAGGGATCATGTGGTGTTGGAAAACTTGACAAGGGCTGTAAATAAGGACAACTCCCTGCCAAGGACCTGCAAATAATTTTTTAATTAAAATATTACTCTTAAGATTTAAAAATATTGATTGAATATTTAAATAGTAATTTAAACTCAAATATAAATCTTAGACTAAAAATATAATTCTTAGGATTTAAAAATATTAAATAAGTTTTTAATAGTTATGAACTTGAACTCATAAATAATAAGTTTTGACTCAAAAATAATTTTTTGAAGATAAAAACTATTAATTATTTTTTTATAATTATTTTTAGACTCATAAATAATAATTTTAGATCCAAAATGATGATCTTAAATTAGGAGGAGCATTGTTTGTCGCCGCATGGTGCTTTGTGTGGCGTCATATGAATTATCACATAACTATATTGCTACAGTATAATATTCTTTCTCATCAATAAAATAGTAATACCATGACATATATATCAATCAAATAACTCTTGTTTGAAAGCAACGGTACTGTAAGCATGGATGACAATAATATGAAAAATCTATAGTCATGTTGATATGTTCCAATCTAAAAAAAAAAAATGTACACAAAATCCTGTATACCAATCTTTAGTTATAGGCTATATTTCACGTTCATTGTTAAGATAAAGTGAAAATGACTTTTAATGACTTTAAGCAGTTTCTATTTAATTATTATTATCATATCTCATACATCTTCAAACTAATAAAAATTTAGAGAAACTAAGGCAAACAAAACTTTAATATTTATCCGATCAATGATCGTGTGAAATAAAGGGACAACTTTTTCTCAAAGTTGCATCCTTCTACCTCGTATCCTTTACAGCATTGCCTGGTGAAAAGCACAATCTACATTGTGAACCGTGTTAAGACCCACCAAAATTGACACATCTCTTTTTCAACGAAAACTTTGTATCCATATCTCACCCAAAGATTTATGTTCACATGCTTCTTATAATTAGAGTAAATTAATTAATATTTTTTACTGTAATAGATGAGTTATTTATAATAATAAAATTTAACATATATTGTAACAGAAGATAATATTTACTGTTTAAATTACAGTTGAGTCAAGGACTAAAAAATAAGTTAAATATTTGATAAGGACTTCTAATTAATTTATCTTATAATTATAACAAAAAAAGCTTCTTATAAGTGTTGAATTTGGTTAAATTTTTATTTTCTTATATGACACTCTCCCAATTTGAAATTGTCAGTAAATCTATTGTAAGAATTATGCAGAAAAAAATCTCATTTAAAATCATATCAACATTTTTTCAACATTGTACATATGCTATTTTTGTTTCCTTGAAAAATGGAATTGCAATCTCCTCTATATATTTTATCATAATGCAGAGAAACATGAAGTCTTGTCAACTGTGATTATGGTGGGTATTGTTTTGCCAGGATGAGCAGCACACATTAGTTTGGCATCTTACATTGATGGTGGAAGACATCAATCAACTAGCAATTTCCCCCATAACCAGTCATGAGCCACACTATGGTTAATAGTCTTCATTAGTCCCCCCCCCCCCCAAAAAAAGGATAGACAATTGTTGATGCCAATTATTTTTGAGCATCAACTTTATTTGGTATTCATTATAAAGTGTGGCATTAATCTATTGGCAGACACAAATAGCATATAACTTACCGTCTCTAATTATTGACACTATATAGCTCTTATTTTTCAGATCAGATCATGTAGATACATCAACTAATTACAATTATAAATATATAATTTAATCTTATATTGGATGTTGAGAAAATAAATATGTGTTTATAAACAAATTAATTTCTCTTCTCATACAAATATTTATTTAAAAAGAAAAAAGAAAAAACTCCAGATGGAACAATATCTCTTATATACTAAAATTCCACGCATCAAAGCATTCCACAAAATAAGATTCTAGTTTTCTAAGACCATGTTACACGAGGGAAAAAAGATGTGACATTTATCGATTGGGTGCGTACGAAAGAAATTATTTGTATTAATAGCTGTAAATTATACTTAAAATGTTTATATATTTTCCGCACAAGTAAAAATTGCATTGTTAATCACATCCCATTCAGTACTATGCTAGGGCCCTAGATGAAAACATTTTTTAGGTATTCTGTTTTTGACTTATTACATCTTTTATCAACCAACTTTAATTCATATCATTAATATGCCCTGCTAGCAATATTCCTTTTACTCATCACCAAGTCGCTTGTCAACTTGTATGTATCCATCCAATGCTACGGGGATTTCTTTGTCTTCTCCTCTCATTTTATCAGATTTCTTTGTCTTCTTCTCTGAACAACCTTTTTTTGCAGTTGCAACAGCTGGATATAAGCAAGACAATGGATTCAGCAGTACAAAAGATCTGTCAAAATCATATGTCTGGATTCTTTATAGTCACAATATTTGTTTGCTCTAACACATGTATATAGATCCGTATTAACGTGAGTTCAACGGATCTCACTCACATGTATCTACGACAGATGGTCTCTTCTCTCCGGTCGAAATTTAACTTCTAAAGGCCTAATGCTTTGACTGTTTTAGAGATTTGTTCAACCAAAAACCAATGAAAAATAAAAAAACAGAATTGAGAAAATTCTATTGTTCTTTATTATAACATTGCAAGAAAGAGACACAATAGAGCCGGATAATTTAAAAGAAAAACTGTAGAAACATGTGTTCATATTTCTCAACGGTCTGTGGGCATCAACCAAGAATAGGCATCTCACTGTTTTATTACTAAAAATATATATATCCTAATGATATATATCTTACGTCCGAGTGGACCAAGGTAAATTGTATGAGGTTGGCTCAACAACTAAGTTGCATTTCTGACCTAATTAACACCAATGGATTAGAGATGTAGAACTGAGATGATCCCACCTAGAATTAAGGGTAAAGGCCGGCATAAGATGCACGCAAAGTCACGCCTGAAAAGATATCGACATCCATATTGAAGATCAATTGACTGGTGAATGATGGACTGTGCATGATGCCCACGTCTCACCACATCCGAGTAATGGTCAGATATGGTCCATGTTCCCCGTAGATGTGGGGGTTATGATAGTATGTCTACGACCTCCATCTAGAATGGGCAATGGAGAGGTGGTCATTGGAGTACCTGCCGATGTTTTCCTATCTTCGGAGACGTTCCTCTTCAGGCTATAAAGATAAAGATGATGGACATAGACAAAGGGGGGGCATTCTAGCCAACTCTCGACCTAGAATTTTAACTGTCACTTACTCTTAGTCTCTCTCTCTCTCTTTCTCTCTCTCACTCTTGCCTTCAAATATACTTAAGTTGACCGTTAGAAGATCGATCTCGAGAATCAACTCTCAGACTTAACTTTTGTCTAGGTCCGATCAAGAGATGACGTCTTCGTACGTACCCCACAACTCCAATAACTATCGGACGACGTCTTTTTCAAGCAACACTTAAGTCGATCCATATCAATCTTTGTCGGCCAAACTGACCCATCTTTAATATACACATATCCATGGAATACATTGAATTCGAAGTTATATCTCTTAAATCTCTATATACATTCTTTATTCCTATATTTCATATATTTTATCTTATATCTGTATCATTGGATTCAATCTATTTAACTTAACTCTTAAAACATATTTTTTCACATGCCTCTCTCTGATGTCTCTCTCATCGGTTATCTTTCTCTCACACACACACACATACTTAAAGCCTTCTAAGTCTCTCTCTCACACCACATATACCCGAAGCCCTTCGAGCGTACCCCCACTACTCTCTCCCCCCTCTCTCTCTTCATTCACTCTCTCCCATGCAAAAACCAACGTCAATGCTCCCTCTCCTCTTTTGTTAGTATCTAGCTTCTAGATCTCTCCCCCATACGTACAACTCTCTCAACATTATCCCTCCCTCCCTTCATTCTCTCTTTGATGCCCCCTCTCACCCAATTGGATCTCTCTACCTCTCTCTCACTCCCTTTTTTTTTAGACATGTAAGCAAGATCCTTCATTACTCAAAGCAATAAAAACATAGTACAATATAGTAGGTTAAGGGCAATATAGGTCACTGTCGGTGCTCTTTGCTGAACTTTACTACCAATACAAGCAGAGTATGGCAAGGGACATAATGCCATGAAGCTAATAGGGACCCAAGGTCCATACCAATAGGACAAACCCAAACACCCATAGGAATGTATGTCGCATATAGCTCCATGAACAAACTCCGGCTATCACTGGTGCCTTCACGACGGGGGAAATCGCACATTCGGACAGATCTAACGTCGAGGGCTCGACAGGAGGTGAAGGGCGCCACCAATTGAAGTCACCATCAAGAAGGGAAAAAGACCTTCTAGCACACCACACCGGACACTGGAAGGGAAGGCTGGCGTAGGCCTTAGATAGTCGCCGCGTTGGCCATTGCCGACCACGGACCACACAAGAAGAATATAGAAAAAATATTAAAACAAAGACAGATATGTCGGATCCGAACGACCGACGAGGACCCTTCGGCCAGCCCAAGAAAAGATCCTCTGAAGAAATAGAGGGACCCTAGTCGACGGAGATAAAACCTTCAACTGCGTAGGAGACCCAAAAACATCCTTCCAGAGGGAAGAGCACCACCCGTCTTGTGGCCAACAGATAGCGACGAAGACGGAGGGGGTTACGCTGATGAATGGGAAACCCCATCCCCTTCGATCTGAAACTTGAAACGGCGAGGTGAAGGGAACAGGTTAGATGAGAGTATGTAATAAGGCGGTGGTGAAGGAGACTTTCTCTTCATCACTTGCTTTCTCCACCGCTCGTTCTCTCTTCCCTCTGCCACTTCTCTCTCTCTCTCTCTCTCTCTCCTCTCTCTCTCTCTCTCTCTCTCTTTTCATTTCTCTCTCTCTCCCTCTTTTTTTAACATAGATATTTTAGTAAATTAACTTCCTTCCTTAATATGTTGGTTATATGATAGTAGAATATTCCTCAAATTTTTTATAGTCAAGTACTAACCATTGGATTATTTTTTTAGAAATATAAAATATAATATCAGGATTTTAAGAATATAAATTCGAATATAATACATTCTAAAGATATGTGTGTGTTTTTTTCCATTAGTATTTGATCAAGACATTAAACAATACTTATTAATGTCGACAACTACGTGTATATATAGCACAGGTTAATTTGTCCAAATTGCATCCCCACTGCTCAGATGCGGACTCATCCAAGAACATTCTTGGATTAGTATTTGATCAAGACATTAAACAATACTAATTAATGTCGACAACTACGTGTATTAGCACAGGTTAATTTCTCCAAATTTCATCCCCAGTACTGCCCAGATGCGGACTTATACATCCTTTTGAGAACATTCTGCGAGAGGGTCCTCGTGAACAACTATACATATGTTTAACGATATAACCTCGCTTCCAGGTTGTCAACATATAGTAATTAATAAATATTAAAAATAAGTTAGTAATTCAATCTATACTATCTATACTATTCTATACTATATATATAAAACTCAGTCTTGGTGCTGCCACGTGGCAACACCAGGACACTCTAATTCCCGCCTAAATTTTCTTGATATAAAAATAGAAATATAGATGTCTAAACATTCCCCTAAATCTATACTATCTATACTAATATTATAATTCTCAGTCTTGGGACTGCCACGTGGCAACACCAGGAGAAACCTATTCCCGTCAAAACTCACAAATATATCTCCTACCTCACTCCTTTAATGCACACATTTTAATAAGGCAAGTCTCTCACCTAAAGTTGTGAAGAAACTTTCTAAACTCGACATGTTCAATCTTGCACAAATTTTTTTTTTAAATTACAGTTTTATACCACTAAAAAATGACTTCCCATTATTTTTTAAAATCTTACTAAATCTTCCAAAGTAAGTCTAAAAATACCAATGGTAAGGCAATTACTTGCAGTTTTATACTACTAAGAAATGACTATCCGTAATAATTTTATATCACTTTATAATTTTTTAAATCTTACTAATATATATATATTAAGATATATTTAAATCTAAAAACTTTCCGTGCATCGCACGGGTAGTTATCTAGTTATAGGAGATTTACCACACAAAATTAAGTATTTTGTGAATCCTATTAATTTCTTCCAAGGAAGAAATTCTTGTTCTATTCAATGAACTCACGTGGGGATGAAAGAATCTGATTGAGCTGTTGTTCCAGCTTACATTTTAAAATTTATATGTGAAAGATTTTTTTGTATTTACTATATTTAGATAGGATATGACACTTCACATGATATCATATTAAGGCATCGTTTGGGATTGGTATATGTAACCGTGAGAATTTTGAAAAGTCGATTATAAAACTATTTCTGACAATGGTGAGATTGTAATCATGGCATTAATTTGCAAATCAAATACATCATTTGACAACAAGTCTCCAGCATCCCACTTTTGAGATAAGTAATTATTATTTTAATAACATAATACAAAGAGAGCTACCATGCAACTTTAGAGAGAGGTTAATATTTTTTATTCACCAAAATCTATTTAAACCCTTCAAAAGCGGGTTCCTTTCCGCTTTTGATGGAAGGGAGAGAGATGACAAGTTATGTCTATCTCTCTCCCCACCTTCAAAAGTGCTTTGCACCGATTCCCAGGTTTCATTTGGTAACCAAGAGGAGATTTGTCAGAAATTTTAGTCTCAAAATCGCAAGAAAGTGCACTGCCAAACGATGCCTAAGTATTATATAAGTTGACAGTGACGGCGGCGATTGACAGCGAACTCGAAAGTTATTATTTTAGAACTCAAAATTACTATATATGAGTTTAAGAGTAGTACTTATGAGTTTAAATTATTATTATTAAAAATTTAATTAATATTTATAAATTTTAAAAATAATATTTTGAAGTCTAAAATTTATATTTCTGACCTTACCATTAAAAGTTCAGTTAAATAATATTTTAAATTTTGTATTTTTGAGTCCATATTTTTTATTTCTAAACCCACCAACTTAATTGTTTACCTGTCACCACCACCGTCGGCCTTCGTCGCACTGTCGGTGGCCCCCGTCGCCATCCACTATTGTCTCCCCCTATCTGCCAATCTACATGATATTTAACTTGGCTTGATAAGAATTGTCATGTCATGTCATTGTATGCCTAATTGTAATATTTTTTTTCTAATTTAAATTTAATTTTTCAACCCTCCCCATTTAACCATAAATTAAAAAAAAACATTGGCTTAGACGAAGTCAACTTCGTGTAGTATAGGTAGCATCCGGTGTAGAATTTTGCAAGTAGATATATAGAATGATTTAGGTTTGACGATGAGCATGCATGGCTAAACCAACCTTGACATTAAGTATTCGGTATAAAATCTCATACTAGGGGCGGTGGTATTGGGAAACAAACACCTATTAGAGACTCGTCACGATAGTACATCCCTCTTATTGGGACTTTGCCAAACAAAATAAATAAATGTGTATTTTGTTAATAAAATGTAGTTGGGAAATGAGTATTTGAATATTATTTATACATCTTTAAATCTTCATATTATATCATAAATTTTAAAATAATAAATTATTATATACATCCATATTTTTTATTCTATCTATTTAACACAATCATACTTTAGTTTAAGAGAAATCTTGTTGTCGGTTCAAACTATCATAAAGTCTATGTAAATTGTTTGTCAAATAATTTTATTAATTGAGAATTATGTCAAAATCTTTCTTTCTCTCTTTTTACTGGTCAATATAATTGCCTGACAAATTAATAATCTCGTACATGGACTTTATTAGACTGACAACAAATATTTCTCTTTATTTAAAGAGTAAAAATTCATCACGGAGCCCGGCCCCTCCCTAACTCCCTCTTTCCCCATAATTTGGCGCACAATATATATATATATAATTGGGTTCGATACCAGAAAATTGAGTTTTTAATACCGATTTCAATAATCGTATATCGCTTGCGATTCCGATTATGATATAATCAGAATAGTCGTTCTCGATATCAATCTAATTATATTCTGATTACGCTATCAAAATTGAAATCCAAATTGGTACCATTTTTCTTT
The DNA here is from genome assembly GCA_014218235.1 of Colocasia esculenta. NCBI lineage: Eukaryota > Viridiplantae > Streptophyta > Magnoliopsida > Alismatales > Araceae > Colocasia > Colocasia esculenta. The sequence continues at coordinate 197,333,856 of CM024754.1, read as the reverse complement.
TCAAAATTCAATTTTTTTATTAATATTCAAGTTTCTATGAGGCCTTAGGATTTAACATTTTTAAGTTGTCATCTTTAATATTTAATTTAATCAGAATCGAAAAATCAATTTCAAAATGAGGGTATTTTGATTTCGATAATTTGTTGAAATAATCGATACCAATTCTGATAAATTATTGACATTATTTTTCAATTCTGAATCTAATGATTCTTATTAGAATTCGGCTGAAATAATGGATTTTTGAATTTCGTGGGCCTTAATTGGATCATCTCTCTTTAGCTTCACCTATTATTTAACAAGTTTGCTAACATGATAATAGAATAGTCCTTCCATTTTGATGAATGGAATGCTAATCGTAAGCAGTGGCGGATCCTCAGTGCAGTCAGTGGGGTCACGTGACCCCACTGACTTGGAGAGGAGTCTTAAGAAATTCTTTTTTTTGTTTATATAGGTCAAAATTTTAGGTAAGTTAATATAAGGTGACCCCACTGAATTTAAGGGTGACCCCCCTATAGTCAAGTGACCCCACTGAATTAATGTTCAGGATCCGCCACTATTCGTAAGGATATAATTGATGACTTATTTTGATTTCGAGACGTGTAATACGAAAATTTCAGAAATACACATTCGCATATGATAGATTTTATAGGTACATATATAATATTTCTAATATAAGTTAATTGACATCTCAATTTTTGAAAAGATATTGAGAGAAGAATTTTAATTCAAGAATATATGAGAATTTATATTTGAGTGCTCTCTGCAAATAGAAATTTAGTTTTTGTGAAGAGAGACAAAATATATAGGCGGAACAATTGTCATTTGTCTGTGTAAGCAAATTTTCCGTGGAATTGTGCGAGACAAATTCCCCAAGAGAGAATGGAACACCCCTATTTCGATGATGCTCAAAACCCTCTTATATGATATTATAAATAGCATTTTTCAGAAGAAGTCATTTTTTTTGGTATAAACACTTTGAAATGTTTTAAACTGTCAACCTTATGTTATACAATAAAATGAGAAAATGTTTTTTTCTTTGCAATACTTTATTACACGTTCAGATCAAAACCAAACAGCCCCTTAAAATAAAATCTTTAGATTTATTATTATTATTATTATTATTCATTCATGGGGAAGAGTTCTTCCCTCATTTTGATGATATTAAAAATAATTAGATAAATTAATTAATAATTTTTAACTGGAGCATGAGAGATTTTTGTTTTAACATGATTTAATATATATTGTAGCAGAAGATAATATTTATTACAATGAGTTGTAATTTTATTAAGAATTAAAAAATAAGTCAAATATTTAATAGTGACTTCTAATTAATTTATTTAAAATAATTTAATAATATTTTAAAACATTTTTCGTGTTATTGATGTGACATATTTTTAATATTTTTGTCAAATTTGATGTGAAAAAAATACCGATTTCGAGAACATTATGATATAAGATTCCCTCAGTACGAGTTCCGTTAGTATAAGATAAAAAAAATAGTATTTTGCATTTTGATCCTTACGCAAAATGTAAATTTTTTTACATAGAATAAATTTAAATACAAAATGTCAACTTTTATCTTGTACTGACCCGGGATCCCCTCCTCCGCGGTGCAGGGGATCCCGTCTCGGAGATTATAGGAGGATTCCTCTGCAAAGTCGAACCTCTCCTCTGTTCCACTCCCCTCCCTTGATTGCTCCCAGTCGCTAGAATCTGCTCCCAGTGGCCCCGGCACAGGTAGCAGCGTCGATTCAGCAGCTGTGTGCAGGCAGCGATGGCGGCGACGGTGCCGGTGGCATACCAGAACTCGACGGCGTCGCCAGACTGGCTGAACAAAGGGGACAACTGCTGGCAGATGGTGTCGGCGACGCTGGTGGGGCTGCAGAGCGTGCCGGGGCTGGTCATCCTCTACGGCAGCATCGTGAAGAAGAAGTGGGCCGTCAACTCTGCCTTCATGGCGCTCTACGCCTTCGCCGCCGTCTGGATCTGCTGGGTCACCTGGGCCTACAACATGTCCTTCGGCGACAAACTGCTGCCCTTCTGGGGAAAGGCCAAGCCCGCCCTCAGCCAAAGACTCCTGGTCGGACAGTCGACCATCCCGGCCTCCATCCAGTACCACCACGGCGGCGTCGAGGTGGAGACCCCTATGATCGCGCCCCTATACCCCGTCGCCACCATGGTGTACTTCCAGTGCGTCTTCGCCGCCATCACCGTCATCCTCCTCGGTGGCTCCGTGCTGGGCCGCATGAACATAAAGGCCTGGATGGCCTTCGTCCCCCTCTGGCTCACCTTCTCCTACACCGTCGGTGCCTTCAGCCTCTGGGGCGGTGGCTTCCTCTTCCACTGGGGCGTCATCGACTACTCCGGCGGCTACGTCATCCACCTCTCCTCCGGCATCGCCGGCTTCACCGCCGCCTACTGGGTCAGTAGTTGTACCACTGTTTTATGTAACATCCACCGGCCGCAGAGAAACTTCAAACATGTAGTATTCACGTACAGCATACATGTGAATCGCAGGTAGGGCCGAGGTCGACCAGGGACAGGGAGAGGTTCCCGCCAAACAATGTTCTCCTGATGCTGACTGGGGCGGGGCTGCTGTGGATGGGGTGGGCCGGGTTCAACGGCGGCGACCCCTACTCGGCCAACATCGACTCCTCCATGGCGGTACTCAACACCAACATCTGCGCCGCCACCAGCCTGCTCGTCTGGACATGCCTCGACGTCATCTTCTTCAAGAAGCCCTCCGTCATCGGCGCCGTGCAGGGCATGATGACCGGCCTCGTCTGCATCACCCCCGGCGCAGGTAAACCTCCCCCCCCCGCCCCTGTTTCCTGGTCCTCATTCACGCGGGCCACCGCCACCTGCCCCAACTGACCACTGCGAACAAGTCTTCACGTACTCCACGTTCAAGACTTCACAGGGTGGGCTTGTTCAAACGAGGATCTTTCCCCAGGATTCAGATCGAGATGCCGTCGCCGTGGGGATCTTCCTGCCGGTATCTCTAGGTTACGTAGTTTTCGTCCCTGCTTTTGTCGTTCTCTATGTGCGATAAAAGTCAAGGTCAACATGGTGGCTTCAGCACTGTGCAACCGTGGTAGGGACATCTCGTTCCATGGCCTTCGAATCGTCTCAGTTTTCTCGGTCTTCGACGCATGGAATGTGATGTAAGCACCTGTCATCGTCGGGCAACCGTTCAGCATGTGCATGAAGTAAAGATGGGGAGTAAAGAATTGAAGGGAGTGGTTAGTGAGTCCCATCATATATAGAGAGTAATTAGTGGATCTTATCATATCATATTGTTTCTTCGATTCTATCAGAGAGCAAGCCCTCTCGTGTGTGAGAGAGGAGCGACCCTCAAACAAGAATGCTCCGAGCAAAACTTTCCCATGAAAGAGGAGAAAGAGAGAGGAAACAGGCGTCCAAATATACCCCTCCTGATGAAGTCGGTCCGAGGATTCTCAAGGGCTGAGATGATCCGAGTTTAGAGATTCTAGGTTGAGAATTTAGTTGTTGAGAGAGGTTGTAAAACAAAGTCGCCACTGTACACCATTTTAGACTTGCAATAAGCCAATTCTAAGAAGGAGTTTTCAAGGTCAACTCCCAAATGCTCAAATTAGATGTTTACTTTTGAAAGAAAGTAAATAGATAGAAGAGAGAGAGAGTTGAGAACTGATGTCAAGAGATGATAAGGGCCCATCTTCTTTTATTTGCAGTTATAGTACTATTTGTCATAAGATGAGAGGAAGGGGGAGAAAACTTTTGTCGCCACTTTGAGATTCACGTGAGGAGTTGTCGAGTTCTCCTTCAAACATGCATTGAGCTCAATTGGGTGTGCGTCGATCACCCTTGATCATACATTGGTACTCACTGCCCATGTGTTGATGTTCGTTGGTCGAATGTTGATCTCTCAATCTGTGTAACAACCACGGTCCGAAATTTTCACCTCGATTCCCCATGTAGATTGACAGTGGCGGAGTCAGGGTATCTCCAGTGGAGTCACGTGTAGGGCTGTTCATGGTTCGATTCGGTCCGATTTGAACCTTTTTTTGTTCAAACCGGACTGAACCGAAACACAGAGAAAGGGCGGATGGGCGGTCCTGGGAATCGAACCCAGGACCACCTAATGGAACAGAGGCTAGGCTTTCTTTGGTGATATTATTTATTATTTAAATATATTTAATATATATTTCGGTTCATTCGATTTCCCTGTGTGAAACCGAACTGAACTGTGACATTGTTCAACCCGAACCGAACCGGTTCGGTTCGATTTTTCGGATTGAACCGAAAAATGAACACCCCTAGTCACGTGACTCCACTGAATTTTCATAATTTTATTAAAGAGCTTAATTTTTTTCTAATAAATTTATTTTGATTGAAATTTTTTTCAAAAGAAGTGACACCATTGGATTGTAAAATAAAATTTATGAGTACATCATAATTTTTAAAGTAACCCCACTAAATCAAATTTCTAAATCCACCACTGTAGATCGATGTAAGGGTGCAACAACCATTCGGGATAGCATCAACCTATCTTCGAAGTCGCCATTGACAGTCCCACTATATTGGGTCGGAGCCCGCGTGATCAAACCAAGATGGGCCAACCACAGAAGCCCATCACCTCCCTCCGGTCAAAGTCAATGGCAGATCTTTGGAGCTAGAAGGAAGGAACCAGATAGAAAGGCCAAACTGTCGTGATCAGATGAGTTCACATTCTGAAACTATGTTATACTTGTATTAGATGCACAAGTAGCTATAAGTAAGTTCCAGGTGGGGCAACCATAGCAGTGTCTCACCTTGTAGTTTATCACAATCAGACAGGACCGTGCATGGGAACCATTCGTTATCCACTTGACTAGATCTTGTTGCTCCAGGACATTAACGGAGACAAATGGATACGGACAAGATCATGACCTAGGATTAGGATAATTTTTAAGTGATATATATGTACTTCCTGGTTTCTCAAAGTGGAAGCACGACATTTCTCAAAGGAATGACCGGTAGTGCAAGCAGGGAGATCGACACAGAGCCTTGAATTTTAAATCTTTGTGTTTCCGAGACCCTAATCTTGTTTCCGTTCATGAGTAGTTGGATTAATGTTAGATTAATCATATCTTAAATATATGAAATTTGTCAATACAGTCATTTTTTTAGTGGCATAAGTGACATCGTAACATCGACGGGATCGGCAGGACTAGTCCAAGCGTGGGCCGCCATAGTAATGGGCGTCCTCTCCGGGAGTGTCCCCTGGTTCACCATGATGGTCGTCCACAAGCGCTCCGCCCTCCTGCAGAAGGTGGACGACACCCTCGGTGTCTTCCACACCCACGCCGTCGCCGGCTTCCTCGGCGGCGCCACCACCGGACTCTTCGCGGAGCCCACGCTGTCATCCTTCTTCCTCTCCGTCACCAACTCCAGGGGCGCCGTCTACGGCCACGCCGCCGGCGGGGCCCAGTTCATGAAGCAGGTGGTGGGGGCGGGATTCATCGTGGGGTGGAACGCCGTGGTCACGACGGCCATCTGCGTGCTGATAAGGGTGGTGATCCCGCTGCGCATGACGGAGGAGCAGCTGACGACGGGGGACGACGCCGTGCATGGGGAGGAGGCGTACGCGCTGTGGGGCGACGGCGAAAAGTACGAGACCTCCAAGCACGGCTGGTTCTCGGACGCCGACACCCAGCACAGCGGCAGCAGCAGGAACAGGACGCCCAGCGGTGTCACCTTCAACGTCTGAAGAGGGTGCGATGGCGCGGTGAAGCCTGCAGGGAAGACGACTGCATGCATGTGTGGTAACTGGTAAGGTTGTGTAGATAGTTTAGCATTCATATATATGCTATATATGAGCATGGTATGTGAAGAAAATGGTTTAGACTTCCTATTGCACTGATCAGGGAAATTAAACAAAGTCTCCTAGGTGCGATGGTACTGTTTCATTAATTTGTTTACATAGTTTAGCTTAGTAATGGGTTGTAAAATATTCAGTTTTAAAAAATTAATGAAAATAAAATACATTACTTTAAAAGTCATCACTTGCAAAATCATTAATTTTGGATTGAAACTGATAGGGTCCTAGACCGTCCAAATAAGCTCGGTTCAATTGGATTGAGATCCTCAGCATCACAATCCTATAAGTACCACAGTCCCTAAAAAATATTTAAAATTAATATATATATATATATACTATTATAAGAAGAGTGGATTTTATTAAAATCCTATTGGGAATGGATAAATCCTAAAAGAATGAGTCATTCTCTTTAGTTGACCAAGATTGACCTATTTTTAAATAAAATTAGTCAACTTTAAAAGAATGACTCATTCATTTGGGGTTTATCCATTACCAATAGCGTTTTAATAAAATATATTATCTTTATAATAATAAAAAAATGTTTTTTAAAATTTTAAAATATTTCTAAGTGTTGTGATACAAAAAGATGGTGCAAGATTGTGATGAAAAAAAAAACCCCGAGTTTGGTTCAATTCGGTCCCCTAAGGACTTGAGGAAAGTGGAGGCAGAAATTTCTTAAAAGGAGCTAATCCCATTTTGAAAGTTCCAACTTCGGTTCAAGGTCACCTTCATGAAAAGATTAGATGTTATAGGCAAAGATAATAGGTGTGTCGCCTCAAGAAACAATACACTCTATATCTCTCTTTCCACTCAAACTTTCAAACTCTATACTCTGATTATGGTCTTTCTATTGATGATTTGACCGTCATAAAGTCGTCTTCTGGACCAACATCCTTGGGATCTATTGTCTTAAAAATTAAGAAGGTAATTAGACAAGTCGAACACTTGTTCTTTATTTTTTCCTCACAACTCGAGCCCAAGCGCAAGTCTAGGTCAATCGTGGTCGCCCTCTTCGCAAGTCAGAGAGTTAGGTTGTGTGGACACCTCAAATCTGCTAATGGGCTCCCACCGCCGGTCCATTATCCTCCACCACCGATCTAAGCTCTTCATGGGCTGTGCAAAAAGGAAGAAACAAAGCCCATTCAAAGGACCCCAGAGGCCCATGTGAAATTAGGCTTATCTCATCCCATAAAGTGGGAGGTGAGAATAAGCTAACGGGACTCCTCCCAAAAGGGACTTCCAAATGTGGCAAAAAGTTCCCTGCCACCCTACTGGGCCAAGAGCTTGGTTGGAGCGGTTTTGCAAGCCTCTCTTCTAGAAGACTTGGAGAAGAGGCCAGAAAGAGGGGGTTACGCAAGAGGCAAGGAGGAGGGGGCTGAAAGGTGGGTCTTCTCAGCGAAGAGAACAAGCAACCAGCAGAGGAGGAGCTCCTGTGTTTTCTGCTCAAAGGGCTCCACCCGTGAGGCCATCTGCAAGAAGAAGGCAAGGAAGAGAGGGTAAGAGAAGAGAAAAAAGAGAGAAAAGAAAAGGGAGAGAGAGGTATTGTGTTGTCTTGTCAAAGAGGTAGGGAGAGGAAAAGAGGTGTCACGTTGGAGCTCTCCCTTCCCCTTCTTCTCTTAGGTTCCTTTGTACTCTTCTTTCTTTGCATAAAAATAGTTTGTCCACTTTCTCCTCTTCCCTTTCATGTGAATAGTTTAATCTTGTGCATTTAATGCATATTCTCTTCCCATCTCATCTTGGTTTTAATCTTTCTTTCTTTGCAAAAGGAGGTCACGGGATGGGGGTTTCCTCTTCATAGAGGGATGTCTTCTTCCCCTTTAACACCTCCAAATGAGGCCTTTCCATGCCTCCCATACCTCAATAAATGAGGTCATGGAGGTATAGGACCATTTCTCCCATTCAATACATGCATAGCATGCCAAATTCCTCCCACCAATGAGCCACGTTTCTTGTTGTTTTGGACCTGCAAAACGGTGTTCTACCACTGTTTTAACAGCCCCTTAGGGGTCCCCATTGTGGTCAATGCATGCCCATGGTAATAATCAAGGGGTTGGGCAAGCAATGCTCATGCCTTCTTGTCTAAACACCATCCCCAAGAGATCCATTAAAAGTCTAATAGGACATTGTTCGCCCTCTTAATAGATGATTCCATCACGGTTTTCCAACCCCCTTGATGTGCATCTAAACCAATATCAAACAGTCCCCTAAGAGTCCCATCTCGGTCTTTGCATGCCCAATTTGCTAGCCAAGGGGTTGGGCAAATAATGTCTAGGCCTTCTTGTATAGATCACCAAGCAATAGGTTACAAATTCGTCTCAAGCCCCAAGACCATCCTTGCCATGAGCAAAGGTGCTCTAGGAGAGAGGCGGTTGTCACCATTTGCACAGGTAATCACCCGCACCGATTCGGCCTAAAACTGATCCTGGCAGCCTTGCAGGACCAGGGAGGGCTGTGCCGATTCGACGTCCTCTGGTTATCATGACGGCTGAAGTCATATGAGCAAAACCATTGCTCGGTGTGACATCAGCCAATCAATAGTCAAATAGCTCAATATAAGACCCATCCACACCCCCGGGTTGGACAGTATAATGTCTATGTCCGGATGGGTGGGTTTATATGTTGTTCATCCATCCCGTGGGTTGTTTGGTCATGATATTGCCCGAATCTCCGTAGGCGTGCCTGTGGGATCGGAGTCATGTGCCATTGGAGATATGTCATTCTATGACATACACTCCCTCTTTGGTACCATCTCCGCATATGGTGGATGAGTACCGCGCTTTCCCCTTATCGACCACGATAAGGGGAAATGCTGCCGAATTTTCCCCGTGAGGATTGAGTTGGCACAAAAATCCCTAAAAGAGGTCATTAGCTTCCAATCGAGTTGGCAACGTTGCAAACGAGCACCGATTCATTGAAGTCTATCACTTCAGTGGGGTTGCGCCGATTCAGTTTTTGTTGTCTGCCGCGCCGAATCAAGGCTGTCCCTGAGCTGTGTCGTATCGAGTGTGCCCCGGTTGCCAAGTGACTACTAAACGGCCCAACTGCGCCGAATCGTGAACATAACTTCATTTTAAATGTTTCAAAAAGAACCAAGTGACAAATTGAAAGCTTTTCCATGATAAAAGAAACAAAAGATTAATTTAATCACCATATGTTTTAAATGCCTCAAAAAGAAGCAAAAGACCAAATTGGCATTGTTTTCAACAAATGATCAAATAGACCCCTTTTTTTTTTACTTGTCTCTCTCAAATGGACCCAACGGACCAAATTGAACTTTTTTATGATAAAAGAGACAAATGAATAAATAGGCAAAGAGATTCGGCAATTGGTTAATTAAACGATCAAATGAGCCCGAATAGGCGTTCGTTTCACTTAATAGTACCTTGGCTCTAATTTAAATTGCGTTTCGCACCTCTATCGGATGTCTCCGCTTCAAGTCATGATGCTTTCTAAATCTGGCGATTAATCAAGGGTTTTCCCTCTCAGAGGGATGTAATTAACATCGTTGCGTCTAGGCAACGGCGGGATTTTGGTCCAAGACCCAACACTTCACTCTCGCGCACAATAGACCCAAAGCCCTCTGATTCTCGGAGGCAGAACATTTTGTTGCCACCTCGGTGGCTGGCACGCCCACGCTGTGCGAATTGTGGATCCATCTCATCTCACCATTGCCCGTGTTCGACGAGATTTGGATTTGCAATACGCATTCATGAGAAAATGAGAAAACATGATAAATAGATCTTTTTAAATAGATTAAATTTTCCATTTCCACTGGTTGGGACCGACTTTATTAGGAACCAAAATCGATTGGAAGCAATATTTTACTCATAAGACATGGGAATTAAAATCTCATACCGATATTTTCTTGAAAAAATATGAGTCCTTTCAATGGCCAGACTAAAATCAATTTTATAAACTAGATCATGACTTCGAGAGTTAAGAACTGAATTCTCTTCTATATTCTCCTTCAAACAAATTCACGTTTGGTAAGTAATTAAATGAATTCAAAGATAAAGCTCTCACTTTAACGCATAATTAACTCAAAAGTTTAATCGATTAAATTCCATTACACATCGTACAAACCCCACCAAAATTCATTTATAAAAAAGCTTCACAGAGTCTCGATAAGTGTGTATTCAACATATTTTTTTTAAATAGCAGACATAAAAAACTTATTTGTATAAGTAACAGATCTATGAACTGTTTGATAACCTGATAATAGTAAATTGTATAACTAGCGAACTTTGGACTTGTCAAAGTCTCAATGGTTAACTTATTTATAGAAACTTTACTTAAGGTCTTGGTCATTGGAAGCTCTTTTAGCGATTTGTCGCATCACTTAAGAATGAGAGATACAAATCCCAAGGTGACGTTTTCTTTTTATCAAGGGTTAAATTAGTTAAGTTTAACAATTTGTCAAAAGTCACTTGTTTAGATTGACATTTATTACTAGAGGGTGAGTTATCATAAACGAATTATTTAGCTCAATGTTTAGACTAGATTGGATTGTTCTAGATGACTTTCTAATTGATCTCAAAAAATTATATTAATTTAATGTGTCAAGAGACAAGTTTTTGATCATTTTAAGAATCAATTCTAGTAGTTTTTAAATGGCTAAGAGAATCAATTTTCAAATAACCATATAAACTCAGCCCAAGCACAAAGTTCAAGGTCAATCATTACCTTAACTAATTTATTAATTTTCAATGTCGTCAGCTACTTAACCTAATTGGGTTGATGGTTCTTATCGTTTAAAGAATTGATTATTAGTGATTTAAATATTTAAGGAATTGATTCTTGTCTTTATTTTATTTTATTAATATTTTCATTATTACCTTCACATTTCTAATGTTATGTTCCATCTTATTTGTATCCATTAATAAACACAAGACTAGGCCATTTCACATCTTATCATTATTTAATAATATTTTTACTATCTTCTTTTACTTTCTTACATTTAAATATTGAGTTTTATCTTTTTATTTTTTATTTGAATATCCAGATGTGTTATAAACCTTTCTACAGAGAGAGCGAGAGGTGGCTATGAGACGATGCTGACGACGTACAAGGAGATCACATGATATTGACGAATAGGTTAGAGGGCGACTAGGGTAGGGGGTGTTGAGGGAAAGCTGGAGGTCTGCCCTTCGACACTAGAGAGATAGACAGAGGAGGAAGACATGTTAGATGTGGGGGCAAAGAGAGAAATAGAGAGATCAGAGAAGTTTATGTGACATTAATTTTGTTTGCCACTTAAGATAGCATTTGGAAATCGACGTTAAAAAGGTAATTTTATATTCTAATCATTAAAAATCAACTTTTTCTCACTCATCTTGTCAAATGTACAAAATAACTTGTGACTTTAAAAAGTAGCATGGGTCAAATGTGGTCATGGATTTCAATCATTGAAAATCACTTTTTTCTCACTATTCTTATCAAATGTATAAAATAACTTTTGGATTTTGAAAAAATAAATTTGAAGGGAGAGGAGAGAGATAGAAAGAAAAAGGAGAATCATAATGTGTGAGATTATGTGCTTCAAAATCTAACAAATGGATATTTTTGATAGGATTTTAGATTTTCAAAAAGTGAAATCTACGACCCATGTTGTCAAACGTCAATAGGTGTAGAATTTCGTATCTCAAAAACTAACAAAGATATATTTTTATTAGATTTTAAATTTTTAAAAAGAGAAGTCTGCAACACTATATGTTGTCAAATGCCACCTTAGGCAAGGTTTAAAAATAAAAGTGAAAAGGGGACTCTAGAATTCAGTCACTGGAAGTCTCTTTTTTCTCACTCTACTTTTCAAACATAAAAGTACGTAAATTAAAAAAAATCGATTTTAAGATAGAGGAGAAAAAGAGGAGAGAGAAGAGAGAAATGTGGCATTTATGATACCTTGACTTTTGGACTTCAAAAGTTATTTAAGAGAAGCTTTTGAGAGATTTTTAACTTTTATAATGATTAAAATATATATTTGATATTGCCGATCATTATTGATAATGTTTGGGAAGAAGGGTGGAAAATGTGATTTTAGATTCTAGTGATTGAAATCTCATTTTTTCATTTAGCACCACATATTGAGATTTTTATCATTGTAAAAATAAAAATCTCTCCAAAATCTCCCTCTCCATAGCTTTTGAAGTTCAAAATCCAAAGTATGATATATTTCTCTTTTCTCTCTATCTCAAAATCTATTTTTTGAAAATCTACTTTTCATTTAGGCATCGTTTGGTAGTATAGTTTCTTGCGATTTTGCCTCCAAAATCTCTGACAAATCCTGTTCTGGTTTCCAAATGAAGGCAACTGACATCGGCATTTGCGCAAAGTGTTTTTTAGGTTGGGGAGAGAGATAGACACAATTTTTTTCTCTCTCTCTTCCATCAAAAGCCGAAGGCAGGCCGCTTCTGAAGGGTTGGAGCCGATTTTGGGGATTAAAAAATAATTGTCTCTCTTTAACATGGCAGGTAGATGGGATAAATTTATATTTTTATTAAAACAATAGTTTTTTTATTCCCAAAAGCGGGATGCCTGGAGACTGTTGCCAAATAGTTCACCTTATTTTTAAATGTAATCATGACAATTTCCACAAATGTCAGAAACATGTGAAAATTGACTTTTCAAAATTTCCACTTTTTCATAGACGGTTCCCAAACGCTGACTTTTCAAAATTTCCACTTTTAGGCATTGTTGGACAACACTTTTAGGGATTTCACTTTTTTTGAAATCTCAAATCTCCTAAAAAGCTCCCTTACACCAGCTTTTAAAACCCAAAATCTAAGACATCATCATTACAATTTTTCTCTCTATCACTCTCCTCTCTCTTAAAATCCACTTTTACACAATCTAAAATTCATTTTACTTGTTTGATAATTAGAGGGAGAAAAAGTAGATTTTCATTCATTAAATGATTCAAATCTACACTTCAAAAGTGTTACCAAACAATACCTTAGGTGATGTTTGAGATTGATTTGGTAAAAAGAGATTTATTATTATAAAATCAGACTTCCATCTTTTTTCTGATAGAAATCTCACATGCACAGATTTTTGACACACGACAATTTAAATGATGTGCCAAGTCGTTTGGGAGCAACGATTGTGGCATATGTTGAAATGAAATTTTACTTATGTACCATTTTCTCTTCTCTTCTAACTCAAGACCACAACCTACTCTAGAGAGAAAGGGTGTATGAGTAAAATCTCACTTAAAGTCGATCTGTCACCCCCAAAAAGTAGCCTACCCCCCTCTCCGCTTTTGATGAAGAGGAGAGACAAAATAGCTTCTCTCTATCTCTATCTTCAATTCAAAAATGATTTTTCATAATTTTTCATATGCATTGACTCACATTTCCAAATATTGACAGGAGTTGTCAGGAATTTTACTTCTCAAATCCCTTTGTAATTTCATTCCCAAATGCCACCCAAAGAGTAAAGTAAGAAAAAAATGTGATTCTAATAATTATAATCTCAAATCAACTTTTTCATCTTACTTATTAAATGTTGCAACCCAATTAAAAAATTAAAAAATAGATTTTCAAAAGCAAATTTTGAGAGAGAGGAGAGATAGAGAGAAAAGAGACATTTATTATGTTTTACATTTTGGGTTTCAAAAATTAGGGAAAGAGAGCTTTTGAGGAGATTTTGAACTTTATAATGATGTAAATCTCAAACTTTAATCTCAAATGCTGCCTTTAAAAAAAGTTAAGAGAAAAATTTGTGTCCATCACTAACCGTTTTAGATGGTGTTTGGAAGTAAGAGTTATAGATTTTACTTTTTAAAATCCCAAATTCAACCAAAAAATACTTCTTTTGTAAATTTTCATGACATAATCCCAAGCGTTGGCAACATAAGTTGGAGTTTTCATTTTTTTTTTAAATCTAAGGTGTCCTTCCAATATTATTATAGAGGTATTCTTTAGTCCCACATTGAAAGACAGTGAGAATAAGTGTGTGCTTATCAGTAAGAGCCTCACCTCTTCTCCCAAGAGGGCCTTTTTAAAGGATAAAATCTCAAGCATGGGGACAATACCTCTTGGGAGGCATATTTAAATTACGTCTCTTCATTGGCGTCGTCTGTGGGAACGAACGAGAGGCCATGTGTCCTACCCAACCATCCCATCTTCATTAGAACCGCACACCCTTATCCTCACTGGGGGGGCTGTGTTACAGGGGTGTTCACGGTTCGCTTTGGTTTGGACCCTTTTTTTGTGAAAATCGAACCGAACCGAATTTGGGGTCAAACCGAACCGAAATAAGACAAAAATGAGAAAAAGACGTTTAATGGGGCAGTTGCGAGCTTCGAACTCGCAACTTGCCCCATGGCAAGGAGCGCTCCAACCACTGTGCTGCTGCTTCTTTTGTATTATATTATATTATTTATATTATATATACATATATTTGGTTCATTTCTATTCTTCTGTTCCAAACCGAACTGAACTGTGATACTCTCCAAATCGATCCGAACCGAACCGGTCGGTTCGGTTCAGTTTTTCGATTTGGACCGATTTTTGAATACCCCTAGCTGTGTAGAGGTATTATTTAATCCCACATTGAAAGATAGTAAGAACAAGTGTGTGCTTATCAGCAAGAGCCTCACCTCTTCTCCCAAGAGGACCCTTTTAAAGGACAAAACCCCAACATGAGGATAATACATCTTGGGAGGCATACTTAAATCACGTCTCTTCAATTCTAAAACTCATTTCTCTCTCTCTCTCTCTTACTATAGTGCAACTTAAAATTCATCTAAAAACACCTTAGCATTTGAAACTATTACGAGAGAGTAGATTTAATGATTGAAAATCTATTTTTTCTCACTCTAATTATCAACTAGGTAAAATAGATTTTAGATTGTCTAAAAACATATTTGAAGAAAGAGGAGAGAGAGAAAAAAGAGTAATGACGAAGTGTTAGAGTTTGGGTCTCGAAAGTTGGGTTGAGGGAACTTTTGAAAGGATTTGAGATTTTCGAAAAGTAAAATTCTAGTACTACTTGGAAATAATGTGTAAAAAAGAGATCTTAGATTTTAGTGATTGAAATTCCACTACTTTTCACTCTTGTTATTAAATGAAAAATGGTGATTCAGGATTTTAAAAGTAGCTTATGAAAAGGTGAATAGAGAGAGGAGAGAGAGAGAGAGAGGTATTTACGAGACTTTGGATTTTGAGCCTCAAAAGTAAAGTTCATAGAGTTTTTTGAGAAATTTTAATTTTTTAAAAAGTAAAATTTACAAAATGTCTTTTCAAACAGCACTTGCACTTCCAAACACTTCTAAGTACGGACTCCAATGCATATTTATTTCTTTCAATTTTTATCCTCTTCCTTTAAATCACCTTTTTACAAATTCAAAAACTATTATGTATATTTGGCAATAAGATTGAGAGAAAAGTGATTTCTAATCATTAGAATTCATAAACACATTTTTCACTCATGTGACAATTTCAAAAGCTAAAAATTTTATTGGACATTTGGTAATGTGAATAAGAAAAAAATGATTCCTAATCATGAGAATCTACGATCATCTTTTTAACATGTATTCCCAAATGACTCTTAAGACTTTCAGAAGTCAAAAATATGCTAATTTTACAATTTAAATTGTATGCTTCTTATGCAAATTAAATTTTAATATCTCTAATCTATTAAGTATTCATCGACTTTATAAGGAAATATTTTTTACTCATAGTCAACCAGTTTGAGTAGTTTAATTTGTCAGAATATTTTTTACAAAATGATGGTGAGGTTAGTTTGACTTACAAATATTTTGATGAGTTGACTTTTGAAGGTCTACCGTTAGAGTTTGGATATTGAGAAAGATTAGGAGAACACATATTTGTCTGTCACTAAAATCCGCCCAACTTGTGAAGAAGTCAAACTCAAAAAAAGGTTCCGTGGGCTAACTCTCTGACAATTAAGTCAACATTAATGGCTTTGCTCAACTTAAGGAGGAGAATGAATGCTTATACAAAAGAAATAAAGTAAGGAGAGAATGTTAGTGAATGTTCCTGTCACGTTCTAATGATATCGAAAATATCAAGATATAATAGATAACAAGGTAAAAAATAAACTCACATGTGTCACGATGGGTTTAGTCACTCGGCACACTTTCCATCCACATTATTTTACACATGAAAAATTTCTGAAAAATGTTAATTAAAAAATGAGCATAAAAATGCTCTGTAACATTCCGAATTTTTTTATCTAGCTGAAAAACTTGAAAAATAAGGTTATTAGACTTAAACGTTATTCTTAGATTGAATTAATTGATATCTGGGACTGTTTAGCATTAATGAACGTTTCCCCAGTGTCGTACTCGGACGTGCGCGCTCCCACAGAGCGACACTGGAAAACTGTAACGAAAATAAAATATGAAAATACCATAATTTCCAGAAAAATGTGGTGATCTCAGAAATATAAATATTCGAATTTTTCGGCATACGGACTTCGAGGATAAGTCGACGTGACTATTTTTCGGGTGATTTTTCACCTACTGTAAAATAAATTCTAAAAATTAAACTAAAATCATCATAATTTGTAAAATAATTACATTAGCCTATGGATGAAATTTCAACACAAATGGACATCATTTGAATATGTTTACACAAGGATCTTTGGGCCAGCTGAATTATGAGCTATTTACGGTAAGGATTATCGGAGAATTAAGCTTGCCCACGTGTTGGGGGCTGGGTGAGCCACCTTACTAAGGGGGAGGCTTACACGATTATCTCATAGGTGTAACCATGAGAATGGTTGCATGAACCAGGTGGCTTTGGTATGGTTTATGGGGTTTAAACCTTGACACATGCATGGCCGACGTGCCAAGCATGTGTGAAGGTTGGGAGCTTATATAAGCTTCCTTTCACCCATCATGTGGGATTTCCCTTCTTGCTCCTGTCTCTTCCTGCTCTTGCTGCTCCTGTGGAATCGTAGCTGCACTTGTGCTCCTGTAGGAGTTGAGTTGCTCCAACCAAAGCTACCTTTGTTACTCCTTGCTCTGGTTTCTCTTTTGCTTGTGCTCCTGCTGTTGCGGTTGGGCTATTGCCGTTGGAGCTACTTTCTTCTTCTACTATTGTTGTTGATGTGCATACTCCTTGCTGTGGGAGTTACTCCCGTGGGAATGCGTTGCTACTTCCACCTTGAAGTAACTATTGCTACAACTCTGTGGGAACTCTTCTCTTGCTGGGTGTGGATTCATTCGTCAAGAACAAGTGAAGGTTTATCTTGTTAATTAGGTAGGATTCAATCTTTGATCACTATCTTCTATTTCCCCTTCCTTACTAAGTCTTGGAATTCAATAGCCATCTTGACCTCATGAGAACATGGGATTCAGTAAGCTTGTTTGATTACCTTGTTACCATTGAGTTCTTATGCATTGATAGGACTCCTTAATGATCCTCTTTCTTCTTGTTCTTATACTTCATGTTAAGAAGTCCATGTATAAGTGTAGGATACATCTCCCTCTAATTCAGTTCTGTCCTACACACATGACAAGGAGTTTGTTGATAAGTAGACAAGATACTATACCTGAAGTTTTTCTATTTTTCTTCCAGTTATGGTAACTACATTCTTGTTGGGAGAAGAAAAATCTTGTTCTACTCTAAAAACTGATTTCTATCTTCTTCTTCCACCCTTGGTCTTTGTACATGTTATAGAGTCTTGCTAGAAGTCACCATATTTTCAGAATAGGGTGATTACTTTCCATTTGGAGGTTTGTACCTCAAACCTTGATTTAGAGCCTTAAATACCTTGAGTTTTAGTGTTTATTTTGTCGGAATTTTTCCATCTAACCCTTGTTATAAGGGTCATTCTTCCAGTGCTATGTCATGTTAACTTTTAGCTAGACAAGTACGCTTTGTAAATCTCCTCTTTCATCTTGCTTGTTTAGCTTGTAAACCTCTATGAGAACTCCAATTAAACTCTTCCATTTGATATAAACCATGCCTTGGCTTATAAGTTCTATAATTAGGGTGTTTAGAACGGATTTAAACATCATTTCTGGAAGTTCTGCTGCTACCTGTCGACAACCAGCCCAAAATTGTCGACAGGTGCATGCCTTCCAGAACTCCAGGTTTCTGGACTGTGTGGATCTGTTGACAGATCCATTGTTGCTGTCGACAGATACACACAGAGCCAGAAAACCTGAGCTCTGTCTGTAGCCATCTGTCGACAGCCCCTTCCTGGCTGTCGACAGCTATTGCCCTGCCTTGGATTTCAGCACCTTTTCATGTGTGAATCCTTGCTCAAAGTTCATCCTAATAACCTACCAAGTTACCCTCTTAATTACTTTGATATTTACTATCATTCTACTGTAAGGAATACCCACTTGAGATACCTTACTCACTCTTGAAATATTCTTGAAGTTGTCAACTACGAATGGTACTCCGTTGAGTCCATTCTCCTGTGTTCAGTAACCGAGTTCCTATAACTTGATGTCTTGAGAGTTCAAATGCTTGAACACCATGTGAGATATGATTAATTGATGATGATGACATTTATTGGGTCCTTGGACCCCACATGATTATTATGCCTGTGCAAATAGGGCTGGTCCAGTCCTGGGAGGAGCACCCAAATTCATTTACGGGCCGCGCGGAATGATAAAGGATTGCCGGGATGTTTGGCATTACATCAATACCTGTTTGATTATGGTCATCATGTTACCTGTCTTGTGAGAATTGATATATGAACCAGATTATGAGATTCACTGTGAATTCCTGAGCACATTTTGTATTTCGGTACTACTGTTCCAATTTCACTATCATGTTAAGATACTTGTTCGTTCATCTTTGATATCAGTCAAGTCTTTTCCTTGATCATCATACAATTTAATCCTTTGATTTGAGAATTTGAATCCTACTGTGCTAGTTAGCTCACCAAATCCTACTTTTTCAGGTATCTGCAGTTCTAAAAGGCGGGACATCGGGATATGTGTGTGGAGAGACCAACCATGGTGGCATTTTATTTTTTACAATATAAATCAAGAACCATGTAACACCTATTGAATGGTGAATAATAATTTTTATTTAGTGAAGCCTCTGAGCAAATTTAATGTTCAATTAGTTCAGTTTTACTCTTGATTTCTCGTTACCTCACATTCCGACATTTATAGATATATTAAATGACGGGACGTGACAGAATGGTATCAGAGCATTAGTTCGATAAACCTAGGGATAACCTGTGAGGATGGGTAGAAAGCCTGAGGTTAAGCTAGATAAGTATAGTTGGATATAGATTGTATTGAGTATGAAATGAAAATTTAGAAGATTACTTCTTTCTTTCATTCTTGCTTCTTATTCCTACACAAGAACTTCATAATTAAAGTGTTTACCATGCATACACACTTGAAACAACCATAGATGTGTTTTTCTATTTCTTGTGACCATGCTTTAGCTAAAGTTTATGTTATGACTCAAGCATACTATGAAACTCATCCTATTAGAAGCAAGAAAATGTTGTGAGGAAGTGTTGCACTCCTAGTTGTCATCTTTTCTTAGATTTCCATGCCATAATATATCCCTATTATTCTACTTGTTTCCCTCATGGAAAGTGGTGTTTAGAACTAGAAACAAAACTCTTTTGATGTTGTCAATCATGTAAAGATTCATAGGAACACTTGGTAGAATTTCCTATGGTAGTTTTTCAAGATTCCTGAAAGTTTAGATCACACCTGTCGACAGCCAGAATTTACCTGTCGACAGGTAACATGCTTCCAGAACCCAGAAATACAGAACTGACAGTAAATGTCGACAGCCACTCCCTAGCTGTCGACAGATACCCTCAGAACAAGAAAAACCTTGCTCTGTCTATTGCCATCTGTCGACAACCACTTCCTAGCTGTCGACAGACACCAGTCTGTGATGAACTGGTCCTTCTTCAGTCAGTTAGAAGAGTCAGCAGGCACTCTTATAATTTGATATTTCATTTACTTAAGATATTACATGTAAATAAGGAAGTACCCCCCATTTGAATCCAATAAAAATATCAGAAAAATCATAACTCTTATCAATAAAAAGTCAACTCTCCCACCGAAGAAGAAAAACGTAATTTTTGCGATTCCATCAAAATAACGTCTTTCTAATTTCTCACAATTTGGCCTACCTAAAAATTTCATAATTCAAGTAAACCTAGTAGAATGATAAAAATTCAAGGTCCGGTGAAAAATGATAAACACACATATACCTTCTCCAAGGGAGACCTCTCCTACTGAAGGAAAAGTCAAACATGTTCATCCTTTAATTTACGTCAAAATGACTTTTGCATTGATATGTTATTATATCCAACTCTAAATAAGTATTAGAAAATGAATGGTTCAATAGATCATATAAATTTCATGATTATTCTCGTGATATATTCTTCCGTTGACTTTCCAATTTTCTTAGATTCTAAATTATTATACAACTGAGATGAATCATTAAATCATCATTTACACTAAACCAACTAAGATTATTTAATAACTCAAATGTGTGGAACACTCACACAATTGATGACTCCAAATTTTAAGATTGTTTTAAATCTCACAAACCTTATATACACAGTGTAAGATTGAATTTGTTTACTTCTATTGGAGTAGACTACCAAACAAATTAGTGAAGAAGAAAGTAAGAAAAATCCAACTAGGGGAAATTTTTGAAGAAATGCAAGGATATGCAAATATTTTGCACTAGAAATTGGACTTAGTGAGATGACTCCTTGAACTTCCAATTACATCCTCTATAAACTTGAACTCATCAAATTCTTTTTTCGACTATAACAGAAGAATCAATTATCTTAACGTTAAGTTAAATCCCAAAGTTTTGCTTCAACTAATCTGTAACATGGTGTGTCAACTTGTCCAAACAATTTGACTTGGGCCAATAGGAAAGTTTTAGAAAAATCAACTTCATGTTTTCTAGAATTGACCTAAATCAGGTGAGTACAGTTTTGATTAACTATCCATCACGTAGAATTGGTCTTGGAGTATCTTAATGTCAACCTCACATATGAGTAGAGTCAATCTAACCTCTATTTGGACTTAACCTCAAGCCGTATCTTTTTCTAAGTATTAATTAGAAACTTAACTAGTGCTAACCTAATCTCCATGAAGTGTCAACCTAAGAAGTAACCTGGGTCAACACACTTAATAGGCCTTTTGACTTTATGAACTTTCTTATAGTATAAAAGACGTGTTAAATATTTATTATATTTTGCTTATATCAAAACCTAGAACACAACATAAACCATTTGTTATATCTCAAAATCCTACAAGGAAAGACATCATTATAGAGATTAATGTATCAAATAATTAGATACATACTGTAACAATTGTATTAATAGTATGAATTAGAAAAGCTGAGTTTTAAATCACATGATTGACTAACTAAACTTAAATTTGTTTGCTCAGCCAGCGTAATGGGAGAAGAAACACAATGGAAAGAGGTTCAACATGCAATGGACAACCTTGCTCAGTCTTTAGAGCGGGTAGTTCCCGTTGATGACCAAGGAAAAATGAAGCTGTATAAGAGCATTAGTAATTCAAACTCTCAAGAAACAGTGAATATTACAGTATCTGTACAGAAGAAGACAATTCTCCCCAGTAATAGAGAAATAGCTGGCAAACAGAAGATGAAGTGAAGCAAAGAGAGCAATAAGAGTAAGAAGGCCAACAAGCAAGCGAATCTTAAGGCACAACTTAAGGAAGTTTGTACGTGTTGTCACACACCAGGCCATGTCAAAGAGAACTGTTGGTGGAGAATGGGAGCATGTTTAAGGTGTGGCAGTTTACAGCATCGGATCTCCAATTGTCCAAATCACCCTAGGACAAAGACAAGAGTCCAGGAAGACCTTAAGCCATAAGGGGAATGGACTGAAGTTATTAGAAGTAATCTTTATGTAAAAGTCAATAGGACTGGAGTATAGCGAGAAGTGCTTGAATCTAGTTGCTATAGCATGACAAAACTTGGTAAGTTTTGCTAATCAATGTAATTTTGAAAGGCTGATTATGGAGTTCTGTAATAGAAACCTTATGTGAGAAATAAATTCATTGTTGTCTACCTCCATATTCTTCACACTCATCATTCTTGTCATACTTTATTACCCTCCCCAAGGAAATATGTATTTACATAACTCTCTAAGGAGTAAGGTTATTCCTTAGTGGGGGAGACTTTGAGTATGATATACTACTGCCAGTGATAAAGAACATAGTGAAGTTTGTATCTAATTGAACCCATAATCACAACATGGCTCTTTAATATCTAAAGATGCTAATATTTAGATCCCCATCAACTAACGATGATATGATTATATAGAGAGTGTAAACATCGTATGACATAATAATCATGGCGGGATTGGTGAAACTAATCTGGATTAGATAAAGTTTCAAATACTGAAAACTTACATCTTTGTGATCCATCCAAACTAGTCAAGAAGTTTGGAGGACCAAACTCTTTTTAGTGGGGGAGAGTTGTAACACCCCGAAATTTTTTTATTTAACTGAAAAACTTGAAAAATAAGGTTATTAGACTTAACCGTTATTCTTAGATTGAATTAATTGATATCTGGGACTGTTTAGCATTAATGAACGTTTCCCCAGTGTCGTACTCGGACGTACGCACTCCCACAGGGCGACACTGGAAAACTGTAACGAAAATGAAATATGAAAACACCATAATTTCCAGAAAATGTGGAGATCTCAGAAATATAAATATTCGAATTTTTCAGCATACGGACTTCAAGGATAAGTCGACGTGATTATTTTTCAGGTGATTTTTCACCTACTGTAAAATAAATTCTAAAAATTAAACTGAAATCACCATAATTTGTAAAATAATTACATTAGCCTATGACTAAAATTTCAACACAAATGGACATCATTTGAATATGTTTACACAAGGATCTTTAGGCCAGCTGAATTATGGGCTATTTACGGTAAGGATTATCTGAGAATTAAGCTTGCCCACGTGTTGGGGGCTGGGTGAGCCACCTTACTAAGGGGGAGGCTTACACGATTATCTCATAGGTGTAACCATGAGAATGGTTGCATGAACCAGGTGGCTTTGGTATGGTTTAAGGGGTTTAAACCTTGACACATGCATGGCCGACGTGCCAAGCATGTGTGAAGGTTGGGAGCTTATATAAGCTTCCCTTCACCCATCATGTGGGATTTCCCTTCTTGCTTCTGTCTCTTCCTGCTCTTGCTGCTCCTGTGGAATCGTAGCTGCACTTGTGCTTCTGTAAGAGTTGAGTTGCTCCAACCAAAGCTACCTCTGCTACTCCTTGCTCTGGTTTCTCTTTTGCTTGTGCTCCTGCTGTTGCGGTTGGGCTATTGCCGTTGGAGCTACTTTCTTCTTCTACTATTGTTGTTGTTGTGCATACTCCTTGCTGTGGGAGTTACTCCCGTGGGAATGCGTTGCTACTTCCACCTTGAAGTAACTGTTGCTACAACTCTGTGGGAACTCTTCTCTTGCTGGGTGTGGATTCATTCGTCAAGAACAAGTGAAGGTTTATCTTGTTAATTAGGTAGGATTCAATCTTTGATCACTATCTTCTATTTCCCCTTCCTTACTAAGTCTTGGAATTCAATAGCCATCTTGACCTTATGAGAACATGGGATTCAGTAAGCTTGTTTGATTACCTTGTTACCATTGAGTTCTTATGCATTGATAGGACTCCTTAATGATCCTCTTTCTTCTTGTTCTTATACTTCATGTTAAGAAGTCCATGTATAAGTGTAGGATACATCTCCCTCTAATTCAGTTCTGTCCTACACACATGACAAGGAGTTTGTTGATAAGTAGACAAGATACTATACCTGAAGTTTTTCTATTTTTCTTCCAGTTATGGTAACTACATTCTTGTTGGGAGAAGAAAAATCTTGTTCTACTCTAAAAACTGATTTCTATCTTCTTCTTCCACCCTTGGTCTTTGTACATGTTATAGAGTCTTGCTAGAAGTCACCATATTTTCAGAATAGGGTGATTACTTTCCATTTGGAGGTTTGTACCTCAAACCTTGATTTAGAGCCTTAAATACCTTGAGTTTTAGTGTTTATTTTGTCGGAATTTTTCCATCTAACCCTTGTTATAAGGGCCATTCTTCCAATGCTATGTCATGTTAACTTTTAGCTAGACAAGTACGCTTTGTAAATCTCCTCTTTCATCTTGCTTGTTTAGCTTGTAAACCTCTGTGAGAACTCCGATTAAACTCTTCCATTTGATATAAACCATGCCTTGGCTTATAAGTTCTATAATTAGGGTGTTTAGAACGGATTTAAACATCATTTCTGGAAGTTCTGCTGCTACCTGTCGACAACCAGCCCAAAATTGTCGACATGTGCATGCCTTCCAGAACTCCAGGTTTCTGGACTGTGTGGATCTGTTGACAGATCCATTGTTGATGTCGACAGATACACACATAGCCAGAAAACCTGAGCTCTGTCTGTAGCCATCTGTCGACAGCCCCTTCCTGGCTGTCGACAACTATTGCCCTGCCTTGGATTTCAGCACCTTTTCATGTGCGAATCCTTGCTCAAAGTTCATCCTAATAACCTACCAAGTTACCCTCTTAATTACTTTGATATTTACTATCATTCTACTGTAAGGAATACCCACTTGAGATACCTTACTCACCCTTGAAATATTCTTGAAGTTGTCAACTACGAATGGTACTCCGTTGAGTCCATTCTCCTGTGTTCAATAACCGAGTTCCTATAACTTGATGTCTTGAGAGTTCAAATGTTTGAACACCATGTGAGATATGATTAATTGATGATGATGACATTTATTGGGTCCTTGGACCCCACATGATTATTATGCATGTGCAAATAGGGCTGGTCCAGTCCTGGGAGGATCACCCAAATCCATTTACGGGCTGCGCGGAATGATAAAGGATTACTGGGATGTTTGGCATTGCATCAATACATGTTTGATTATGGTCATCATGTTACCTGTCCTGTGAGAATTTATATATGAACCAGATTATGAGATTCACTGTGAATTCCTGAGCACATTTTGTATTTCGGTACTACTGTTCCAATTTCACTATCATGTTAAGATACTTGTTCGTTCATCTTTGATATCAGCCAAGTCTTTTCCTTGATCATCATACAATTTAATCATTTGATTTGAGAATTTGAATCCTACTGGGCTAGTTAGCTCACCAAATCCTACTTTTTCAGGTATTTGTAGTTCTAAAAGGCGGGACATCGGGATATGTGTGTGGAGAGACCAACCATGGTGGCATTTTATTTTTTTACAATGTAAATCAAGAACCATGTAACACCTATTGAATGGTGAATAACAATTTTTATTTAGTGAAGCCTCTGAGCAAATTAATGTTCAATTAGTTCAATTTTACTCTTGATTTCTCGTTAGCTCACGTTCTAACATTTATAGATATATTAAATGACGGGACGTGACATGCTCAGTAGGTTACCCCCTATTCAATTCTAAATCACAACTAGCAGTTAATAAAGTTAAAGGAATTTAAAGGTTAAAGTCCTTTTGGTGCTTTCCTCTCTTCATATTTATATATTCTTTTTTTATCTATCATGGTTCGGTCAGGTTCAATGACCTTATTAGACCTGATTTATAGGGACCATCAAATGACATGAGAAAAGATCCCACAAACTCTCAAAAATATTATACGATATGTCGATGTATTTTACTTCCTTATGGACTTTTAATGAGGAGAAAATCTTATTACTTGACAAGCTGGATAGTTAAGTATACATGGGGTGTTAGGCACCCCACGTGACTGGTGGAGCGCCCACCCCACGCATGGTGGAGTAGGGAGCCCAATCAATCAACGTAGGGTGCTGAGCACCCCACGTTGGCTTTCTACTCGACTTGGCAGGTAGAAAGTAGTACTTTTTAATAAAAGTAGATCCATGTATATAATTTCTTTAGATACATATTTAATATTTGTATTGAAAATTATTTCATGGGAGCATAAATATTCTAAAAATAAGTAAATATAACTTGAATTGTTTGAGATCAATCAACTTAGTCCTGTCACCACCACATATAGATGATATAACACATGTTAGTAGAAAGTTTGTATCCTTTATTTTTTCCTTTGTTGGATGCACCTATAATTCTTTTGCCACATTTTTATTTGGTTGGTAAGAATTGTTTTCTGTATACCTATTTTTATGTAAGTTATGAGTAGCTTTTAGATCTATCACATTTACTACTATACTCATATACCTCTTTTTCTAATATAATATAACTCCATACTTTCTGGTAAAGAAAAAGAGAGATGATATAGCACAAAAGAAGTATGAGAATATATAATTAGTATTGTGACAAAATATGACAAGTGAATGGTAGTAAAAATATCGTAGATGACAATGATAACAATATAATAGAAATGACAATATTATACAAATGTCATACTATGTCACTCAAGATGGATTGTTTAGAATATTTCTTATTTTTACATGCATGAATGATGATTGAAATAAGTGTACATAATTTCTTGACTTCTAAGCTATTAATTAGGTTATAGTCACAAATTTGACTTAAACTTTTAATTTCAACTTACTTCTAAATACTCTTATTTAAACTTTTATATCAAACTTTTTACATCTTTTATATTCAATTATTTTATATATAAGAATCTTTATTATAGGCGACTTCTTATAACAAGAATGTAAGAGTGCAACTAGATCTATTGAGTCATGTTATATTTATGTGGATGTGATGTGACAAGTATACAATATTAATAATTGATAGTAGTAGTAAATGTGACAATAAATTAATAATCTATTTATGGCCTTTAAAATACCAAATTTGACTAATAAATATTATTTTAGGGCTAAAAATACATAACTTTGGACTTAAAAGTACTAATTAGGATTTAAAAATAATGATTCAGGTTTAATACTAATAATTTTGAACTTAATAATAATATTTTTTGACTTAAAACAGTGCTATTAGGTTTTAAAAATATTAAGTAATGTTATGCTCTTGTATGTACGGGAGTATAGGATTATGTGGAATTTTTTACCCCATTTTTATTGAGTCATATGAGATTAGCCCATCAAAGAGTATTTAATATGTGGGAACCACATTTAATGAGTTGCTGGAGACACATTCACTTTGTGCTCACAAAATAGTGCATAGAAATAACGGTACAATACACTTAAATAGTACAACAATATGTATAAATAATATACACAAATAATATAATATTACACACAAATGTGGTCATTTATGTGCATTGGTACATTATTTGTATACATTGTTATATCATTTGTGCGTATTGTTCTATTATTTGTGTACATTGTATCACTATTTATGCGTAGTATTTTGAGCACATAGTGTCCCATGACATGTGAATGCATTAAATGCGCCCCACCTTTAATCCATTAAACAATAGATGAAGGTGATTCTACCTCAACTTTACTCTCATGTTACATGGGAATATAACATTTCTCAAAATTATTAATTACGAGATAGAGCTCAAAATACTCACTTTGTATTGCAAAATATTTAATTTGAGTTTATACTTGACCTAAAAATATAGTCTTTGGCTCAAACTTAGAATTTTAGGTTCACAAATATAAACTTTGGGTTCATAAAATTTATTTCAACTGAAAATAGACTTTTGACTCATAAATATAGATTTTGACATAAAAATATAGATTTCTTGATGATAATAGTCGTCATTTTTTTTTTTAATAATGAGGCGATATCTAGGTTGATACTACAAAAGAGTGGGCCTCCAATGTCGTGATCAGCTAGACAATTTTGTATATATATGAAAAGTATAAAGGAAAAGGAGTACATAGACAACGAGAGCAATGAGGGCACAAGCTGAAGACACACTACGCAGAGGGGTCAAGAGTATATGACACATCACCCCAAGAAAACAAGAGATCAATCCTAAAAGTCCTCAAGTTCCTCGTCAAAATCTACACTTCGAATTGAGGTACTGCGAGTTCGACCAACCTAGCTCCTGTGCAGAGTTACCAGGTCCACCTCCTCATCCTCGAGGCCTGGGATGCTTCTGATGTTGTATTGCACAGGGAGACATATCACATGGTCACCGGTGCTGCCCTCCGTACTCGGTTGTGCAACAAATGGAGGATGAGATGACAGCAAATGTGCTGCCACTGTGGGCGCTGCAGATGGGAAACACGGGGGAGGAGGTTTGGTTGTCATCATACGGATCTCTCCTCTTTTGGTCTTCTTACGTAGTGCGTCGGCGAAGGACATGCGGAGGCTGATGGGGATCCATCTCCCGAAGATGGCAAGGCTGCTACCCCGGATGGAGTGCCAAGTGGTACATCATCCTTGACATCAGTGAAGGAGTGCATGGCTTCAGTAGAAAGAGGTTGCTGGACAGAAGGTTAAGGGACAGTCCATGAGAGGGCGTCGACATTCAGAACTGAAGGCAGCTTATCCTTGAGTTTGGGAGCAACGAGGGCTACTTGCTGCTGGATAGTTGCAGTGGGGGCAGCATGCACATGGGAAGTAGGCAGTGGCGCCTCAATCGCTGCAGTTGTCATTATTCACCGCCACGTCAATCTACTTATCATATCAACTTGTGCGATGTAATATTTATTACACGATCTTATTTACTATTGACTCTTTTATATATAATTAACTATATAAAATTTATGAAATGATTTGACATCTATTAAATTGTCATATATAGAAAATAATATATATTTTTATTAAGTAATTTAGGGCAATTAATTAAGAGTCCCTAATAGATATTTGACTTATTTTCTAGTCCCTGACAGAGCTGTAACTCATTACGGCAAGTGTTATCTCCTATTACAGTACATGTTAAATCATGTTACAGTAAGGACCTCCCTATTACAGTCAGAGACTTCTAATTAATTTTTCCTAATATTTATTTATAACAAGACTATCAATCCACCAAATGAGGTTCGTAATTTACTTCATATTCAAGTATTGCTCTTTTTAATTATGAGAATGTTTACATAATCTTTTGTTTTAGTTTTTTTTATACTTTCCCTTCCATATAATCTTGTTTTAAAGTTAGAAAATAAAAAGATTAAATATACACCTAAAATCCTCATATTGAAGCCTATAAAATAATGAGAAATGTTATTTCTCTAAACCGAAACTTTATTATAAGATCTTTATTTTTTCTAAAGCAAAAGAAGTTGGAAAGAGACCTCTCCTTGAAATTTTGTAATTTCAACAATTAAATAATAGCCATAAACTAATAAACAAAATGGTAAAAAGATAGAAAAACCCTACACCCCTCCTCGGTGCTTCCATGGAGCTTCCGACATGAACACCCCGGCGGTTGCGGAGCACAGGCTGCTTCGCGCCGGCGAGCACGAGGCCCCGGACACCACAGAGCTCTCCCTGCGGGAGGCCTTCGCCCTTCTGCGTCCCCGCCTCCGTCCACCCTTCTCCCTGCGGACGCCGTCCCCCTCTGACTACCACCAGCTGGTCCTCGCCATCGCCTACGGCGCCCTCACCGCCCCGCCCCGCACCGCCCGCACCCACCTCGTCCACCTCCACGCCGTCGTCACTGACGCGTACGATCTCTTCATCCGCACCCTCCTCCGTCTCTCCCTCGAGTCCTACCCGAGGTTACTGCAACCTGCCCGGGCGCAGCTCCTCTGGGTCATCTCCGAGCTGATCGGCGCGGACGCCGTCCGGGTCGACCGCCTGGTGGTTTCCCTTCTGAGGTGGGTCAGGATCGGCGACTTCTCGCCGCCTAACCTTTGGCTCGCTGAGGGGCTGCTGAAGGTGCTCTGCGGTCGGTGGGACTGGTTGGTGGAGGAGCCGTCGGTCCTCACCTCTGCGCTCTTTCTGTACCTCCGCCTTCTCGCAGACCACTATAGGCTGGCGTCGGACCAGAAAGTGGAGGCGCTGAAGGGGTTGGAGATCGATTTCTGTATCAGGGTTGTGCGACAGCACTTTGATTTGTGTATGGGCATGGGAAGGGACCTCCTCCGCCTCCTTCAAGATGTGGCCTTTATTCCCGAATTTAGAGATGTGTGGAAAGACTTGCTTTTTGAACCCCGCGTTTTTGGGGTTCCTGGATACTCGGATATCTGGCAAGTCTATCGAACGAGGACGCCGGTGCAGTATTTCTTACTCGGCATCACTCCTGAGATGGAGACGAGGATGCGGTTCTTGTTTACCCATGTGAAGTTGGGGAATCAGAGGCGTTATCAGGAATGGTTTGCGCGGAAGTTTCTCTGTAGACCGGAGTGTGAGACCATTGTAGTCGACCTAGTCCGCTTCATCTGTTGTGCCCACCACCCTCCTAACGAGATTCTCCGCTCTAACATCATCCCGAGGTGGGCAGTCATCGGTTGGCTTCTGAAGAGCTGCCGGAAGAACTACTTTGCAGCCAACGCTAAGCTGGCTCTGTTCTATGATTGGTTGTTCTTTGATGACAAAGTGGATAGCATTATGAACATTGAGCCGGCAATCTTATTGATGCTGCACTCCGTTCCCGAGTATGTAGGTTTTACTCAGGAATTGATGGAATTCTTGTTTCTGTTGATTGACCATTATGATGTAGATCGTAAAGATTTGATTGCCCAGGGTGTCCTTAAGTCGTTTGACATGTTGGTGAAGAAAGGAGTTGTGCAGTCCTTGGATCTTTTGTCCACATGCAGTCTGATTTCTCCATTGCTGAAGGAGAGGTTCAATGTCTTCATTCATGGATCAAAACCACAAGCTGTCAAGGACCTGTATTTATCTAGTGATGTGAAGACACTAGGTGGGCCGAAGAAGTCAGCAAGTTGCGAGAAAACTGGGTTTAGCAATGTAAAGGGTTTGGTTGATAATCTTTGTGCAACTATGACACAGGCAGGAAGCAATAACCTTCAGACTCTGGGGAGGCTGCTGGTCACATTTGCAAAACTTGACAAGCAAGCAATCGACAAGGAACTTGGTGGAAACTCCTCCACGACTGTTGAAGCATTAGCATCTCAAATAACTGAGGCATTCAAATTAGTTGGATATGACATGTTCTCTCCTATAAATTCCTTGCAAGATGTTGACGATGAGGCTCTGTCAGCCACCACAATGGTTCTTCAGTCGTACATATTTTTTCCTCATGAAATGATGTGGCAACTTATTTCATTTTGGTCTAGGAAAGGCTGTCCAGTTGGGGCACGCATGCTATCTTATGTGTCTAGGGTGGCTGAAGAAGCGGGGTCATGGGTTGAATTGAGAAGGAGTAACATTGCAAAGGCAAATGGTTCAGAGAAATCCATACTGCAATGGCATATTGATGGATGTGCCACTTTTGGAATCCATAGGCTAGAAGTTTCACCAAATGGTTCTCTTGCTACCACTACAGGACTGGGGCTAATTGAAGAGTTAGTTAGAGAAGCTTTTATAGCATACCGAAGTTTCTTGAGGTTCGCTACCATGGAACAAATATCTTTAGATCAAGAAACTCAAGTTGAAAGCTTCCCTAAGAACATGTCTCATGAAATCCCAAAAACAAGCAATCAAACTCAATCTGTTTCACTTTTTTGTGATGTGGTATCATGCTGCCATTGGAATGTAAAAGGCCGTAGATCATTGTTTTGTTGCATCTTTCGTCATCTTTCGGATTTATCTTCTGGAAGAGAAGAATTTATTCAACTCCTAGTGGAGCAGTTAGATCATGTAGATCTAGTTTTCATGCAGTTTAAAATCAGCTTAAAGGCATTCTCTATTTTTGGTACAAACCCTGACATGATAATCAAGTTATTGTGGAGCTCTGTCAAATGGGAATTCATGAAACAACAGAAATTGTGGGGCTTATTGGTTTGCGAGCTGACGATCTCCAGTTTTAAAGTGGAAAGGCTACTTCATGACCTATGCACTGGTTTTATTGAATTAGATGTGCATTCTGTTGCAATAGAAGGACTCTATACATTGCTCCGATTGTGTCCTCCCACTCCTGAAATCATTGGTGCAGTAATGTCATTACCTACTACCTTCCAGGATTTTGCTGCTGCAGTATTGACTAGTTGGGTTTCATCCAATAGCTCATTGTTCTCCAAGAGATTATCTGAGTGGCTGGAGAAACATGAAGTAACTGGTAACTTTCATTTAACAAAGTTACTAATGTTAGATTATGTTGTTATTTTATATTTTTTGATAGCTAAATGTGAAACATGCAGATGATGTAAGCACATTGCTTGTAAGAGTACCAGGGATAAGATTGAATAGCTGACTTAATCATGGTGGAAAATGACATCCCAAGGATTCCGCAGGTAATCATTGCATGGAATTGCAAGTGAACTCTGCTACATGTTCTTAGAAATCAGTTAGTGTTTCCATTCCAATTTTGAAAAATGATAGCAAGATTCTCAAATTGCAGTTGAACTCTTCTGTATGTTCATAGAACTGTTGTTTCCATTTCAATTTTGAGAAATGATGCAAGCTTACCAACCTGATTTGCACCTAAGGTTCTCTTTTTAAAAGTGTGTAATCTATCATCATTGACACACTCTCAGCTGAGTGATGTGACCATGTCACCTTCTTTTACCTGTAGCTATAGTACTTTTCACTTTTATGTTTAGTTTTTGAAGACTTCTCAAAGACGGCTTGCTTTTTTTAGTTCATTTATTTTGTGTTGGCTTTCATATTCTTTGTCATTTGTTGTGATCAAGTTTTTGTCCCTATAAGCGAGAATTTTATGTGTAGATCTATAATTTACTTTTGTGATCATCGTATTCCTGTGAAATTTAAAGGGAAGTTTTAGGGAACACTGTGAGGCCTACTTTGTTATATTGTACTGAGTGTTGGACAGTACGAAATGAACACTTTAACAAAATGTGTGTAGCAGAGATGAGAATGTTGAGATGGATGTGTGGTAAGATTAAGAAAGATAAGATTAAGAATGAGTGCTTCACTTGGGAATAGCTCTAATTGATAGTAAAATGAGAGAAAATAGACTCAGGTGCTTTGGACATGTGCACCGTCGTCCTAACTCAGTGTCGGTTAAGTGGAAATCAACTGTCGGTCCAAATCTTGACCTACTACTTATTTTTAGGTCCATTGACTCAACTTTTTTGACATCCGGTCCATTAAAAGTGGATCTTTATTTGTAGATCCAAAATATAACTCCACCGTCAGTTAACTGACGGTGGATAGGATGAAGAGGAAGCTCCACTTCTCTAGGAGAACCCCGAGGCCACCTTCACCCCCCTCCCCGTCGTTGACGCCTTCCCCTTCTCCACCGAGAAGCTCCCGGAGATAATGACACTCTTCTCCATCAAAACCGACTCCAAGGAAGCGGAGGACGTGAAGAAAACGCTCCTACCGTGCGACGCTGTCGACCCGGGAGAGGCCAAGCTCTGTGCCACCTCGCTTGAGTCGATGGTTGACTTCGCCATCTCCAGCCTGGGGACGCGCAGCGTCCAGGCGCTGTCGTCAGAGGGCGCAAAGAAGCGGCAGGCCAGATGCCTTCGGCCGGCCACCGTTGCTGTCGACTCCCTTCTCGCCTTCCTAGACGGCGCCATCGCAGTCGTTGCCTTTTGCCAGGTCGTTTCTCCACCGCCTAACCACCGAATCTTTCTGCTCTGTCAGCTCGAGTGGGATGGGACTGCTTGCTTATCTAGTTTCCCGATTCGGGCTCACGCTACTACTCCGGTATATGTTGCCGATTGGTGTTGAATCCATTATTGCTAGCGGGGAATTTTACTTGTTTCTACCTTATCGACATTTGTTGATATTGGTAAGATGCAAAGAGGTTGCTCGTTGATGAGTAGTTGTGCCCATGATGGGGGTGAACGTTATTCTGAGGCGAACCATGAACCATGAAGACGGTGGGTTTGATGAGCCCTTCTTTTTGTGTGTTTATTGTGCCCAATCTGACTTCCACTATCTGAATTATGCGTTATCATACGTTTTCTCGAAGTAGTGGAATATAGGCATAGAATATGGATTGTCGAGGGTCGTCACGTGAGGTTGTCCTTAGGCTTCAAAATGTCTGGAAAATTCTCAGGAGGATCTGCTGCTAATTCTGCTTTCATCGTTCTCTCTCTCTCAGAGTCTCTCTTTCTCTCCTTTTTCCTTTTTCCTTTTGTGGATTGGGGTTGGTGTTTGGATGGGTGTTTGCAATGCGAGAAAGTAGTTATGATGATTATCTATGCATCCGAAACTCTCATCTGTGATGACTCATTTACGTAGCCATTGGAGAGTTTGTATTGTCTCCAAGTCCTTAGACAAAATTTCTTGAGGAAGGACAATGCACATTGTCATTAAGCATAGAATCGTGAGCAGAACATTCTATAGATGCCCATGCGGTAGGCCGTGGACTTGAATATGAGATATCTTTCATTTTTGTCTTCTCATTTAACAAAGTAAATTTGCTAGCAGAAGTTTCAGTCTTCAAACTCCAGCACGTTAAATGTATCTCACCAAACTATTTAATATACTACCTTGTGGACCAAAGTCTAGCCGACTCTTAAAGAAGAGAGGGGGTTCATCACACAGTTTCTTTTCTTAGAATTTTGAATTTTGGATAAATCAATGCAAACATGATCAATGCATGGAAAGGAAGCATATGCTGACTGCATGCTACAATATGGTTGTTTGCGGACATTGCCATGGGGTGTGTGGGACATTGTAGTTATCCAGTCAGAATCAAAGTCAGAGAAACTGAACTCAGAGAAGCAGTGTGAAGAAACACAGATTCCGTCAACTTATCCGATCAACCTTTTTGCCCAAATGATCCAACTGTGACCTGTTAATCCCCAATTTTGTTCGGTAGATATGCCTTGGATTGTGCTAGATTGCTTGATCCCATACTGGAATCAACTGATCCATCCCCCATACTAGATTGGTGAAATCCCTTTCCTCCCCCTTCTCTGCTTAGATTATCAGACGTGGAAGAAGATCAAAGAAGGAAAAAAAAAAAGTAGAAGAAATGAAGAAGAAGGAGACAAAGAAGAAGTAAAAAAGGAAGAAGAAGAATGAAGAAGATGGAGTAGTAACGGAAGAATAAGGCATCAAGAAAAGTGCCGTGCTTACCTGCATTGCACAATTGATGTTGTTGGCACTCCTTTCTGCGATGATGCTGTTATCATCACTCACAGCCTCAGTCCTTGCTTGCTGCCACGACTTCTCCTTCTCCCCATCGTTTTGCAGCTTCTGCCTCCACTTACAAAAGGAGATTTCCGGAAAGAGTAAAAGTACATGATATTTTGCATAGAAGTCCTTCACAGTTCACATAGTAATGCAAATAGATTTGAGCCCAGAAATGAGTTAAAGGTGTCAGGCTTGGATTGGTTTATCTGCCTGATCTGGGTTAAATTTTTATGTGGTCAATTTAAGCCGCAGTTCTGACTTTACGTTTCCCACAAAAACCAAAAAAGTGGAGCATTTGAGGTCTTTGGTGGATGTTCCTTTGGTTCAATCAGTTCAAGAGGAAATATGCCATTCTTTATGGGAACAAGTCACTTAAAGCATCTTGTCTCGTGTGTCAGGCCCGCATCACACCATCTCCATCTGTTATGCAAGTGACTTATATGCCATGAGTTGCATGCTAAACATTCTGAGTATCCAGCCGATTTGGTATCATGGCCTGGGACTACTCTGTTATGATGCAACTTGGCTGATACTGTCTGCATTGATATGGCAATCCATCCTCTTCTCAACTCTTTTGTCTTCCATTCATCATCAACATCTCTCCATTTTCCTTTTCCATGTGGCATGAGAGTTCAAATTGATAGGCTTCAAGGATCGTTCTTAGAAGGAGAGTGTAAGAATAATGCCACAGGCATTATGCTTGTGAAATGTAGTTGACCTAGTGGGCCAATGAAAATGGGAGGTCTAGGAGGTCAAGAGTTGCAAAGATGGACTTGGCCCTGCTATGTAGATGGTTATGAAGTTGCCGGGTAATGACAAAA
The DNA here is from genome assembly GCA_014218235.1 of Colocasia esculenta. Classification (NCBI taxonomy): domain Eukaryota; kingdom Viridiplantae; phylum Streptophyta; class Magnoliopsida; order Alismatales; family Araceae; genus Colocasia; species Colocasia esculenta. The sequence continues at coordinate 197,298,190 of CM024754.1, read as the reverse complement.
CTCTTTGGAAGGACATAGTTCAACAAACAAATATCACAAAGGGGTAACCTTTTGTGATAACTAGTCAGTTGCGACTCCAGTTTGAAGAGGGATTATTAGAGCAGGGAGGTTTATTGAACAAGAATTCAGGATGAAGTTAGGTAATGTTGGGAATGCCCTTGTTGGAAAGATAAGTGATGGATAAACTTTTATTATGGGACAGAATTTGAAAAGATATTTTCTATAACTACTAATGAATGGGATACAATTAGTAATCATTTTCATCTAGAAGACAACATTGCTAGTTGGCATGTGGACTTGAGGATGACGAAGAGGTGGAACATTTGTCTTTACTTTAGTTGCTTAATTCTGTGGGAGCTTCAGCCAATCAAGTTTGATATGGTTGTACGGAGGAGAAATGACAAACAATTCACGGTGAGCCTTTTTGTTAATTTTGAATGCTCACTATTCTTTTTATAGCAATTACAGTCGTGTAGGAGGTTAAATCTCATGTTAAATTACAGGCTTTTATTTGTCTGGTATTGGAAAAGAAGAATTATAACAAAACTCTATAGAAGAAAGCAGAAGCCAGCCCATCATGCCATTTTGTTTTCTGTGGGTACTGAATCTATCCACTACTTTCTAATCAGGGTTTGCGGAATTGGCGGATCTGGATCGGAATTGGCCGATTCCGGATCCGGCTGATCCCGGCCGATTCCTACCTGATCCAAGCCGGATCAGCCTAGGTCAATTTTTGGGCTGATCCGATCCTGTTTTCCATGTTTCTAATTGTCTGTCCTGCTAACTGAGATGTTTGGATGACCATTGGAGACTTAATCTCACTTATACTACAAATCTCCTCAGTCACGGAAAACCTTTTTCAGAACCCTTCCATCAAAGTAAAGTAAAAACATGAATTTGAAGCTACTTGCAATTATCCTCATGCAGTCTGCTGGAGCTTGCAGTGAGAATGGAACCTTTGCATTTTTGGGAAGTAATCTTTATAGAATATATTTGTCTAAGACTAAGAGTGTTTTCTTTTCCTTTCTTTATCATTGGGGTAGATTCATTCTTGTGTTTCTTTGACCGGTTGGAATAAAGAGCTGAAGATTTATGCTTGAAATTTGGAGGCAGAGGAACCTCTCTTCTCCTTTTCCAATCGCACTACCTCAGTTACTAATATTTGCGGCATAGTCATGTGCCTTCTTTCATGCAAAGAGGAAAAACATTGCAAAGAAACACCCAATCATGTTTTTTTTATATATATTTTTTTGAGATATGGATGGTACCACAGAATATAATGATAGAGGAAAGGATGTACAAGTGTGGAGATATAAAGAAACAAAAACCTCTATACACAAAAAGCCCACTCCCAACAAAGAACTATCACCTCAACTTCCCAATCACAAAGAAAGATGGGAGATGGAGATATCTACACAATGTTTAGCCCACAAACAAACTCTGATTCTAATGAAGAGAAAAATGTTTACCTCTGTCCGCTCTTCTCTCTTAAATTCTACTATTTCTTTCATTCCACAAGGCCCAAACCAGAGGGTGGCAAGAAGAATCAGCCACCATACCACCTGATCTCCCTTGTTGAAGCAGCGTTAGTTAGAGTTTAGTGTAAAAGAAAGTAACTTTGGGCAGTCAAATATGCAAGAATAAAAAGGTGATAGCTTGACAAGATGTTTTCAAACAAACCAACTAATGAAAGTATGTGGTTGTCTCAAAATCCATCTATAATTTTCTTGTTTGTCTGTAGTCTGTACAGACACACACTAAATGCGGAATGCCTAGCCCTTCCTTACACAGATGGATTTGACATTCTGCTATCCATGGGTATGGTGACACAAATGGCCGATTGACATCAATGTCCTTGGAATTCCTGATCAGATTATATGCCTAGTTCTTGCCTTCTTTCTTCTCAACAACATCTTTGGATGCGAAAGGGAAGAGATCTAAAAGCGTGTTTGCTGCATTGTGGAGAGAGTGCAGATTTTGAAAGAAAACTTGTCATCTTGGAGGAAAAACAATTTACCTTGGGACATTGGAGAAAGGGAGATTCAGAGTATGCAACAATGGGAATGCAGTCATTCTTTGGCCTGTCTCTGTATAGCAGTTGCATTGGAATTTTGCCACAGTAACTAATTTTATCTTTTATATGAATAGTTTTTTGTAGTTTGAGGCTCGTCTCACTGGACAATGAACCTATCGTCTCCTACTTGAGTTCGTTACCTGAATTTATTTAGTTAAATAAAATTGGTGCTTTAGATTGGATTTTTTTTTTTTGGGGGGGGGAAGGCTCAGATAGATCTTAAGAGATTTTAGTGCATGCTTGATATTTGAAAAGTTTCTCGTAGTGATGATAATGATCTCTACATTTCAGTGCATGCTTGATATTTGGAAAGTTTCTGAACTGCCGTACCATATTTGAAATTTCTAACAAGCATTATTTCTAGATATTGTTTTCATCATATGTATGAGTATCTCAATAGAATAAGCCTTTTTTAATATGAAGCACAGATGAAGCAAGCTCAATTGAAACAATGTAGTGTTCCAAATAATGCTAATAGACCTACATTTCTTTCAGTTATTGAGAATACACTTATGCAATCAAGAGCTTGGTTGGACTCGACAAAAGGTACACATGACTAAGTGATAAACAAATCCTTTAAAGTTTACATAACAACACTGCATTGTTGCAGACTCTGCATCTCTTGTCACTTCGTTTAGTATTTATTTTGTTTTGAGAAATGCTTATTGCAAGGCGGGTCTTGCAATAAGGCTGAGTTGGAATGCAAGAAAACAATCCTATTGGTTGACAAGCACCAAAAATATGGTACTTGCCGGGACTCTCAACCAATAGAATTGCTTTCTTGTAATCCAACTCAGCCTTACTGCAGGACTCTTCTTATAATAAGCATTTCTCTTTTGTTTTAGCAGTTGTTGGAACGAAAATTCCTATTTGCATCCAAGATCAGAAGTTTGGAGCTTTGACTAATGGCATTTGGAAGTATGATCTCTTTGAGTAGTGGAAAATGAACAAGGGCATAATGTAGCATGACACGTTTTCTCGGTGCACTCAACAAATATGTTGCATACATCAATAGTCAACAAGCGGAGGAAATGCTTGACATAAAAGACCTTTCATATGCACTAACTAGTTTATGCTTCCATTAAAAATTATAAAAGAAAGAAATCATGTGGGTAAATATTGATGAAAGCATGGTTCTTAAACATGTTAATTATTATTATTTTTGAAAGGTGGGTGGTACCACTGATATATTAATATAGAAAAGAATAGACAATATAGGCCAACAAAAAGAAACCCCAAGAACAACCAAGCTCGCCTATACATCACCATCCAACCCTGAACGGAAACTAATCACAGCTCCCTATCAAAGCAAAAGTGAAGAGTTGGCCTGATCCACATTACAAATGATTGACACCCATTCCCTAACTTTGTTACAAAATACAAACAACAACAAAAAAGGTCTGCATCCCGAGCCTCCTTGCAAAAAAATCTCTTGTTCCTCTCACCCCATCCATAAAGTCACAGGCTTAAACATGTTAATTGTTAAGCTAAACAAATGATCAAGCAAGGGCAGCTTTGATTAATGAATGAGGACAGCTAACATGATTAACATCCCTTAATTGCTTGGATCAACTAAAAGTTTCTTGATGACATAGGAACCCTGGTAAAATCCAGTGTAGGGTCTTCTAACTGACTGTAGTGTTTCACTAGAATCTGCTATTCTAAATAGAAGAAGAAAAATATTACCAAAACTGTAGTGACCCACTCACGAGCCGTACAGGTGGAAAGGGCTACTTGGCAGGGCCAGTGTGGAGACACCCCTGTGTACGGGGGCTAGGGTAGGAATGAATCAGATTAGCCCCATATCGGAAATCGGGGTAGTGTTACTGGGCCATAAATGGAAAGTTGTGATCCATAACTTGTGAGGCGCCTTTTGGTGTATCGGTTGAGTTCTTGCGAAGAACTCCAAAGTTAAGCGTGCTTAGGTGGGAGTAGTCACAGGATGTGTGACGCTCTGGGAAGCCTAAATACGTAGCCGATACGGTTGATTGAGGACAAAACCATGAGGCTGGAGGGAGCAGACAATATCTCACAAGGGTTGGATCGGGTCGTTATAGTATGATATCAGAGTAGGACCCATCTAGTACGATATGGGCTGGTTCAGGGATGAACCAGGCGGAAGCTGGTGGGCCTGTAGTGACCTAGTTGCGAGCTGTGCAGATGGAAATGGCTACTTGGCGGGGCCAGTGTGGAGCCACCCCTGTGTATGGGGGCTAGGGCAGGAATGAACCAGATTAGTTCTATATTGGAAATCGGGGTAGTGTTACTGGGTCATAAATGTAAAGTTGTGATCCATAACTCGTGAGGCACCTTTTGGTGTATCGGCTGAGTTCTTGCGAAGAATTCCGAAGTTAAGCGTGCTTGGGTGGGAGTAGTCACGGGATGGGTGATCTCCCGAGAAGCCCAAGTGCGTAGCCAATACAGTTGATTAAGGACAAAACTGTGAGACCAGAGAGTCAAAGTGGACAATACTTCACGAGGCTTAAATCAGGATGTTACAAAAACAGTAAAGCTAGAAACTTGGATTACCTTATCTGAGTTTACATAATCCTCCCAATTTATCAAAGCTTCCCTGAGTGAGTGAGTGGTTAACTGATTAAATGCAAATGTTGGCAACTATGATGTAATAGAACCACTTTTTTTCCCAAGAGTTACATAGACTATTGTTGAACAAAATTTTCCTCATAAAGAAATTACTTGTTTTTAAATAAATAGAGCAAGTATATGAGGGGAAAAATGTGTGTCCGGGGCTCCAGATAAAGGAAACCTCAATTTCATGCATTCAGAAATTTTAAGTGAGAGGAAGAATTCCCTGCTTTCAGAATAGGGTGGAAGATTCCAGGCTTTCAGAAAATTTCAGAACAAATGAATGATAGAAAGATATCCGTTCTTAATTTTCCGGAGGAGATACGCGGCGGAGAATAGAAACATTCTTCTATACGTCTGCATGAACAGGCCATTCCAGACCAGGTGGGCTGAAATCACATAACTCCGGTATTCTCAGGATAAAATATTCCCCAGGCCCTTAATACATTGGAAAACACTTGTTTCAGATATTAAGAACAAGTGTAAGAAAAGAACAAATGTATTGTCCAGGATATCAGAAATTTCAGAACACGTGAAAGACAGAAAATTATGTGTTCTGAATTCTCAATATGGATAAACAGTAGAAGACAGAAATAGCCTTCTACCCATATTCGAATCTTGGATGGAGGTCATTCCGAATTGGGTTGGGGCGGAAGCCATATAACCCCCCATTCTCGGGATAGAATCTTCGCCGGTCAATCGTTCCAAATGTTCGGAACAAATACGCCAGGGAAATATTTATCCGAGCCTCGATGAAAGGACAACCCTCAAAGTTACTTATTCAGGAATTTTCAGAATGAGTGGATGAAATGAAACCACTCGTTTAAGGTTTTCCGAATAAATCTGAGACGGAAGAAGAAATCAGTCCCGTGCATTTCAGAATGCCAAAGAAAATCCCTCGGGTTAACCATGGACAGAAATGAGTCAACCCGTATCCCGGGGACAAGTCCAGGTCGGGCAAATGGAACGGAACCCGTCCTACGTGGCATTCATGCCCAAACAATCAGTCAAATACCCATGTCAGCAGAAATAGCGACAGAAACTGCTCGTTGCGCCAGGGAAAAAGTCCACGTGGTGAAAACGACAACGAACCAGGTTTTAAAGGCTTCCCGGGCCAGCAGGAGAGGGGCGCACCCGGTGGGAGCCCCACCAGGCCGTGCGCACCCGTGGGCATCCCACCAGGCCCCCACGCCGTGGGAGTCCCACCGGGGCTCCCGCACCCGGTGGGCCTCCCACCAGGGCTGCGCGGCCAGTGGGGGCCCCACCGGTGCCCCCACACCCGGTGGGAGTCCCACCGGGGCTCCCGCACCCGGTGGGCCTCCCACCAGGGCCGCGCGGCCAGTGGGGGGGCCCACCGGTGCCCCCACACCCGGTGGAGTCCCACCGGGGCTTGCGCACCCGGTGGGCCTCCCACCAGGGCCGCGCAGCCAGTGGGGGGGCCCACCGGTGCCCCCACACCCACCGGAGTCCCACTGGGACCTCCACACCCGGTGGGCCTCCCACCGATGCCTCCCCATCCCATCGGCACAGAGAAAGGAAGGAAAGGAGGGGGGAGAAACAGAAACGGAAAGCAATAAAGACGTACCTGGTGGAGGTTCCCCCGGTGGAACTCGCAATATCTTCCGGTGGGATGCCCACCTCCACTCCCAGACTCCTATAAAAGGAGAGGAACTCCAGAAGGGAGAGCGGGGAGAGAAGACTGGCCTGGCCACTAAGCCCGGAGCTCCAAGAAATCGCCCAAGGCCCTCTTGCTGCGATCAGAAGCTGCTGTGCTGCCTTGCCCTGTTTTATACAAGTCTGAAGGCTGGAAACTTGCCTTGTTCTGTTCAAGGCAAATGCATGACATGGAAAGTGTGTGCATGATACATGAATGATATGTAAAGTATGAATCAGTCCATACAAGTTTGGAAAGAGAACTCCATGGACTTTTCTAAAAAGGAAACAAATACATGAGATGATTTACGTGATGCATGGGTGGATATATTGACGTTTTCTGCATGAGAAAAATTACAAAGAACCCTGTATCATTTTTATCTGCACAAATGACCAAGATGCATGATCATTTCAAATCTAACCATTGTAACATATGAATAAATGTTAGAAAAAATTTCAGGAATAAAAGTCCTAAAAGATAGGGGCTCAGAAAAATTACAAAATCACCCCTACCTATCATAAAAATTACAAAACAACCCTCACATGGCCAAATGCATAAATCAGTCCATAGATATGGGGTTTTTCGTGAATCAGTCCCTAAATAAAGGGGAAACTCATACACCAGTCCCCACTTCAAGGGAGATTTGACAAACCAGTCCTCATTTTGAGGGGAAATTTTGTAAATCAGCCCCTAAAATATGGAAAATTATGAATCAGTCCATGTTTTAAGGGGAGATTTTGCAAATCAGTCCACTTTTTGGGTTTAAAATATAAATCAGTCCACCATTTTGAGGCGAAATTGTAAATCAGACCCTAGAAATGAGGGAATGATGAATCAACCCACCATTTTGGAACAAAGTTGCAAATCAGTCCCAAGAAACACGGGAACGATGAATCAGTCCTAATTTTGTGAGAAATGAGGCTGATCAGCCCCCAATGTGGATAAATACATTGACGAAATGGCCATAATTCTACGCGGAAAGATGAACCCGATGAGAATGGGGTCTTTCTTGTCTATAGTATGTTTTCGATAATCAGGTCTAGCCACGTATCAAAGGTGTTCGAGTTCTTCTCGATGTAAATAAACGTCGCTTTATCGACGGGGAATGGTCCAGTACACGACACCCAAATCGCCTGATACATGAATGAAATTTGTCTGTTTTAACAGACTGGCACGCCCGCAAAGTTGATAAACATCATGATAAATCTTTTTCTCTAAAAGATGAAAGATTTTTTTGAAAGAATATTTCGCGTGCTAAAACAACTATATACCATTAATTTAATTGCATAAGTAGGAGCTGTTTGAACTTTGAACAAAGAAAGTGAGCAGTCAACCCAACAAATAACAAACAAAAATTACAAGCTGTAAGAGCTTTTCTCCAGTCCTGTAAGAATAGCAGACACCAACTGTGAAGAAAATATGAGGCTTGAAGACAAATAGTTTCTACATAGTAATTCTCTAGAAGACCCATTCATTTTGTACCCTCAAGGGACTCCAGCAGACAGCTTATGCAAGATGCTGGATAATCTTGCTGGTAGAATCTTCCTTGCAGATATTTGGTTCAGTCAAGAAAAAGAGTTATTCAACTTCCAAGAAAAAGGAAGAAAGAGTATCATTCTTAAAAACTGTTGAAACTTAGAGCTGCCCTTGTCATCTGACCAAAGATTTTCAAAATACTTCAGCTGGCTGCACAAGTGAAGAGAAGATGATCTGCATCCTCATCCCTGGTCATACGGGAAACAAGGGACACCACCATGTAGGACAAATTCATTCCTATGAATTTTGGCATCCTTTTCTGAGGCAAGAGCTACATGAAGCCCCAGATTTTAGTGGTTCATACTTCATATGAATTTGGACAAGTATCCCTTTTTGAACTATTGCTACATGAAAGCCATAACTTTTATGGTGTACTTTCTGAACCATCTTATAATATTGAGATGCTGGCTAAATCCCCTCAATGTTTTTTTTTGGAAAGAACGAGGAGTTCATCAGTTTTATTAACAACAAGTGGTGACACAAAAATAAGAGGCTAGATTCCTCTTCTAGAAGGAAATAACAACGAAGAAACAACACCTTATTCCACCAATCCACCCATTTACAGTCAAATCTAAAGATGTCTACTCTACATATACAAAAGGGAGGAATTCTAGAACCAATGTTTTCAACATGATGTTTACTTCCCAAAAAACGAGCATCATTTCATTCCCTCCGAATAGTCCAGCAAACTGCATGTGAAATACTACAGATCAACCTCTTTCTGTTTTTATTTTAATTTTTAAGAGCCTTTCTCCTAGCAAGTGATAATATGTCCACAATATGAGATAGAGAGCTTACTGCAAGATGGAGGGGGGAAAGTAACCTTGTGTTGTCTACTTGTCTGCATGCTGAGATGACTTTTATGGAGGGAAGGGATAGAGGGAGTTGAGAAATATATGAAGAGGACAATGCTGAAATAGAAGTTTATTTTATACAATTATACCCAGCAACAGTCTGATGCAGAGCCAAGAATGGGACGAACCCCCCTCTCCCACTCTGATTCAATTCTTCCCCCATCACATTTTGATGCATCAACTATCATTTTAAGTTCATTGGTTGTGTTGAACCACCAATGTGAGGGAGAGATGGAACCTGTGACTGTGCTACAGCCTTCATTAGAGGATGAATGGATGGAGAAAATTATCATGTTACACACATGATAAAATGTTTCTTTGGAGGGTGAAGAAGAATTGTTCCCAAGCCCTGTTAAAATTGAAGTGCGAAGAGGAAGGATGGCAAGGTGGTGGTATCAAGACTGGAAAAAGGGAGACTGCATTTGTGTTGAAGACCAAGATTGAGGACAGTTTAAGGGGAAGAAGTGGGATGGGTGGTGGAGGAATTCATGTATCACAATGACAGTTCTACCATGGAATCTAGGGGCCTTAACTGCAAACTTAAATTCAGAGCTATTGAGGATATGATTTTGTACAAGAAGATTGATATAGTGTACCTTCAAGAAACCAAAATGAGTCCGGTAGATGACCAGCTGGTCAGTAGACTTGGCGGTACATCTTATTCAGGTGGTCTGTGCTAGAGCATAAGGGAGGTCATTAATCTTGTGGTCCTGAAATTAATATGCTTGTAGTTTGTGATAAAGGAACTTACACTATGACAGGTTGCTTCATTGCTTGGTGCTGGCTAGAAAGTCATATATTACTGCAGTTTATGGGCCTCATGATGATCAATGAGGGAGGAGGATGATACAAGAACTCTGTGAATTCAAGAATAGAATTAATGAAGCTTCCTGTCTGGGGAGATTTTAACCGTGTGAAGTATCCATGGGAAAGGACTGGAAGACAAAATGGAGTAGGGAAATGGATATGTTGGGGCAGTGGATAAGAGATTATGCTTTTGTGGTAGTTAAATTACCTAATAGAAAGTTCACATGGTCCAATATAGAAGAAAACACAATCCAATCCAAATTGGGTTGTTTTTTTTTTTTGAAAGTGGATAGTACCACAGATATATCAGAAGAAAAAGAGAATGTACATGTATAGATTAGGGCGTCCAAAAAAGAGCCTCAAAATGAACGCCCCCAATATCCTTATACAAGCAAGCACACACTAGGATAGTGTGAGCAAATTACAAGTATGATCACCCACATACAAAAAATTCCAAAAGGAAAGTATCTCTAACACCCTAAAGAAAGGAAAATGGAGGAATTATGCTCCCCCACATTACGAAGATGCCTCGCCCAAAGCACCACCCTTGTACAAATGAAGTAAAAAGTCCTATCTTTCGTCCTCGACTCCCTCTTAAAGAATTTTCTATTTCTTTCACTCCAAATAGCCCAAAGATTGGCATGAAGGACTAGCCACCATAGAATTGAGTCATCCTTTAGCGTCCATTTTCTGTTCCACTTGAGGAGGAGCTGATGAACCTTCTTATAATGTATGTTGGAAGAATCGGCCAAACCCCACTCATATATCCTTGAGCAAAAGGGTAATGAATAACCAGGTGGTCTAGAATCTAGATCCTCCTCTTCTCCACATAAGCATCATCTCGTGGAAATGGCTGGAAGGAAAGGTGATAGTCTATCATGCGTTGGCAGCCGACCATGGAAGATCCTCCAAATTAGCAGCTTGACTTTGAGAGGGCTTTTGGTCCTCCAAACATGGGGAGCGGCAGAGTGACGAAGACCACCATCTAAGATAAAGCAGAAGGCCAATCTGACTGAGAAACGACCTATGAAGTCCCATTTCCACCTCCATCTGTCTTTTGTAGATGTGTCCACACTGACCTTAAGCAGAGATTGAAGGAGAAGTTGAAGCTGGTCCATCTCCACGAGAGTGAGGTGCTTTCTGAAGATTGGAGCTCAAATGCCCCCCTTCAGTTGCGCATCAAAAGACTGGTCCATCTAAGCTCCTGTCCCTGCAATAGCATATAATTTAGGAAACTCCTTAGCAAGAGTAAAATCTCCACACCACCTATCACGTCAAAAGGACCATCTCTGACTGTTCCCTAGATTGCATCGAACACTGACTCTAATTACATCAACATATCGAAGAATGCCTCTCCAATTAGGGGATATAGTGTGCATATGAGGGAGGCAGATAAAGGTCCCATCCTTGGCCGAAGTGTAATATTTCTAAGTAATCAGCTATATCCATAGACCACCATCGTCTGTCCCAAACAGCCAAAGCCATTTGCATAAAAAGTGCCAAGTTGAAATCTCTAATGTTTCTAATCCTTACCCCACCTACCTCCTTGCTTCTACTCACTCTACCCCAAGAAATGTCATGCCAACCCCTTCCATTATCGACATTACCATGGCAAAAGAATCTTGCTTGAATATATTCTAGTTTCTTGGTCACTATCTTTGGCGTTCTGAAGATGGGGAGAGTATGTTTGGCAGGCTGTCCATCACTGATGATGGGTAACGAGACTCACGACAGATGCGGAGTGAGACTCGTGATTGCGGACTACGAGTTTTACTGGCGCGTCGTACGTTAGCGACATTTGGGTAGTCATTTTTATTTTTATTATGTATTTTCATTTTAGTTGGGTCTCATTTAGTTAGGCAGAAGTAAATTTCTAGTTTTTATGGTTCATGTGGCCCATTTAGACATAAGTATGAATTCTTGGTGTTTTTGTAACTTTTTGGGGCGATTTGGTGTAAGAGCTTGATGGTCTTTTGGCATTATTTTGGTAGGTGAGAAGGGCCACCTTTTTAAATGCTCTTGTCTTCTCACTTTGTGGCGTATTGAATGCAAGAAGAAAAAGATGAGAGACTTGTTGGGCATGTATCCCCCTTCGTCTTTTTCCTCCCTCTCCTTCCCTCCCTCCCCAGTGGATTCTAATTTCTCCTTTTCCTCCCTCCCTGCCCTCTTCACTCCCCCTCTCCCCTCCCGCATCAGTTTGGTATCAGAGCAAACCGCGGTCTTGCTATTTGCTTCCCTCTCCCCCTTTCTTGTTCCGTTCTTCCCCGCACGAGAGCCAACCATGCCGTTATCATCTTCGCACATTGCCCTCACTCACGCGGGAGCTTCGTACCATCTCCGAGCCACCCAGCCGCCGCTTCCCTGTCACCCGCAACCCCTCTTCCTCGCGCGCTGCGACCTGCCTCCCTCGTCTCTCTCCCTCCCTCCTCTCTCTGCGCGTGGCGCGACCCCTCGTGAGCCCAGCTTTCCCCCGCGTGCGAGCCCCTACCGCGACCCCCCTGCACCCGTGCTCCTCCGCTTTAGAGGCCCCTCCTGAATCCCGCACCGACTACTAGCCTCACGCACCGGCACACATCCACCACCCATCTCCCTCTCACTCCCTCTTTCTCTCTCTCCCGTGCGTCGCAACCTCCTCTCGCCCTTGTTCTCTCTCTCCCTCCCATCTCTCCCTCTCTTGCCGACAGCCAATATGACCTGTAGTCCACAATCACGAGTCTCGCTCTGCGTCTGTTGTGAGTCCCATTACCCATCAATCTCCCCGCGACCCCCCTGCACCTTTGCACACGGCTCCCTCCCTCCCTCCTCTCTCTGCGCGTGGCGCGACCCCTCGTGAGCCCAGCTTTCCCCCGCGTGCGAGCCCCTACCGCGACCCCCCTGCACCCGTGCTCCTCCGCTTTAGAGGCCCCTCCTGAATCCCGCACCGACTACTAGCCTCACGCACCGGCACACATCCACCACCCCATCTCCCTCTCACTCCCTCTTTCTCTCTCTCCCGTGCGTCGCAACCTCCTCTCGCCCTTGTTCTCTCTCTCCCTCCCATCTCTCCCTCTCTTGCCGACAGCCAATATGACCTGTAGTCCACAATCACGAGTCTCGCTCTGCGTCTGTTGTGAGTCCCATTACCCATCAATCTCCCCGCGACCCCCCTGCACCTGTGCACCGCTCCAGAAGCCCGCCGCAACCCTTGTGCTGACCCCCAGCCTCACGCACCAGTACGCATCCGCCACTCCTCATCTCCCTCTTACTTCCTCTTTCTCTTTCTCCCGTGCGCCACAACCTCCTCTCACCCTCGTTCTCTCTCTCTCCCTCTCTTGTCGGCGCCCCACTCTCCCCCTCCGCGCTCTTCCCCTCTCCCTCGGCATTCTCTCTCTCTCTCTCTCTCGCCCTCACCTCCCTTCTCACGGCTCCCTCTCCCCCCTCTCACGGTGCTCTCTCTCCCTCTCGCGCCTCTCTCTCTCTCTCTCTCTCTCTCTCTCTCTCTCTCTCTGTAGTCCCCCCCCCCCCCATTCACGCGAGCAAGTTGCGACCCGGCCGCGGGCCCCTTATCCGCTCTACCTACCTCCTGCGTGGGCAAGCCACCCGCCAATCTTGCGGGCCCCTCGTCGATCTGCCAGTGACCCTGCAGATCTCACGGGCCGCCCGACCTGTCTTGCTTGCAACCCCGCGAACCCTGTGCTCCTCCCGCCCAGAACCACGCTGTACCGCCCATCTTAGTAGCCGACACATCCTCATGCACCAGCCAACATCTGCTATTGTTAGAGTGTCGTCATCGCGTCACCGCCATTCATAGTCTCTGTCACTTCGCAGTCAAGCATCGTGGTTCCTCACTTTTCAGTGGATCGATGTGGATGCCGTCGTCCCCTATGACAGTTGAAGCAACCCCATCAGTGGAAGGAAACCAAATGGAATCATGGAAGGTAGGATCGAAATCGGATCGGAATCGTTGTGATCCGATTCGATCTGGATCGACATCGGATCAGAAGATCCGACGGATTGATTAAAAAAAGGTTTTTTATTAAAAAAAGTCATAAAAAATTAGAAATCTGATAAGTTGAAAGAACTAGCATTTGTATCAAAATTAATCATACATGCATTCATAGTATATGAAACATGAAATTAAAGACTGTGTCCTATTACTACTATAAGAACACAAGAAAAACATAAAATATTAAAGATTTTGTGTATTATTTACATGAATATCTTTTAAGTAAATATTAGAATTTGTAGTTTCATTTACTTAAGATATTACATATAAATAAGAAAGTACCTCCATTTGAATTTAATAAAAATATTAAAAAAATTATCTCTTACCAATAAAAAGTCAACTCTCTCATCCAAGAAGAAAACCACGATTTTGGTGATTCCATCAAAATAGTGACTTTCTAATCCCTCATATTTTGGCCTATCTAAAAATTTCATAATTCAAATAAATCCAATAGAATACTAAAACTCCAAAGCCCGATGAAAAAGTCAAATGTGTATATGACTTCTCTAAGGGAGCCTCTCACCTATTGACAATCCTACTGACTGGGACTTAGTTGCTGTTAGTAGGAGAGTATATGACTTCTCTAAGGGAGCCACTCTCCTATTGACAATCCTACTGACTAGGCCTTAGTTGCTGTTAGTAGGAGAGTGGCTCCCTTGGAGAAGTCATATGCACGTTTGACTTTTTTTACTGGACTTCAGATTTTTAGTATTCTATTAGGTTTATTTGTATTATAAAATTTTTAGATATGCCAAATTATGAGAGATTAGAAAGTCGCTATTTTAATGGAATCATCAAAATCACAATTTTCTTCTTAGATAGAAGAGTTGACTTTTTATTAGTAAAAAATATAAACTTTTTGATATTTTTATTGGATTCAAATGGGGGTACTTTCTTATTTACATGTAATATCTTAAGTAAATGAAATTACACATTTACTTAAATGATATTCAGGTAAATAAGTAAGGGATTCGGCCTGGATTAGTCTGGAATCGACCTGGATCAGACTAGAATCGGCTGACCCAGCTCGATTTTAGTCGACTCCGGCCGATCCAGCTGGATTCTGGAAGTCTTGCCGATTCAGGGACTTTCCCCCGGAGTCGGATCCCCATGCTGGAATCCAATTCTAGATTGGCCGATTCTTGGTCGATCCCACCGATTTTGCCTTCCATGAATGGAATTCAACTACACTGTCTCTTTGGCAAATGAGAAGCCAGTAAGGGTAATGTTAGATGAACAATGTCAGTATAATTATATCTCTTAGTCTATTGTTGATCTGTTATTGCAAATTGGTGAAATTGTTGTTGAGGGTGATCGAGTTTTTGTGGAGTTCCATTGTTAGTTTGTAGGTGACACTCCAGTGAAGACAATTCATTATTTTGATGGAGCATGGTGTGCTATTGTTCAATCGGGCAGTCTATTTGCATTATCTAGCCACCACATTTATCTGGTAAATTTCGTTTTCCCAAGCACGTTTCTGCTAGTGCCAAGCCCCCGATCCAGAATGTGATTTATGAAGCTGATCCTGCATTGGCCGAAGAGTATGAGGAAGAGATGTGAGCATGGTTTGTGTAGCATGACATGTGAGACCGGAGTTTATTCGTTGATTCTCGATTGGATTTGATAGATGACTTTGTACTCTCTATTGACTCCGACTTCCTTGTGCATGAGATTGCTTCTTCAGTTGCGTCATGTGAGGCCATGTTACTTCGAGAGTTGCCTCATGTTGATATTGTATGGTTAGATTTTTGTGAGGCGCATGTTGGTCGCCAATTTGAGATCCCTTATATGGTTGTTTGCGTGGAATTCTATATTTGCACCCTTGTGTTCGACTTCATCCTACTTTGGCACTTCAAAATTCGAGGACGAATTTCTTTGAAGTGGGGGAGATTGATGGGTAACAGGACTCACGACAGATGCAGAGCTAGACTCATGATTGCGGACTGCGGGTTTTATTGGCGCGTTGTACGTCGGCGACATTTGGGTAGTCATTTTTATTTTTTATTATGCATTTTCATTTTAGTTGGGTCTCATTTAGTTAGGTAGAAGTAAATTTCTAGTTTTTATGGTTCATGTAGCCCGTTTAGAATTAGTATGAAGTTTTGGTGTTTTTGTAACTTTTTGGGGCGATTTGGTGTAAGGGCTTAATGGTCTTTTGACATTATTTTGGTAGGTGAGAAGGGCCACCTCTTTAAATGCTCTTGTCTTCTCACTTTGTGGGGTATTGAATGCAAGAAGAAAAATATGAGTGACTTGTTGGGCACGTAGCCTCCTTCGTCTTTTTCCTCCCCCTCCTTCCCTCCCTCCCCGGTGGATTCCGATTTCCCCCTCTTCCTCCGTCCCTGCCCTCCTCACTTCCCCTCTCCCGTCCCACATCAACTGATCTGCACAAAACAATCGACCCCCATAGAGGAGAAGCCTAGCCTTCCAACCTGCCAACCTAGACTTAAATGTCTGCACCACTTGCTGCCAATCCCCACAGTGAAGAGCTCTTGGAGTCGAAGGAAGTTGCAAATAAGTGAATGGAAAGTCCCCAATCTGGCAGCCAAGAATGGAAGATGCATGTCTAAGGGCAGTTTCCTCCAAGTTGATCCAATGTGACTTTTGCCATAGTTGACCTTCAGTCCATTGATATCACAAACCAGTGAACCACCACTAGTATCAACTTGGCATCAATCAGCCGATTCTCCTCATCTGCTAGAAATAGGGTAGTGTCATCACATATTGAAGATGAGAGATGCTGCTACTAGAATGACTGGTGTGGAAACCTTGCACTACACTTGTCTCCTTTGCTGTCATCCAAAGTCTACTCAAGATCTGAGCCACTAGAACAAACAGAAATGGGGATAAAGGGTCTCCTTGCCGAAGCCTCCTCCCACTAGCAAAATAGGTGAGGAGACCCAAGAGTTATGGAGACCCATTCTATTCGGCAGGTGGTTAGTTCCTGGAGAGTGGCTGCAGTTGTCATCACAACACAAAAAAAACCAGTGGACATGCATATAAGATTGAAAAAAATTGGATTAAGTGATAGATATATGTGGGTAACATGTTAATGGAATATTAGATGCATATTAAAGAGTTAAACAATAAACATGGAGTGATCTTCTAGCCATGGTCCTACAATAAGAAAATAAAGCATAAAGATTTTTGTAAGTAGAATGACATGAAAACAATTAGGAGCATGTTTGGAACCTAAAACAGTCAAACATATGTACTTGTTGTTGGAATGTGGAGCCTGAACTCTCAAATGTGCGCCCTCGCACGCGGATCGACCTAATTTTTTGTTTATAACAGGGCTACTAGTCCTAATTTCGCAGCAAAATCCATCCCTCTTCCACTCAAAGCCGACCCCCCCCCCCCTTGCGCCCCTGCGGCACTGCCCCCTCCTCCCACCTCCGGCATTGAAATCATCCCCCCCCCCCCCCCCCCCCCCCCCCAAAAAAAAAGGCCGAAACCACCCCCTCCACCCCCTGTGGCAGTGCGGCACTGCCCCCCCCCTCCCCCTTCTGCCTCAGATTTCAGATCTTAGGGGGTCACGGGTGGGTTTCGCCCGAAACTATTAAAATATTATTATTTTTAAAGTCTCGGACCGGAACAGTGTTCCGGTTTGGTTTCGTGTTGCCCAAGGCCGAAACTGACACATTTTGGCGTGTCCATTTCGGTTTCGGGCGAAACCCACAACCATGGCGCCACTAGGGCAAGCCTTGCTATGGCATGCTTGCAGCAGCCAGCAGGGAAGCTGTTTAACACGCGAAATTTTCTTTCAAATCTTTATCTTTTAGAAGAAAAAGATATATTATGATGATGGTTATCTATTTTGTGGGCGTGCCAGTCTATTAGAACAAACAAATTTCATTCATTTATCAGGCGATTTGGGTGTCGTGTACTGGACATTTCCCCACCGACCGAAGTCGATGTTAATTTACATCGAGGTGACCTCGAACACCTTTGATTCTCTATCAAAGAACACATTTTTTCTCTATTCGTTGTGATACTATTGATCTTGATGATCGTCCTTTATGGATATATACTCTTGCAAAGAAATTTGAGGTATTCATTGCTTATACACATGTAATTGAAATACAACTGGTCTTTCAAGACCTTTACAAATGGTGCCGATTATATAATCGGTCTTCAGAATTATATTCGGTTGCGATCGGCCCTTTTGGACTTGCTTCTGTCACGATCTGATCATTGTTTTGCATCTTCATCACGATCGGACCACTGGATTTGAGTATCATAATGTTCAGACCGTTGGATTTGAATACCATCACGATCGGACCGTTGGATTTGAGTTCGATCACGAGCAGGTCGTTGGATCGCCAAGATGATCACTGTCGGCCCGTTGTGTTTGCTTTGTGGTGACCATCACCCTTTGATAGTGATGAGACCTTTAAGTGGTATGTCACATTTCTACAAGTTTGTACCCCTTTCTGGAGTTTGCTGCAATCTTTCACCCTTTCTGAGAATTTTTCAGCCCTCCCATATCGGGGTATTTCTGTGAGTGTCAGCCACTATGATCACAGAACTGAAAACTTGGCCAATGTTGTGTTTTTGAAGAAGAAATTTGGAGGAGATTTGGACAGCATGATATCTATGACTGTTCAAGAGCTTCTTGCCATTTTCTGACATTTCTAGGCACCTTTGTCATTCCTTGGCCCTTTTCAGACCTCTTGCTATCGGCTGATATTCTCGGATTCTTTTCGTCACTTCTTGACTTTCCCGAGCAGTCTCTGGGCATTTCCGTCATTGGTTGACTTTACTCGAGTGCTTTTGCCATTTCTTGACATTTTATATCATTTTTGTCTTTTCTTGACCTTCTCAAACATTTCTGCCATTTCTTGGCTTTTCCGAGTGGTCTCGGGTATTTTCATCATTTGTTGACTTTCCCTGAGTGCTTCTACCATTTCTTGGCATTTTGTCTTTTCTGTCATTTCTTGACATTCTCAGACATTTTTGCCATTCCTTGGCTTTTTTCTGAGCAGTCTCGGGTATTTCCGTCATTTGTTGACTTCCCCGGATGCTTCTGCCATTTCTTGGCATTCTATGCCTTTTCTGTCATTTCTTGACATTCTCGGACATTTCTGCCATTTCTTGGCTTTTTCTGAGCAGTCGGGTATTTCTGTCATTTGTTGACTTTCCCCGGATGCTTCTGCCATTTCTTGGCATTCTATGCCTTTTCTGTCATTTCTTGACATTCTCGGACATTTCTGCCATTTCTTGGTTTTTCTGAGTAGTCTTGGGTATTTCTGTCATTTGTTGACTTCCCCGGATATCTTGTATCATTTCCCGACTTCTTGGGGCTTTTTAATCATTTCGTGACTTCCATGGGTACATTTGTCATTTCTTGACAATCCCAAGACTTTGTCGGTCGTAAACCGGACTCAGGAGAGCGCACACCGCTTCGGAGAAGTGACGTGGGTCCCGCTCCACCAAGCCGTGTAAACAACATGATCCTTGTATAGTTTCTTCTTTTTAAAGGACTTTCGTGCAAGGACTTTCGTGCAATTTCTGAACTTCGACGGCATTTTGTCGGCTTCTGTGAAGCTCGAACATAGCTTGAATGACTTCCTCACAAGTGGGAGCGCTTGTGCAATTTCCCCCCTCAAGGTCTTTTTTTGCAATAGTTCCCTATACAGAGATTTATTTGCAATGCACAACATGTACTTAATATCCCGCCATTCAGAACATGTTATTTTTCTGAATTTTATGACTTTTTCTAGGCAAACATGCAAAGTTTTCACGGATAACTATAATTTTTCATTGCATGTGAAAAGGCTAACGTGATCCAGATAGTAGTCAGAAAATTGACTTTTCTTCACCTTGTAAGCTTCTGAATAACAGACTAGCATTTGCCATAGGCTTCTTTTACACTTTGTACAATATTGCAAATACATCCTTTTTGGGGATCTTTTACAGAAAATTGCCCAAAGCAAGCACCGACATGAGGACTTCCACAGCAGGAGTAGAGGCTCCTCCTCCAGACTTGGGGGATTGCAGATCCTCCCCAAGCTTGACAGATTTCAGCCCCCAACTTGGTACTTCTTCCTCTCTTCTCCTGCCTCCTGCTTTGGAGTTGGGTCCCTTTTATAGGGGTTGAGCAAGTGGGTGAGGGTACCACCGGAGTGTGCACACCACCGGGATAAGCATTTATTTCATGCCTTTTCCCCTCCCTCATTTTTCTGTTTTTTTTTTTTTTTGGTGAGCGTATGGGGGGCGCACCCCAAAGGGGGACCCCCGGTGGTGCACACCACCGGGAAGCCCACCCGGTGGTGCACACCACCGGGAGGCTTCTCTCTGGTGGGGCCCACCACCAGCTGGGCTGGTGGTGTACACCATCGGCCTGTGTGGCCAGTGGTATGCACCACCGGCCCGCACAGGGCTGGCGCGCCCGCATGCGCCCGCGTGCGCACTGTTCCCGTGCGCGTGCGCAGTGTGCGCGGCGCGCGCGCGCACTGTTCCCGCGCGCGTGCGCAGTGTGCGCGTGCGCGCACAGTGTGCGTGAGCAGTGTGTGCCCAGCCTTGGCGCCTTGGCAGCGGTGGGGCCCACCGGTTCCCTTCTCTCGATGGTGTATACCACCGATCAGCGGGGCCCACTTGGGCGTTTTCCACCGGTGGTATGCATTTCCGGTGGTGTATACCACCGGATGGTGGGGCCCGCGGCTTCTTCCACCGGTCGTGGTATGCATTCCCCGGTGGTGCATACCACCGGATGGTGGGGCCCACGGCTTCTTCCACCGGTGGTGGTTTTGTTGGCCGGTGGTGTACACCACCGGGTTGTCTCACCGGTGGTCCACCATTTTTTCTATTTTCTCCTATAAATAACTCACGTGGGCCATTTCGTTTTGCCACGTGGTTTGTTCCAAGGAGACTTTTCTTGACTTTGTCGGTTTGTGCGGAAGAATCACGTCATTTTCACGCCGTCTTTTTCTACGGACATGGATATCGGACGTAACCTTTGCACATATGACATGTCACGCGCCACGTAGGACGACTTCCGCCGGGATATTTCGGGACATTAAAAATATCTTTCCGGGGTTGGATTTTGTCCCGGAACGCCATGAAATAACTGATTTCTGTAGCCGTGTTCGGGGGGAATATTCCTCCGACATTTTTGGGATGTACAGAAATATTTATTTTTTCTTTATTTATTTATTCCGAAAATTCAAAATAAATAATTTTAATTCATTTATTCATTCTGAAAATTCTGAATAAATAGCTCGATGGGTTCTCTTTCACCCGGGACCCCGGCTAAATATTTTTTTTTCTCTGTTAACTTGTTCTAAACACTTAGAACAAGTGTAATAAAATTCTTGGGGGGGGGATTTTTATTCTGGAAACACCGGGATTTAGATGGTTTCCGCTCCGTTTCATCTTGGAGGGACCACTTTCAGCTTTTTTCACAATCTCACAGAAATAGATATTTTTTCATTTATCTATTTTCTGCCATTTAACCTGAAAAATCAGAACAAATACTTTCTTGTTCATTTATTTGTCCCGAAAATTCAGATTAAAGGATTTGGGGAGTTGTTTGTATCTGGGCACCCGAATAAATATTTTCTCCCTATATACTTGTTCTAAAAAGATCGAAACAAGTATTTTTTCATTGGGAAAATTATGATGAACAATTTTTAGGTTCAACAGAAGCTTAAGTGCACTGGGTGCTTGGTAGAAGGCTTCCAACTTCCAAGCATTGGCTGTGAGGTATGTGACAAATGTTATGATACTCTGCCTTTTTTCCCTCCTCTTGTTCTCCTGGACAAACATTACTTTATTTGTCCTCCTCTTCCACTGGCAGAAGGCTTCATTCCTCCTCGTCTGGTTGTCCTCCACCGGCAGAAGGTTTCCGTCCTCCTCATGTTCACACATTACTATACTCTGTTTTTCTTTTTCTTTTTGGCTCTCATCTTTGGTCTTCCTGCTGCTCCTACAATCCTACTCTAGTACGGCTGTACCAATGCTTCTCTAGTCCTCCACCTACTAGTAAGCCACAAGTTTAAGATTATGTTGATATAGTTTCTTAATTCTTCTGCTATTTTTTATGGGTTTCTTATGAATTATATTACTCTATCTTTTTTCTGTTTCCTCTGAAAATAACACTAAAGAATAGTTTTTTTATACAATATCAGTATTCAGTTATAAAAAAGTTTAATGTAAGACATTTCTTTTTCTTGAAGTATTCATCATACATTTCAGATGTTAGAAAGGCTCTGAAATTTGAAATTCCACTTCATTTACATAAACTACATGTGATTTTTTATAAGAATAACACTAAAGAATAGTTGTTTATATTGATAATCAGTAATAAAATAATAAATTTTATTTTTATGCATGAGATTATTTATGGCCTTTACTCCTTTTTTTTTTTTTTATTTCTGCTCGAATGCCTCTGCTCTTTTTTTTTTTTCAATTTTTCTGGTTTTTGATTCTTGCATTTTTTAAAATTTATTCAACTCTGCAGCTCTGCTTTCTTTTTCATTTTTCTGATTTCTGTAAACCAGATTTTTGTTCTTTATTGCCTTGAACTCTAATAGTTGGCTCATATTATGCATATGACATCAGCCTTTGAGCTACAGGTATCTCTCAATCAGATTATTTTTTATGATGCTTCTGTCTTTAGATATGACATGTATGTACCCTGAACATTAATAACCAGCACATATCATGCATAAAAAATAAAAAAAACATGAAAAAATAAACAATTTGGACTTGAGTCGCCCGATTCACCACCTAGACGGTTTGACTAGTCAGTTGGGGGGGGGGTCATTGGACTCGGACCGCCTGGTCCTTTAAAACATTGCCTCTATATAAAGAGAGGGCTGCACCCCTGCAAAAAGAAGCAACAACAAAGGGTGAGAAAAATCACTGGAAGGCCAGGAAGTGCTCACTTCACCAAGGAGAAGAAGAAAAGACAAGCTCAAAGGGGTTCAGCCCAGGGAAAAAGTGCCAAGAAGGCTGTTCCTGCCTACTGAAGGCAGGGGGTGCAAATTTGCAGTAAAACCCTGCCAATTAATTAATTGATCAAGACCCTTTTTAAGTTGTAAATTTGTTTAAATCTTGATGTGATATATTTTGTCCACAAAATATATCAAAAAGGAAGTTTTTTTAAGCTTGTGAACACATGATCACATCAATACCCTTATTTTCTGGATAAATTGCAATAGTACCCTGATTTTCTTGGAAATTGCAATAATAATCCTTCTCCTTGCACGTGTTTTGGAGCTGTAATTTCCTTCGGACTTGGCCTTGTTGACCTTGTGCTGCCGAAGTTGTTTCGTAACTTATCTTCTTCAAAGCGTTGTTCTTCCCGAACTTGTGCTTCATTGAAGGGGTTTGATGTTAACTTCATCAATAAGTCCCTGTCGGACGCAGAAAAGTTTCGTAGTTGGATTTTACATAGTGTTTGAGTTTGAGTTGATTTTTATTTACTTTACTTTGCCTCGCAGGGCATGCCAGCTTGTCTAACAGATAGAAATTAGAATCCGCGCAATGCGGAGAGAAAATTTTATGTCCAAAGAATGGACGAGTGCGCCAGTTTTAGTTTGAACTTGTTTGTTCCGCGATTTTTATTCATCAGGCGATTAGGGTAGCGTGTGCTGGACCCCTGTCTCCATCGATCGGAACCGATGTTTTGTTTACATCGAGTTAAAATTCTTTGATGTTATTTTTGCATCAGTTTTAACCCGAATACCATTGATAGCAAAGTCGAGAGGTTTCGCATTTTCTAGAAAATTGCAATGTAGTGTTTTCCCTTTTTTATCGGACAAAATAGATTTTGATTTGAAAGAGGGATTTGTTTTTGAAGTATTCCATTTTGAAAGAGAATATTTGCTTCGAGGAAATGGTTTCATTTTGAAAAAGGGTATGAATTCCTTTTGGGGGTTTGAAATATAATTTGAGAAATGAGCGGGTGTATACCCATGAAATTATTTGATATTTGAGTATATTGTGAATTTGAGGAGAGCTCCCGCATAGGCAGAGTTACCGTATAAATATATGAACATTTATTTCATGGGCATATGATCGTATTATTTTAGGAGAGAGTCTCCGTATGGACAAAGTTTCCCCATGAAATACGCACATATGCACATATATATTTGTGGACATATGGGTATGTTTTCGAATAGAACCTCCGCTTGGGCAGAGTTCCCTTTAGAAAACATATACATATGAGCACAATATTTGTGAATGTATGAGTATGTTTTTTGGTAGAACCTTCGCTTGGGCAGAGTTTTTTTTAGAGAACATATGCATATGAGCACAATATTTGTGAGCACATGAATATATTTTCGAGCAGAATCTCCGCTTGGGAAGAGTTTCCTTAGAAAACATATACATATGAGCACAAACACTTACCCTTCCCGGAGACTTGCTCGACTGGAGGGAAGAACATATGCACATAAATGCTTATACCCATGGAGACTTGCTCGACATGGAAGCATTTAGAGCACGAGAATAGAGATGTTTAAATATCTTATACCCATAGAGACTTGCTCGATATGGAAGGTATTTAAACACTAAAGAATATAATTTAATTTTTGCCCCCACAGAGACTTGCTCGATATGGGGGTATGGGTTGTATTATGATTTTTTTGAAAGCCCTCCACGGAGATTAACTCGCCATGGAGGGGGATTAAGGAGAAGTCGTTGCCGGATGGAGACGATCTCCCTTCCTTTTGCGCTTGTCGAGGGCAGATAGTTTCACACCGAGTGGAGAGAGGGCAGATACCTTCACACCGAGCGGGGATCCTTCAAGAACAAGCTATAACTTCTTTGGAAAGAGCTTTTTGCCTTTTTTTGAATTTCCTCCAGCAAAAGGGATCGAAAAGATGGGGGAAGATCCTCTGCCCCTTTTCAAATTTCAGAAGAAGGTCCCCCCCTTTTCATGGGGGTTACATGCAATATTTATAGGGGTTTCTTCCCCTTACATTTGAGGGTGGAGAGGGGTGTTTCACCCCCTTAACCGATGCATCGGTTAAGGGGAGATTCTCCTTAACATATGGGAGGTCCCATCGGTTAAGAGGGGGGGGGGGATTCCCCTTAACAGATGGGAGGTCCTCCTTAACCGATGGGAAGTTCCATCGGTTAGGGGGAGATTCCCCCCAACCGATGGGAAGTCCCATCGGTTAAGGCCTTCTCCCTTAACCGATGGACAGTCCCATCAATTAAGGGGTGTTCTCCCTTAATCGATGGGGCCTTTCATCGGTTAAGGGGGAGAAATCCCTTTGGGTACTTGTTGAACCCAGAAAAAATACCGGGATCTAAACAAGCCCCGGGCAGCAAAACCGCCCGGAAAGCTACGAGGGTTCGGGAATAAACCCCGACCCGCCCCACTCGAATACCTGAGATGAACGGGTTCAAGGTCATATTTTAAGCCGAAACAACTCGGATTGTGCACCCGAAATGTGACGTTCGAGGGTTTGTTAAGGACGGAACGTATACCCCGGGGCAAGCAAAAGTCAACGTTCGAAGGTGCGTCCGAGACCGCACATGGCGTGCACGTGTTCAAGTGGGTCAGTTGTCCTTCGCCTCCAAAAATGGAGACAAACGCACGTGGAACGGGCGAAAATGCACGTCAAATGCACACGGACGCACGTACAAGCACGCGCGCTGCACGGCCGTAAAGGAACTAACAGAAATCCTCAGAGCTCCCTCAGCTGCCTGTGGGAAATGGCCAAGGAAATGGAAGCCGGGCAGCGTGGGGCCCGCGTGCGGGTGCCACCCGCTCCGGGCCAGCGTGGGGCCTGCGCGTAGGTGTCCACCCGCGCCGGACCAGCGCGGGTGTCCACTCGTGTCGGGCCAGCGTGGGGCCCGCACGTGGGTGCCACCTGCGCCGGACCAGCGCGGGTGTCCATCCGCACTGGACCAGCAGCTGGTCTGGCGCCCCTGGCCACTGTGTAGGGCCCACCCGCGTGGTCTGGCGCCTCTGGTGGTTTGGCGCCCCTGGTGGTTTGGCGGCCCTGGTGGTCCGGCGCCCCTGGATCGCTCCACCCGCGCCGGGCCATCCACCTGCGCCGGTACCACCTGCCAATGCCCCTATAAATAGAGGAGTAGGGCCTTCATTCCGGCCCCCCGGATCCTCCTGGAAAGAAGCTGAGCGCACTCCTTGCTCCACTCTCGCTCTCGTTCCCCCGGCGTTTGAAGGAGACTCACCTGAGCTCCCCGTGAAGCTTCCGTCTGTTCGCACGTACGCCGGGCCCCAGTGCTTCGTCCGTGCCAAGACACCGTAGGTCATTATATAAGACCCGGTATTTTATGTACAAGTCCTCCGGTGTTTTAAAATAACCCGCGTCGAGGCATGTTATGTAAACGCCTAATGGAGGCACAAACACCCCATTGAGGAAGTAAATACAAATGTCGTGATGTGTAAACGCCCAATGGAGGCACAAACACCCCATTGAGGACGTAAATACAAATATCATGATGTGTAAACGCCCAATGAAGGCACAAACACCCCGTTGCGGACATAAACTTATGTCACCATGTGAACGCCCGACGGAGGCACAAAAACCCCGTCGTGGATGTAAATGTAAATGACATCGTTATGTAAACGTTCAATGGAGGTATAAATACCCCGTTAAAGGCGTAAATGTAAATGCCATGATTACATGCAAATATATGTGTGGAAATTTACTTGTCGTCTATTTCCTTTAAATCTCGGCATAAGGTCTTTTAACAAATATACCGCATCGAAGGTATTCGAGTTTTACTCGATGTAAATGAAACACCAACTCCGGTTGGTGGGGAACGGTCCAGTACACGACCACTCCAATCGCCTGAGAACACGAACGCGCGTGGAAAATAAATATAAAATTCGAGGGCTTAGGGTTTACACCCAATGTCCCTCACAAAACAAATCTCTTTGTCTGTTTCTTGTAAACAGTCTGGCACGCCCAAACGCAAAAACTCCGAGGCGTACGTCTATGCGTCGAGAGGAGTAAAAAAAAAGATGCAAAAAAAAAGATAAGATAAAGAAAAAAAGAAGATGGAGAAAAAATTTCGCGTTCCACAATCTGGCACGCCCGGTGGGACTATTCCTACCTTCCATGCATATGTAAAAAGACTTTATGCTGAAATAGGATATATGATGACTAACATCCACACTGCAGGTACAAGGAGCTGTAGCCGGCGTCAAAAGCCCGTCTCCACCTGCAACCTCAATCGAAGCAATGGCAGCGGTCACATATGGCCCACTCGTCGTTGCCAGCCACGCCAAGTGTGGCTACCTTACGACGTCGATTGTGTTCGGCGACTTCCCTGCCGTGGTCGGATCCCCCTATTTCTTAGGGGTGGTCCCCGCCGTCCAAGCAATGCCAACGGCGTCGCCAAAAGCTACAACACCTAGGGGCACCAAGCCCCGCTCAAGTCAAGGCCAAGTCTTCTCGGTAAGTACTGTCTCTTGCGTCGCAGTCCCTAGAAAACGGGGGCAGCTCCAGGGATGCAGGGGCAGCAAGCCCCGGGCGATCGTCTCCAACTCCGACAAGACCGTGCTAGTCGGGGACATTCACGTCAGGCTCGATGGAGGCGAGCCGATCCTGTCGCGGAACAAAAGCGTCCCCACTGTGGCGACCTCCAACAAATTCGCTCCCCTCCAGGGGATGCGCCCAGAAAAGCGGGACTCCCCAAAGGGAGCCCGATAGGGGCAGACGTCCAGCTCAGCACCCCAACAGCCTCGCAAAATGAGGCAAATGTGGGTCACCAAGTAGGAGGCCCGCCAAATCAAACAAGAAAGAGCTGGGCAACCCGCCAAAGACCCCAAGAAGGCAACACCTGAGCGAGAAAAAGCTCGGGACCCCGAACCTCCTCGTCCTCGCGGACAGAAAAGGAGGGGCGTCTATCGAAAGCCCAACTTCGTCTCCGCCCGAGCTGAACCTGCTCCAGGAGAAGACGCAAGTTGTACCGAAGCTTCCGCACCTCGAGTCTCAGTCTTCGAAAGGCTGGGCACCTTAGTCTTCAGCAGGCTGGGGTCGATACTCTGCCCAAGCACATAGAAGCCCAAGAAGCGGAGGGTGCAACGAACGTCCGAAGAAGGTGGAGGCATGAAGATCTTCACCTGCTACGCTTCCAGTAGGAACGTGGCTGGACCATCTGGCGTTCCCGCTGGTCTGGCCAGGGTTGACGAACCCGGCCAAGAAGGCGAAGCTGTCGTCTGGTATACCCAGAATCCCGCCAGAAGACCTCTACAAGGTCAGCAGGGCGGTCAAGCTGGACCCTTGAACCAGGGGCAAGTCCTCGAGCCTCCGCTCGAACATGACCAAAGGCCACTCCCAGACTAGATCCAGAGAGACCTCGAAGGAGGGGAAGAAGATGAAGTTGCGAGTCTCCACCTTGGGGATCAACAACTTCCGGCGGATGGAGAATAAGCCGAAGTGTTTCTCATGCCGCCGACCAGAGCTGCCTTCCAGGCCATGACGGACGATGCCAAGTACGACTTCATACAACGCTGGCAAGCTGAAATGGCCAACCTCCTGATGGAACGGGGGCAGCCGGCGGGGGCAAATGCGCCACGTCGCCAGGTGCCGATGGCAAACCAAAATGCTCGGAGAAGACACCAACAAGGCAACTTGCCCGATGTCCCACAAGTAGCTGCGGCCAACGATTATACCGTCGATCTGGTCCAACAGCCGCGCATAGGCATAAATTCCCAGGCCTCCGTAGCTGAAGATATTGTGGCCTAGCGGCGGATGATCGAAAAGATCGTGGATGACCGCTTCGCTCAACGAGGTGAGGGGACCGCCACTGTGGATCTATATAGTGTGCCATATCCCGTTCACCATCAATTTAAAAGCTGCCACCGGCTTGCCCCAAGGCCCCGAAGTTGTAGAAGTTCGACGGGCAAGGCTCGCCAAATGAGCACCTGGCCTACTATATAACGGCCATGGGAGAGTTAGCATTCGATAAATCATACCTCCTCCGTTACTTTTCAACGTCCTTGACGGGTACCGCCGTCCAATGGTATTCAAGGTTGAGGCCCAACTCCATTGTCGATTAGGCCGACCTCCAGAAGAAATTCATCGACCTCTTTCAGACGGCCGAAAGAAAAGTGTCTCTTGCAGAGTTGTGCTCCCTCAAGCAAAGGAAAGGAGAAATGACACTTGACTTTATCAAGCGGTGGCGTGACTTCAGCATGAGGTGCGACAATCCCCCGACGCAAGAAGATGCCATAACCATCTGTCAGCGGGGCCTAGCAGCCGAAGTAAGTGAAAAGCTGTTGGGTACAAATATCAAAGGCTTTGACCAGCTCAATGCGGTTGTTGCAGAGATCGAAATGTTCTTCGCCGACAACCCGGTGCAGGTTCTGTCCAGGGGCAAGCCAAATAAGGAGCGCGCGGCTGGCAAAGAAGTCAACGCTGTGGACTTCACCCCGCAAGGCAAGGGGAAGAAGATTGCGGTCGCCAGTGTTCCAAGCAAAAAGGTGGAAGAAAGACTACCTCCAACGTCATTGCCTCAACGTATGAGAACGCCTTACTCCTTCAAAAAGGAGCACACAGGGAAGCTCTTCAAGCTGTGCGTGGAGAATGACTTGATCAGGCTTTCGGGGCCCAAAAGACCAGTTGAAGCGGATAAGGTGGATGAGCCGAATTATTGCCTATATCATCGCATGCTAGGGCACTCTATCGAGAATTGCTATGTCTTCAAAAATGAAGTATAGAAGTCGATCCAGAGTCGCCTCATTTCGATGCAAGGCAACTTGGTCAATCCTCCACAGCCCCATGTTTGGGATCCATCAAAGTAATCTGCCAACGTTATCCATGTCAATATGGACGGACCCAGCGTTTAAGGAGTGGGGTCACGTGACCCCACTCAATTTTTTTTTATTTGAAATGACCATATAAATTAGAAATTTTAGGAGTTTTTATATAAGAGGTGACCCCACTGAATTGTCTAAGTGGGTCACTCCTTATGTATAATATATTTATTTATAATATATATAATATATTATTTATATAAATATTAAAAAATAATTTAAGTGACCCCACTGAATAAAATTTTATTATCCGTCCCTGCATGTCGATGCGCCGATCCCTGAGGCAGAGAACCCCGAAGCAAATCCACGGCAAGGTTCAAGAACCCGGGGATCGGGATCGGATCGGTCGGCCCCAAACCGATTCGACCGGCCGATCCCGACCCCGGCTCGGCCGAGCCAAGCCAAGCCCGACCGAGTCTGGCCGAGCTAAAGGGGCTGGATCGGCCCCCACAAAAAAATTAAAAACAAAATTAGAAAAATATGAAAAAATAGGAAAAATATAAACATTGTATTTATAAACTGAAATACATGAAAAAATAGGACATAATACATCATTGGTACTGAGGAAAAGTAATAAAATTATATTTATTAGAATCGCACATTATATTGGGTGGACATAAGGTTTACATAATCTGTCCAAGATATATAATGTTGGTAATATGCCTCATATTGAGTCAAATATTGACTATATGCATCCGTGTTCACATTTATGATAGTAATTGGTGTGTATCCAGATATTTCAGGCACTTGATATGAGCCATATGACTTATATGAGTCATGTGAATGCGAATCAGACTCAGTGGATTGTGCATATGCTCTGCCTCCGGTGTAATACGATGCATCCGGGTATTGAGGATATGTCAAGTAGCCTTCCTGCCCTTGGTAGTATCCTTCAGTGGAAGCATAAGATGATGTATTTGAGGCTTGCTCCATGGTCTCAAACTCCATCCGTAGCTTTTCTTGACGCTCCCACTCCTCTTGCATCATCTTCTTCTTCATTAACCAATTCCGTCTATGAGGAATGAAGTTGGGATTGTATCCCGAATCTTCGGATGCTTGTCGGCCTTGGCCTTGGCCTTGCCCTTGGAATTTGGATGCCACTTTCTTCCCCTTCCGTGCATATTGTTGACTTGAGGTTTGTGCTTCCCTCCCTTGTGACGGGGACTGTGACTTATGACGGACGTGGAACGAGACTCGAGACTTCATATGTTCCAAGATATATCGACGCCATTTTTTATTTTACTATGTATTTTTATTTGTAATGGAGTCTGATTTGGTTACGTAGAATTAAATGTGTAATTTGAATGTAAGTGGGACAGGTTTGGTATTTGTTATGTTTTAGGGATATTTTGGTCTATGAAGAGATGTGCACACTAGGGTTTTAGAGGACTTGGCCTATAAATACTCTTATATGTAGCCTTTTGAAACGATGGAATAGAATGGAAGAAATCGGAGTTGCCTCTGTGTGGTTCTCTCTCTCTCTCTAACCCTTCCTCTCTCTCTCCCTGTCGTCCCGTCCCCTTCCCCCTTCGTCTGCGTGCTGTTCTCCCCCCTCCCCCTTTCATCCGGTTTCTCTCCGCCCCGGTGCAATCCCTGCTCTCCCTCCCTCTCTTCCTCCTCCCTGGTCTTCGTTCCGCATCAACTTGGTATCAGAGCCCAACCACGATCCCACGCCTTCGTCAACGGCATCTTGCCCACCCTCACTGTCCTCTCTCATCTCTGATCTTTGTTCTCTCTTTCCCCCTCCCGATTCTCTCTCTCTGCTTCTCGGGAGACCCACCCCCCAGCGCCGGCTTTCCCCGCGATCCCCGCTCCTTGTTCTCCCCCTCTCAACTCCCTGCCCCCCCTGCGCGAACCTCCCTGTTTCCCCTCCCCGCAGTCCCTTTTGCAAACCCCCCCCCCCACTGTACGCCCTTCCACCCTGTCCCGGAGTCCCCTCGCCGGAGTCGTTCCCCGCGGCCCCCACAGCCGCGCTTGCGGGCCTCTGCCCACGCCTTGCGCGCCGGACCACCCCCCTCCCGTCTTCGCCCTGTACCAGCTTCGCCGGCCGGCCGCTCCGCCAGCAACTCCTTCGCGCCGGTCGTCGGAAGCCGCTGGGTGCCCCTGCTCAGTCGCGGTGAGCCGCCCAATCGCCGGGATCTCCCACCACCACCGTGCCCTCGCGAGCAGTCCGGGCGTCCTGGGCCGCTCCTTCGCTGAGCCCTCCCCTGTGCCGGGCTAGCTGCGCCACCATCCTCGCCGCGCAGGGCATCCAGCCACCTCGCCATCGCCTTCGCGCCCAGCTCCTCAGTGCCGTTCGCACCGGAGCTCGCCTCCGCGACCAGTCCGTCGCATCGGGTCCCCGCGGGTCGCCCTGTCACCCCACGACACCGTTCGACCCCCCCCCCCCCTCCCGATCACGACACCCAGCGACCTCGTCCCGCATCATTTGGGAACTCCCTATTCGAGCTTGGCCTGCGACGACTGGAGTCAGACAGCTTTGTCTCGCATCAGTTTGGGTCAACCTGTTTGACCCCCGGTTCGGCTTGCTACAGTGCACGAGGCCTCCCCACCGCGGCGGCCGCACCCCGACCAGGCCCCAGCTGGACGCCCGCGAGCCCCACGCCGCGCTCGCCCGCCTGCGCGCGCGCCTGCGCCCGTGTGCCCCTATGCCCGTGCTTGCCTGCCTGCACGCCCGCGCGCACCCCTGCAGCAACGCCCGCCTGCACGTCCGCCTGTGTGCTCGCGTGCATGCCCACCCACGCACTCGGGTGCGCCCCGCACAGCACCTGCCAACGCAACTGAAAAGCACAGTGAGATCTTGAATTTTATATTTGATATGATTCCCCTTCCAATCATATTCACAACATCACTGCCAAATGGAGAATGTGCCGAGATTGATTTTATTGATATGGCATATGGAAATTGGGTTTCACCTCACATTGTCGAGTCCCTATCAAAAATTGGAGAAATAATTTTTGAAGGTGATCAAGTATTTGTGGAATTTCATAAGGTTTTCGGCACAACCACTTATTTTGATGGAGCTTGGTGTTATATCGGCACAATGACAGCAACATGTATTATACTGGGAAGACAATGGCTAGAAGAAAGGCATGCTATCATTGATTTGAAACGACAAACTTGTACGTTGAGCCCGAGTCATTTACAAGACAAGTTTGTTTTTCATAATGCACTGTTGTCTCTTCCTAAAGTACAGATTGGACAACATGGTTCTGAATGTCAACCCATGCAAAAGGTTGTCTACGAAGCTGATCCCGCACTAGCCGAAGAGTATTATGCAGAGGTTGAGTCTAAGATGTTTGAAACACATGACAGTCTCTTAGTAGTAGAAGATGAATCGACGACAGAAGATGTAGCTGGGGATGTGGTTGAAGAGTCAAAGGATGTTCCAATTGTTGGTCCACCGTCTGCTGTGGTTGACTTCGAATTTACTCTCGAGGATTTTGATGTGGTCTGGTTAGATTTTTGTGAGGCGCGCTTTAGTCGACAGTTCGAGATTTCTGATATTATGAGTCGTACGGTGTATTTCACTCCAGTTTTGGCGTATATCCTCCTCCTACTTCGACACTTTAAAATTCGAAGGCGAATTTTTTCGAAGTGGGGGAGAATGACGGGGACCGTGACTCATGACGGACGTGGAACGAGACTCGAGACTTCATATGTTCCGAGATATATCGACGCCATTTTTTATTTTACTATGTATTTTTATTTGTAATGGAGTCTGATTTGGTTACGTAGAATTAAATGTGTAATTTTGAATGTAAGTGGGACAGGTTTGGTATTTTGTTATGTTTTAGGGATATTTTGGTCTATGAAGAGATGTGCACAGTAGGGTTTTAGGGGACTTGGCCTATAAATACTCTTATATGTAGCCTTTTAAAACGATGGAATAGAATGGAAGAAATCGCAGTTGCCTCTGTGTGGTTCTCTCTCTCTCTAACCCTTCCTCTCTCTCTCCCTGTCGTCCCGTCCCCTTCCCCCTTCGTCTGCATGCTGTTCTCCCCCTCCCCCTTTCATCCGGTTTCTCTCCGCCCCGGTGCGATCCCTGCTCTCCCTCCCTCTCTTCCTCCTCCCTGGTCTTCGTTCCGCATCACCTTGCCTACTCCCATTGTGCTCATCTTGAGTAGCATGGGTGAAGTCTTCCTCTCCGGTGAATACAATAGGGTTTGGTGGCGGTGCCGGTGGCTGTACACTGCTGACATCTCCTCCATGATCGGATCCCTCACTAGGAGTACTTGTCTTCGATGTGGAGTCATTAGAAGTTTGGTATACAAGATTATCGCTTGGCTCCGGTGTTTCATCATCTACATCTTCCTCGGTTGTCTCCAAGTCTGCAATGCTAATGCCATGTTTCTTGCTCCTTCCTCTTGCACCCACTGTCTTCTTTTGGCGTTTAGGGGCTGGAGGAGTTTCAAACTCCGGAAGCAAAGGCACATCATCAAGCTCACCTAAATGAGACATAAGCATGTTAACATGAGAAATAAAAAATTTATAAATTATAATGCCATGTTGTATGTACATTGTAAAGGCCATCTACCTTCAGCCCATGCACGATCATGCGGGTCGAACTCTGGTTCAACCGAAGTGGTTGCATTTATCCATGCATGGAGTGGATGTTCCTCCTTAAAAACTTCTTCTATATCTATTGTCTCGGATACTGCTGCGTCAGCTTGTTGTTGGCCCGAGGCTCTATATTTTTCTCTATCTTGAACTTGTTTGATTAATTAGAGATTTTTAAGCTTTAATCTCATGTTGCAGTGGCAAAATACCAACTTCTCAAGACGTGTAGACTTCAAGCGGTTTTTTTTGCTTTGTATGGATCAAGCCAAATGTGCTCCAGTTCCTCTCACACCCTGTGGCAAACGTTGTTTGGCTTAACACCCGAATAGCTATATATGCTAAGTCTTCATATCCATAAGTTCTTCCATGAACCAACCACCAATCCGCTGTAAATGAAGCATGTATAGTGTTTTAGAAAATATAAGTAGAACCAACTCATTCCAGAGGCAAATAAATATGATGAGTAACTTCTAACGTGGACTCAAAATCTGAGCAGCTCTTTGAGCCGCGTTAGTACTAAAGTGGTAGAGTTGAAGTCTATAATCATGCATTTGTTTGCATGCTATGATTGCCCTATTCTCATTGTCTAGCATGCGTTTGATTATATTTTTTGCCCCAATCAACACTTCGGAGGCATTGTCATAGTTCTCATTCCTCCCATCAGTCCTATATATGTATTGGGGGTTGAAGAAATGCCCTACATGTAGAAGAAAAATGTTAAAACATGATATGATTCCTTAAAATTATAAATAATATGTAATCACAATTCACAAGAGTTGAAGTGTTATGCTTACATGCAGCATGAAGATCATGATGCAATGTGTGCTTCCATCGTCGATTTATGATTTCCCACCACTTGCATACGTTGTTTTGTTGTTCATTTGGATAAGCTCCTTTGCTCGATCCATAGCCTCGTACAAGTAGCCCATCTCGGATCTCTTCTCCCCATCTACCGCCCTTAAGACTCGAACAAGCAGTTCTACTACATTCAAAACATTTTGGACCCCTTCCAAAATGGCTTTGATTGAATAATGTCGGTCACCTTTTTTCCCTTCTCCTTCACCCGTGTAGGAGCATGTCGGGACATATAGTTCTCCCACTCTTCAGATGCTACCATCCTAATAAGGTTGCTACGTTGCCCATTTATGGTATCCAATGCAATATATTGGGATGCAAACCTTGTAGGTGCTGGCCGAAGCAACTCCCGTCCATGTGTATGCGTCCTCATGATGTCCAATATGTTGTTGTGATTGTAGATGAATGTGGTTACAAATCTTGCGTTGTTGACCACATTTTCAACCATTGGATCTTCACAAATATCTTCTAGCATTAGGTCAATGCAGTGCGCGGAGCAAGG
Organism: Colocasia esculenta; assembly: GCA_014218235.1. NCBI lineage: Eukaryota > Viridiplantae > Streptophyta > Magnoliopsida > Alismatales > Araceae > Colocasia > Colocasia esculenta. The sequence goes on along the minus strand of CM024754.1, from coordinate 197,263,029 downwards.
AACCCAATACAAGTGTTCCCTTTTGTCCATTAGTTTTTGGCCCGCCAACTTGAAAGCCGCTGCATTGTCAGTTATCACTTGGACTATTTTTTTCTCTCCGATCTCCTCCACCATGTTGTCCATCAACTGAAATAGGTAGTCCGCATTCTTCACCTTGCCTGAAGCGTCTACTGACTTCCAAAAAACAGTCCCTGCTTTGCTGTAGATTAAGAAGTTTATCATACTTCTTCGTGTAATGCCTGAACAATTCCATAAGAAAAATTAAAACCTATGTGTTATTAATTAATAACAATTAATTGACCAAACACTACACTTGTAGTTGTACATACCTGTCCATCCATCGCACATTAACGTGCAACCATATTCATCCCATATGCGTTCAAAAGTGGAAACATATGCCTTCATATCTTCAACCTCCATGTCCAAGTACTTGTTGTAGATTTCATATGAAGTAGGGCCTTCTACCCCTTTGCCCACTTCACCAATAGTCTCGATCATTGACTCATAATATGGTCCTTTTGCTGCATTAGCCGGTATGCTGTTGATGAAGAACCATCTTGACGTCGCTCTCCCTATCTTCTCCTTGCATATTTTCAAATTTTTGAAGGCTGCAGAAATGGATGGTTGCTTCTCCCTCCGCCTAGTGAGAAATGGGTCCAATGATCCCACTCTAGGAACTCCGTCTCTAGGGATATCTACTAGAACCTCAGGTATATTTGTACTCATTCCAGCACTTGAACTCCCTTGTCCGCTACTCCCATGGCCACTGAAGCGCGCGACATTGTTGACTGTGCATTTTCGTTGTCCAGAGTTCCTCGCACAAGTCAATATGCGCACTTCCTCTAAACTATCTCACAAACATAAAATCATAAAGAAGAACTAGCACAACGGTGGGAACAAGTCATATCTACGGAGAGGCAGAATAGAGCTTGAATTAAACTACTTAGACTTGAAATCTCTATCGACAGTGCATTAAAAATGAATGTGTAAACAGCACCGACTAAATCACTCACAATCTTGATGGATCAAATTTAATAAAGGAACAAGTTGAATTGAAATAAAAATAGAAATGAAATCAATGTACCCTCACAGTTGAGGAATCAAACCGGTAGACAGAAAGTTTAACTAGAAACCAACGAACCAATTTACCCCTACAGCTCAGGGGATGAGACAGAAAATAAGAATAGAAATTAATTGTTACTAAAATTGAATCCACATGGTATTACTAAAGGACAGGAAATGGAACACAATTTTAACTCTGGATCAATCTCTCACCAACCCAACACAGAAGCACAGACGAAAATAGACAAATCAACATAGAAAGAAATGTGGAAATCGAATTGCTCTTGGATCTCTCTCCCAGCTCTCCCAACTCTGCTTACAAAAGACATAAAACTAAGAAATGTTCAAACCACTTACAGAAGCAAAGAAAGTAATTCTCCCAACCCAACCGTTGATTCTCCTAAAGAAAAACTTGAATTAAAGGAGATGAACAATAAATCCGAACTCCCTCCTGCTCTGCTGAATGAAAGACAAATGCATTCCACATAGACTCCAATCCACAGCAGAGAAAAATACAGAAAAAAATGGCAAACTATAATTTTCTGAAAATTCCTACTCGCCCACCCCTTTACAGGAAGAACAGAAGAACAAATTAAGAAATCCTCAAATCGAACTAGCCCCTCCCTGCTCTGATAAAACAGAAAATACAAGAAATGAAACCTAGAAATTCTAAGAAATTCCAACCAGTCAACCCTCCCCAGGTCTGAACAACGAGCCTTTCCAGATGCTGAAAAGAAAATTATAGAAGAAAATGGAAGAAAAATTCCACGACTCTCACTCTCTAACCCCCTGCTCTACTGAAATGAAGAATACCGAAATAAATTTGACAGAGCAGAAATCCCCAACAGCTTAACTAGGCAACCCCAAACATCTGAGCAGAGCAGAAAGAAGAAAACTTAAGAAAACCCCCCAAGAATAGCAGAAGCATTGGAATCTCTTACAGAAAAAAAAATTGAAATAAGCACTTCAGATTGATCTCTTAAACACAGAAGAAATGAAATTAGCAAATAAGAAAAGAACGAAACCATTGCCCCGGGATCATCCTCCAGGCAGCCAAATCCCTCCTACAGATGCTCAAAGAGAAATCACAGAAAATAAACTAAAAATTTCCACATGCGTAGCCTCTCAACTATGGAAGAACAGGAAAGAACTAAGAAATCCTAAAAATGTTGAACTCCCTACAGATGTTTGAAGGAAAAATATAAAAACTAAAAACCCCAAAAGTTCTGATCTGCGAAGCCCCCTCCATCGGAGGACCTTGGGGTCCTTTTATAGGCACCCGGGCCTTGGGGGCGCCTCTGCTTCCTGTCCAGATCACACACACCTCGCCGCCACCTCAGCAAACACGAGATCCGGCCTTCTCAGCTTGACACGAGCTCAGCACGACCAGGGTCTGCATCATCTCACACACCGGCCACACACGCACCAGATCTGGCCTCCATCGCACTGCATCCCCTGCTCTGCTCAGTCTGCACAGCACCAGCACAAGCGCCACCTCAGCAGCTTCATCCCATCGCCTGCGTCGCACGCCTCCAACCGCCCCGGCCGCATCGCGCCTGCTTCAGCTGGTCCGCTTGCACACACCCGGTCGCGCACAGGAGTTCCTCCACGCCAGCTGCTTCCTGGTTCAGCCGCGCCTTCACACCAGGGCGCTTCCGGGTCCGGTCAACCCAGCACCGCGCCACCTCAGCCAGATCTGGCCGCCTTCGGCCCTGGCCGCATATCCGGCCCAGCATCGCCATCGCCTGGGCATACCCCATCTCCCATGGCATGCCTACATCGCACACAGCCGCTTGGCCCAGGCACCCAGCCAGCGCTCCACACGCCCTAGCCGCCTCCACCTGGCCGCCCAGCCACTGCACCTTGGCGCCTGGCACAGCTGCACCAGACAGCCCAAATCGCCAAAGCTCTTCTACCCATTAGCTGCCAAGCACACATGACTGGGCGCTTCACGAAGCTTCTCCCCATTTGTGGATGAGGCCTAAAAAAATAGAAATAGGTAAATAAGAGAACATGATATCGGCAATTTTTTAAAAAAATGGTGAGATGGGAATGGGGTTGTGGCATGATATGATTGGGTGTGACTATTATTTATTTAATGGGGTGGGGTGGGTTATGTAAAATTTTGATTTATTAATGTTTGTAATAATTAAAAGATGCTTATAAGAATCAAAGTTTTATGTACAATGTGTTTGTAAAAAGAAAAATACTTTTTATTAATCAAATTATTCATAAAAAATGTTTGATTTTATTAAATGAATGAAAATTATGTATTCTACCAAAACTAATAAGCTCTAAAACCTATTTAGGGTTGTAATGAAAATTAAACTCAAAATATATGTTATTTATAGACAACAGATGTCTAAACTCAACTATATATATGAGATTTAACACTAAAAAATTTACAATTATCAGTCAATACCTTGACCTAGGTGATGACCAATACGTCGGAGATAGTCCTCTTCTGCAAAAGACCTTCGACTTACTTGCGATGCCCGACAAAATTGTTCTCTAATATGAGATAGAAATAGAATGATATAATTTAAAAAAACTTGTTGGTGATGTTATATATTGAAATGTATAAATTATAATGAGGGTGTTTGAACTTTGAAGTTTGAAGCTTGAAATAAATGTTCCAAAACTAAGTTAACTAATTACTAACCTTCATCATCATCAAGATCAATTGTTTGTCTCCCTCTTGATAAATCCACAGACCTTCAAGGAGGGGCTGATAGTTCTTCTCGGATTTCTTGGCGTCTTCTACTAATGTTTGCTTTGGATGTCTCTTTCTCCTTCATATATTGGCAAAATTGTATTCGAACTTCAGCAGAAACTCTCGAACATGGTGCCACCTCACCTTTAATTTCCGCTAGATGTTGTTTCAAACGCCATACGCCGCCCTATAAGACCCGGTTACAATACTTGCATTGGACCTTCCTTCGAGCCATGTCCACAACGGTACTATGAGCCCAAGCGGGATCGGCGCTGGGAGGGTTGCTTGAAGATTGGGGAGTCGGAGCAGCACCACCTTCGGCGGCCATCACTTAGAACACAAAAAAAGAAGTTAAATAATAAACAAACAAAAATTAAATATATTTTTTTTTGTGGCTGAGAGAGAGGGAGATCAATCGCAGCCAAGAGTTCGGGCCGAGAGTGTGTGTGAGAGAGCCCGAAGAGTCAAAGACGAAGAGCAAGAGCGTGAAAGATGAGATTGCCTCGTAATAGTGCAAAAGAGCGCCCGAGAAAGAGAGAGAGAATGCCCAAAAATTGGTAGGAGGGGAGGAGAACTCAACACTTGAGTTTGGAGCATAATGGGGGCCTTTGGGGGGTTTATATAGACCCCCAAGGCCTCCAAAGGCCAAAAATAGCCGTTTCTGGCCGTTGGGGAGCGCCCCCCAACGGCTAGAAACGACTAGTTTTTTGAACTAGCCGTTGAGCCGGATCGGTCCGATCCGGCCCGATCCGCGGCGGATCGGGCCGGGCTCGGCGAGCCCGCCGAGCCCAGCTGAGCCGGGCCGATCCGCGCGCAGGGACCGGATGGGTTACCCCGGCTCGGATCGGGAGGGTCAAAACCGAGCCGACTCGGCCGATCCGATCCCGATCCGGCTGAGTTTTTGATCCTTGATCCACGGGACTCTCAGTCCACAAATGGGTGTGAGAATCCTCATTCCCCTGGACAGAGATCATTGTCGGAGGCAGTGCAAAACCTTGAAAGGCAGGTTCAATCACTGCGGCACGGTCAGCGCCAGACGCTGATATACTTGAGGAGCATGCACGAAAGCCTGACCTCCCTCCAACAAAGACTCTCGGCGCCCGCAACTACGCCTACGCCCTGGACCCGTCCTCCATGCGGGGGATGGATCTCGGAGGAGTCCTCAAGCCCGTCCGATGATGAAATCGTCGGAAGGTTATATTCCTTTCCGCGCCATCGGATGCTGGCACTCTATCGTACTTGCCTGCGAGCAGGGCTATTAGGTTGCCAACCGCCAACAAGCATCCCGCCAAATTACTGCATATATCACCAGGATGCGGGACATGACCTGGAGGACTGCTACGTCTTCAAAGACAAGGTTGAAGCATGGGTCAACCAAGGGGTCATCAACCTAAGCAACGCCTGCGTCGACCCGCTGCAGGCTCACATTCGCGAATGGACAGACCATTCAGCCGACATTGTCACACACACTGTCAACGTCATCGACCCGCCGGAAGTCTATACGCCGGTGGCTTTCACCTTCCCGGATCCGGAAATGATAGAAGCTGGTTCCTTCAGTGAAGCCCCCGCCCTGTGGTATCCAGGGTGGCGAATTTCCCACCAGAATTGCTTCGCGACTGGAAATATTGGGAAGATCCTCGAGAAGCTTCTGCAGCAAGGCACCGTGATAGCGTACAAGCCGCCGCCGACATACACCGAAAGGGAGTTAAAGCACCCCATGTATTGTCAGTTCCACGCCATGCTGCTGCATCCTATGGACAAATGCCCAATCATCCGAGATTGGATCGAGTCCCTCATTCAGAAGGGGAAGATCGACCCGGAAGGCAATTCCATGGTCCTGATGAGAGCCATGGAAGCAGCCCAGCGGGAATTTGAGCAAAGTGACTACATGCAAGGTTCAAAAACCCAGGAATCGGGATCGGATCGGCCAGCCCCAAATCGATCGGACTGGCCGATCCCAACCCCGGTTCGGCCGAGCCGGGCCGAGCCCTACCGAGTCTGGTCGAGCTAAAGGGGCTGGATCGGCCCCCTTAAAAATTTGAAAAAAAATTAGAAAAAATATGAAAAAATAGGAAAAATATAACATTGTATTTATGAACTGAAATACATGAAAAAATAGGACATAATACATCATTGGTACTGAGGAAAAGTAATAAAATTATATTTATTGGAATCGCACATTATATTGTCTGGACATAAGGTTTACATAATCTGTCCAAGACATATAATGTTGGTAATATGCCTCATATTGAGTCAAATATTGACTATATGCATCCATGTTCGCATATATGATAGTAATTGGTGTGTATCCAGGTATTTCAGGCACTTGATATGAGCCATATGACTTATATGAGTCATGTGAAAGCGAATCGGACTTAGTGGATTGTGCATATGCTCCGCCTCCGGTGTAATACGATGCATCCGGGTATTGAGGATATGCTAAGTAGCCTCCTTGCCCTTGGTAGTATCCTTCAGTGGAAGCATAAGATGATGTATCTGAGGTTTGTTCCATGGTCTCAAACTCCATCCTTAGTTTTTCTTGACGCTCCCACTCCTCTTGCATCTTCTTCTTCTTCATTAACCAATTCCGTCTATGCGGAATGAAGTTGGGATTGTATCTCAAATCTTCGGATGCTTGTCGGCCTTGGCCTTGCCCTTGGAATTGAGATGCCACTTTCTTCCCCTTCCGTGCATATTGTTGACTTGAGGTTTGTGCTTCCCTCCCTTGCCTACTCCCATGGTGCTGATCTTGAGTAGCATGGGTGAAGTCTTCCTCTCCAGTGAATACAATAGGATTTGGTGGCGGTGCCAGTGGCAGTACACTGCTGACATCTCCTCCATGATCGGAGCCCTCACTAGGAGTACTTGTCTTCGATGTGGAGTCATTAGAAGTTTGGTATACAACATTATCACTTGGTTCTGGTGTTTCATCATCATTATCTTCCTCGATTGTCTCCAAGTCTGCAATGCTAATTCCATGTTTCTTGCTCCTTACTCTTGCACTTGCACCCACTATCTTCTTTTGGCGTTTAGGGCCTGGGGGAGTTTCAAACTCCGGAAGCAAAGGCACATCATCAAGCTCACCTAAATGAGACATAAACATGTTAACATAAGAAATAAAAATTTATAAATTATAATGCCATGTTGTATGTACATTGTAAAGGTCATCTACCTTCAGCCCGTGCACGATCATGCGGGTCAAACTCCGGTTCAACCGAAGTGGTTGCATTTACCCATGCATGGAGTGGATGTTCCTCCTCAAAAACTTCTTCTATATCTATTGTCTCGGATGCTGCTGCTTCAGCTGCTTGCTGGCCCGAGACTCTACATTTTTCTCTATCTTGAACTTGTTTGATTAATTGGAGATTTTTAAGCTTCAATCTTATGTTGTAGTGGCAAAATACCAACTTCTCAAGACGTGCAGACTTCAAGCGGTTTCTTTGCTTTGTGTGGATCAAGCCAAATGTGCTCCAGTTCCTCTCACACTCTGTGGCAGACGTTGTTTGGCTTAACACCCGAATAGCTACATATGCTAAGTCTTCATGTCCATAAGTTCTTCCATGATCCAACTACCAATCCGCTGTAAATGAAGCATATATAGTGTTTTAGAAAATAGAAGTAGAACCAACTCATTTCAGAGGCAAATAAATATGATAAGTAACTTCTAACCTGGACTCAAAATCTGAGCAGCTCTTTGTGCCGTGCTAGTACCAAAGTGGTAGAGTTGAAGTCTATAATCATGCATTTGTTTGCATGCTATGATTGTCCTATCCTCATTGTGTAGCATGCGTTTGATTACATTTTTTGCCCCAATCAACACTTCGGAGGCATTGTCATAGTTCTCGTTCCTCCCATCAGTCCTATACATGTATTGGGGGTTGAAGAAATGCCCTACATATAGAAGAAAAATGTTAAAACAAGATATGATTCCTTAAAATTATAAATAATATGTAATCACAATTCACAAGAGTTGAAGTGTTATGCTTACATGCAGTATGAAGATCATGATGCAATGTGTGCTCCCATCGTCGATCTATGATTTCCCACCACCTGGCATATGTCGTTTTGTTGTTCATTTGGATAAGTTCCTTTGCTCGATCTATAGCCTTGTACAAGTAGCCCATCTCGGATCTCCTCTCCCCATCTACCGCCCTTAAGACTCGAACAAGCGGTTCTACTACATTCAAAACATTTTGGACCCCCTTCCAAAATGGCTTTGATTGAATAATGTCGGTCACCTTCTTTCCCTTCTCCTTCACCCGTGTAGGAGCATGTCGGGACATATAGTTCTCCCACTCTTCAGATGCTACCATCCTAATAAGGTTGCTACGTTGCCCATTTATGCTATCCAATGCAATATATTGGTATGCAAACCTTGTAGGTGCTGGCCGAAGCAAGTCCCGTCTATGTGTATGCATCCTCATGATGTCCAATATGTTGTTGTGATTGCAGATGAATGTGGTTATAAATCTTGTATTGTTGACCACATTTTCCACCATTGGATCTTCACAAATATCTTCTAGCATTAGGTCAATGCAGTGCGCGGAGCAAGGAACCCAATACAAGTGTTCCCTTTTGTCCATTAGTTTTTGGCCCGCCAACTTGAAAGCCGCTGTATTGTCAGTTACCACTTGGACTATTCTTTTCTCTCCGATCTCCTCCACTATGTTGTCCATCAACTGAAATAGGTAGTCCGCATTCTTCACCTTGCCAGAAGCGTCTACCGACTTCCAAAAAACAGTCCCTGCTTTGCAGTAGATTAAGAAGTTTATCATACTTCTTCGTGTAATGCCTGCACAATTCCATAAGAAAAATTAAAACCTGTGTTATTAATTAATAACAATTAACTGACCAAACACTACAGTTGTACTTGTACATACCTGTCCATCCATCGCACATTAACGTGCAACCATATTCATCCCATATGCGTTCAAAAGTGGAAACATATGCCTTCATATCTTCAACCTCCATTTCCAAGTACTTGTTGTAGGTTTCATATGAAATAGGGCCTTCTACCCCTTTGCCCACTTCACCGATAGTCTCGATCATTGACTCATAATATGGTCCTTTTGCTGCATTAGCCGGTATGCTGTTGAAGAAGAACCATCTTGACGTCGCTCTTCCTATCTTCTGCTTGCATATTTTCAAATTCTTGAAGGCTGCAGAAATGGATGGTTGCTTCTCCCTCCGCCTGGTGAGAAATAGGTCCAATGGTCCCACTCTAGGATCTCCGTCTCTAGGGATATCTACTGGAACCTCAGGTATATTTGTACTCATTCCACCACTTGAACTCCCGTGTCCACTACTCCCATGGCCACTACCTTGACCTAGGTGGTGACCAGTACGTCGGAGATAGTCCTCTTCCACAAAAGACCTTCGACTTGCTTGCGATGCCCGACGAAATTGTTCTATAATATGTGATAGAATGATAGATAATGTAGAAAAACTTGTTGACGGTGTTATACATTGAAATGTATAAATTATAATGAGGGTTTTTGAACTAAAGTTACTAAACTAAGTTAACTAACCTTCTTCATCGTCATCAAGATCAATTGTTTGCCTCCCTCTTGATAAATGTATCTCATCCACGGACCTTCGAGGAGGGGCAGACAACTCTTCTTGGATTTCTTGCCGTCTTCTAGTAATGTTTGCTTTGGATGTCTCTTTCTCCTTCATGTATTGGCAAAATTGTATTCGAACTTCAGCAGGAACTCTCGAACATGGTGCCACCTCACCTTTAATTCCCGCTAGATGTTGTTTCAAACGCCATACGCCGCCCGATAAGACCCGGTTACAATACTTGCATTAGACCTTCCTTCGAGCCATGTCCACAATGCATGGAAGGCAGGATCGGAATCGGGATCGGGATCGACCAGGCTCGATCCGATCCTGGATCGGATCGGATCGCAAGATCCCAAGGATCCAAGGGAAGTCTGGCCGATCCTGGATTGGCCAGTTTATAAAATGGTTTTTTTTGGGAAAAAAATCAGGAAAAAACAGAAACAAACAGCAAAAATGAGGGAAAATCTGATAAATTGAAAGAACTAATATTTGCATAAAAAACCAATCATACATGCATTCATAATATATGAAACATAAGATTTTGTGTATTATTACTACTATAATAATACAAGAAAAGTATAAAATATTAAAGACTTAGTGTATTATTGACCTGAATACCATTTAAGTAAATGTTAAAATTTGTAGTTTCATTTATTTAAGATATTACATGTAAATAAGAAAATATCCCCCATTTGAATCCAATAAAAATATCAAAAAATCACATCTCTTACTAATAAAAAGTCAACTCTCCCATCCAAGAAGAAAATCGTAATTTTTGTGATTTTATCAAAGTAGCAACTTTCTAATCTCTCATAATTTGACATATTTAAAATTTTATAATTCAAATAAGTCTAATAAAATACTAAAAATCTAAAGTCCAACAAAAAAAAAAATCAAACGTGCGTATGACTTCTCCAAGAAGCCGCTCTCCTACTGACAATACTAAGTCTACTTGAGACCTCTTAAGATTTAGTCAAACTAAGCTATCATCACCCAAACTCATGAATGTCATGAGTTGGGTAATGGTAGCTCAATTTGACCAAATCTTGAGAGGTTTGGATGATGATAACTTAAGTTTGACCAAATCTTGAGAGGTCTCAAGCAGACTAAGTGTTGTCAGTAGGAGAGTGGCTCCATTGGAGAAGTCACATGCACGTTTGACTTTTTTTACCGGACTTTGAATTTTTAGTGTTTCATGTGGTTTATTTGAATTATCAAATTTTTAGATAAGCTAAATTATAAGATATTAGAAAGTTAGCATTTCGCTAAAATCATCAAAATCGCGATTTTCTTCTTCGATGGGAGAGTTGACTTTTTATTAGTAAGAGATATGATTTTTTGATATTTTTATTAGATTCAAATAGGGGGTACTTCCTTATTTACATGTAATATCTTAAGTAAATGAAACTACAAATACTAACATTTATTTAAATGATATTCAAGTAAATAAGGGGATCCTGACAACCCTGCCTGAAGAGGGTCCTGAAGGTAGCCTGAGGGATCGACCTGGATCGGCCTGGAATCGGTCGATCCTTGCTTGATCCAGTCGATCCAACTCGATTCTGGCCAATCCAGCTGGAAGTTTGCCGATTCAGGGACTTCCCCCCCAGAATCGGATCCATAGCCCTCGATCCGATCCAGGATCGACCGATTCTGGGTCGATCCTGGCGATTTTGCCTTCCATGCCACAATGGTACCATTAGCCCAAGCGGGATCGACGCTGGGAGGGTTGCTTGAAGATTGGGGAGCCGGAGCAGCACCACCTTCGGCGGCCATCACTTAGAACACAAAAAAAGAAGTTAAATAATAAACAACAAAAATATAAAAAAAAATTTTTGCGGCTGAGAGAGAGGGAGATCAATCGCAGCCAAGAGTTCGGGCCGAGAGTGAGTGTGAGAGAGTCCGAAGAGTCGAAGACGAAGAGTAAGAGCGTGAAAGATGAGATCGCCTTGCAATAGTGCAAAAGAGCGCTCGAGAGAGAGAGAGAGAGAGAATGCCCAAAAATTGGTAGGAGGGGAGGAGAACTCAACACTTAAGTTTGGAGCATAATGGGGGCCTTTGGGGGGTTTATATAGACCCCCAAGGCCTCCAAAGGCCAAAAATAGCCGTTTCTGGCCGTTGGCCCAACGGCTAGAAACGACTAGTTTTTTAAACTAGCCGTTGTACCGGATCGGCCTGATCCGCGGCGGATCGGGCCGGGCTCGGCGAGCCCGCCGAGCCTGGACGATCCGCGTGCCAGGTGCAGTTGGGTTACCCCGGCTCGGATTGGGAGGGCCAAAATCGAGCTGACTCGGCCGATCCGATCCCGATCCGGCCGAGTTTTTGAACCTTGACTACATGTACTTCAAGAACCTCAAAGCCCCTGAAGTTGATGAACAGGGGTGGCTCATATCGGCGACGCGGCCTACAGCCAACATTGAAAGCCCGGCCGAAGAAGTTCAGTAGCAACCGCCTCAGCGAAAGAAGGGGTCTCGACGACATCAAGTCACCTCTCCTCGTGAACAAATTGCAGAAGGCACGAGCCTGGGGCTACACTTCGAAGACATATTCCTGAAGGAGGAGCCCACCTCGATATACAATCAAGAGGTCCGCATTCGACCTGGGCGCTCCCAGCCTGCCTTCAAGCAAGGCAACACAATCGACCCCAACTAGAGCCTCCGCGGCCACTGGGGCGGCAATATGAAGACTGCAGGGGTAAGAAGCCGGTGAGGGAGCCAGCCGCCTAAGAGCCAAGCCCCTACTGGGCCGAATTCCAAGAGTTGTCGCCTGAAATAATTGAGTAGACAATCGATTCCACCTTCCAACACCAGCTGGATGAAACCGGTTGGACCACGGTGGCTTCCAGAATGCACCTCCCACTGACGTTCCCTAAAAGGGGAGGGTCACATGGTCGCTCCGGTCGGGAGAATACTTCTCGATCCGCTGCACAAGCAAAGGACCTGTCGCCACTAGAAGTAGCGCAATCAAAAAAACAAGAGAAGAACAGGCAAAAGAACATGAAAAGACGCCTGAAGAAGCAAGCTGAGCAGGCAGCGGCAACGACGGCCCTGCTGGAACTGACTCCGCTCCAGAAGCTGCAAAAGCTCATCGATGAATTGGAGGAATATATTTCCTCCAAGCCCACCTGGGGAGTCCCGTTGGACAAATATATCCTTTGGGAAGAGATGGAGCGCAAAATGAGGCTCAAAAGCTGGCTCCACCAAATGCTGCAAAGGGCGCAAGAGGGCGAGAAGCTGCCCCTGCCAGAAGAACTGGCCATCTTCTTCAAGGAGGATGAAATTACTGTCGAGAAGCTAGAGGAAACGCTGAAGGACTTCTCATGCAATATGGTGTCGATACCGCCTCCTGTAAGCTTGCAGTCGCCGGTTGACAAGACCCCTGTGGCGACATATAAACGCCTCAACCGAGGCAGAGGAAAGGGTCGTGGACGAGGAAAGAAGTCCACCTTACCCCCCGATGAGAAGTCAAGTTTGCCCGGCCTCCGATGAGGAAGAAGAAGAAGAGCCAATTGGCCCGCTCCACCTGAAAAGAACAAAGATGAGGCTCCCGCCCCAGAAGAAGGCTTCTTAACCCCTTTGTTCAAAGAAAGATCGGACGAACAGGCGGGGATACGGCGGAGCGACAAGTCTGGGCAGTCGCTAGAATCTTTGGTAGACATGCTCCCGCCATTGGATCAGCTCCGTGCTCGGGCTGACCGCAAAATCATTCAACATATGAAGCGGTTCCCTACCAACGTCACCATATGGGACGCCATTGCCTGGAGCAAGGAGCTAAGGGCGACTCTCATCAAAATACTGCAAGAGCCTGAGGTCTATGAAGCTGATGTGACCGAACTCCAAGCTCAAGCCCTGGAAGCATTGGCGGCGGAGGTGACATTCTCTGATAATGTATATGCAAGGAAAAATCAATGGGCACGAGCTCAACCGAATCCTGGTTGACCTTGGGGCATCGATTAATATCATGCCCCTCAAGACTTTCAAGTCTCTATACCTCATGCCCTACTTGCAAAGGGTAAATGATATCAGAATCTCTGGGTTCAATCAGAACTCCGAAAACGACTTGGGAAAGGTGGAAGTGTAGCTGGGCCTCGCCACCAAGGTTGTATTCTACATCATCAATGCAAACACGTCCTACAAGGCGCTCTTGGGAAGACCCTGGCTGCATGAAAATCGGGTCATCCCTCAACTCTCCACCAATGCATAAAATATGTCAAGGAGGGAGAGCAACATATAGTCTTCGCCGACCGGGCTCCTTTCCGCCCAAATAAATGTAATCTGGCGGATGTCCAGCTATATTTCGGCGAGCCCTTGGGCTAATCATCGACCACACCCAAAGGCAAAGGAAAACAAGATGCCGGTGTAAGCCAAGGAAAGAAAGACAAGGACGAGGAGGAGCTGTTCACTGTCAACAAAGACCTCCTCGAAATCCACCGACTTGCTCGTCTTGTCGAGTCCACCGAACCAGGGCCCAGCTGCCCGGAATGGTGGAAAGTGAATTATGAAGCAAATGCCATCGGTGAGGCCATCAGCCAAAGCATCTCCTTGCCCCTGACGTACATGTAGCTGCCCTTTCATAGGGAGGAGCACAGGGTGGAACGACTAAAAAAGTTCATTATCACCCATTATAGAAGTGATAGTCTCGAGAAGGGCGAGGCGCCGAAGTCGATAATCTTCTACAAAGGGGACCCGCTCCCATATAGGCCCCTCGAAGTCGACTTCGGCTGAAGTCAAATCACTCAAGTTGCTCTTGAGCTTGTCTAAGAAATGGACATGTCCGAACGTATCAAGAAATTGTGCCAGAAGCATAAGATCGTGCAAGTGCAGGATCCCTCTCGGCGGGAATACTTCCACCAACTCTGGTACCCAAAGCAACTCCGAGGGCAACCCCCCTACTTTGCAAAAGACACTCGGGGATTGGGTTATGGTCAGAAGATGGACTGTGAAGCCTACTTTACAGTCAACACCGTCGAGCTCGTACCCCTGTCCGATCACTGCCATGCCGACGGACAACCTCCTTCCTCCATGACAAAGCCGCAAGAAGGAGAAGCAAATTTTGTCCTCACAAACGAAGCACCACGCCAAGAAGCTCCTCAAAACGAGGAGATACAATTCTGGCCGGTGACTGAAGAGGGCTTCAAATACTATGACGTCCACGTCGCCGACTCTGATGAAGAAAAAGATTTCATCGAATTGCAGTCGGCACCCCGCGAACTTGAAGACGGCGGGCAAGCTACCGTGGACGAACTGGTTGAACTCAACCTCGGGGGACCAGGAGAACCCTGGCCGATCTTCGTCAGCGCCCTCCTCAATGAACATGAGAGACAGTCATATCGACAACTCCTGCTCGAGTTCAAGGACTGTTTCGCATGGACATACAAAGAAATGTCGGGCCTCGACCCTTCTGTGGCTAAGCACGAGCTGTCTATACTCCCTGCAGCGAAGCTGATCAAACAGGCCCAAAGGCGTATGCGCTACGAGTTGGAGCTGAAAGTAAATGCCGAGGTGGACAGACTCCTCGAAGTTAACTTCACCGAGCCTTGCATCTACCTAATGTGGCTTGCTAATATAGTGCCGATATAAAAGAAGAATGGCCAGGTCCGGATCTGTATCGATTACAGGGACTTGAATAAAGCCTGTCCGAAGGACGACTTTCCGGTCCTGATCATTGAGACAATGGTCGATATGACCACGGGACACGAAGCACTATCCTTCATGGACGGATCGTCGGGCTACAATCAAATTCGTATGGCTCCCAAAGATAAGGACCATACTGCCTTTAGGTCCCCCAAAGGGGTCTACAATTACAAAAGAATGCCCTTCAGCCTGAAAAATACTGGAGCCACCTATCAAAGGGCCATGACCAAATTTTTTGGCGAAATGCTCCACAGCTTGGTCGAGTGCTATGTTGACGACCTAGTCGTCAAGACCAAAAAGCGAGAAGACCATCTGGGCGATTTACGCCAGGTTTTTGAAAGGCTTCGCCAACATCAACTGAAGATGATCCAATGAAGTGCGCCTTCGGCGTTTCGAGCGGCAAATTCCTCGGCTTCATTGTCAAATACCGCAGGATAGAAATTGATCCCGTCAAAATCAAAGCCATCAGAGAACTGCCGCCACTGAAGACCCTGACGGAGCTGAAGTCACTCCAAGGAAGGCTGGCCTATATAAGACGGTTCATCTCCAATCTCTCGGGCAGATGCGCTCCCTTCAGCAAATTAATGAAGAAAGGAGCCCCATTCATATGGGACCGAGAATGCCAAGATACTTTTGAAGAAATCAAGGAGTATCTCCTCACGCCCCCCGTACTGGGAGCCCCGGTGAAAGGAAAGCCGCTCATCCTCTATATTGCGGCCATGGAAACATCACTGGGAGTGCTCTTGGCGCAGACAAATGAGGAAGGCAAAGAGCAGCCGCTATACTACCTCAGCCGAATGCTGGTGGGCCCAGAGCACCGCTACTCCTCTGTGGAGAAAGTATGCCTCGCGCTGATATTCACCGTCAAGAAATTACGGCATTATCTATTGGCCCACCAAGTCAGCCTCATCTCGAGGATGGACCCGCTAAAAGCATTCCTCACCCAACCTGTGTTGTCAGGAAGGATGGGAAAGTGGGCCCTACTCCTTATGGAGTTTGATATTACCTTCGTCCCAAGAAAAGCAATCAAGGGACAAGGCATGGTTGACTTTCTGGCGGCACATCCGCTCCCGACAGGCTCTCCCCTCGAGTTCAAACTTCCCGAGGAGGAAACGCTCTTGCTCCCTCAAGGGGAAGGAAGTCAACAAGAAGAACCTCCAGCTCAAGAGAGCGGAAATACTCTTGCCATAGAGCTACCACATTGGGAGCTGTACTTTGACGGCGCTTCTCGGGTGCTCAAGCAAACTGACGGCACCACAACTTATACCTCTGGAGCGGGTATTGTTCTAGTGACTCCACAAGGGGGAATCCTTCACAACTCATGCGCCCTCATGAAGCCATTGACCAACAATCAAGCTGAATATGAAGCATTGATCGTGGGACTTCAACTGGCCGTCGAAATGGGCGTCAAACGGAGACTCGCAGTTGGTCATCCGTCAAGTGCTGGGGGATTACGATGGTCGGAAACAAGAACTGATCCCCTATCATGCCAAAGTAATGAAGCTTCGCAAGAGGTTTTACCTATTCGAAATCGGGCATGTTCCTCGGAGCCAAAACTCTCAAGCCGACGCACTAGCCAAATTGGCGTCTGCTTTAAAGCTTCCTCCTGAAGGAGAATTGGGTATAACCGTCCACCAAAGGAAGCTGATGCCCAGCGTCCTCGAAGATAGTTCTGACCCAGAAATTGTAGAGGTCAACACCCTCGAAGAGGAAGCTAGCCAAGAAGAAGACTGGCGCCAGCCGATCATCCAAGTAAAGAACGGTTGGCTGCCCTCAGGAAGGGTTGAAAGAGTCCAGCTGCTGCAGCGGGCCATGTCCTATCAAATGATCGGGGACCAATTGTATCGACTTGTCCATGAAAAAGACAAGTTTATCCTCCTAAGCTGTCTCTCCGCCAAGAAAGCCAAAGTGATTATGCACGAAGTCCACTCTGGACTGTGCGGGGCCCATCAAGTGGGAGAGAAAATGAAAATCAACATCAAGCTAAAAGGTTTCTTCTGGCCAACCATGTACACGGATTGCGTCCAGTATGCCCGCGCGTGTCATCATTGCCAAGTCTTCAGTTCGGTGCCGAGAAAGCCGCCGAATGAATTGCATCCAACTACCCCCATATGACCCTTTGCGGAGTGGGGAATGGATATCGTCCCACCATCCTCCGGCGACCACAGATTCATCTTGGCGGCCATCGACTATTTCTCTCGATGGGCAGAAGCAATTCCCCTCCGGGAGGTGACCGGGGTAGCCGTTGCTAAATTCGTCAAGCAACACTTAATTTACAGGTTCGGCACCCCTCACCGGATCGTATCAGATAATGGTACGCCCTTCAAAAATAAAACCATATATGCGTTGGCGGCCAAATTCCATATAGACTGGAAGACGTCAACTGTCTACAACCTGCAAGCCAACGGTCTGGCGGAAGCCTTCAACAAGACCCTCTGCAAACTGCTTGTCAAGATAGTCTGCAACCGCAAACGCGACTGGGGGGAGAAAATACATGAAGCACTCTGGGCATATCGAACGGTCTACAGAACCCCCACTGGGTGCTCCCCCTTCTCTTTGGTGTACGGAGCTGAAGCCATGCTCCCCATCGAAGTTGAAATGTCCTCCTACAGGGTAGCCGTCCATACCGGTCTTCAACCCGAGGAGCGACAAGAAATTGAAAGAAGGTTGGAGGAATTGTCCGACTTGGAAGGCAAAAGATTGGAAGCCTACAAACACCTCCAATCTTACCAAGCCCGCATGACTCGAGCCTATGACAAGCTAGTCAGGCCTCGTGCCTTTAAGGAAGGCGACCTCGTCATGGTGAAGCAAAGAGAAGTCATGGCAGGCAAATCAAGTGGCAAACTCCAGCCAAATTGGCGTGGGCCATATGTGGTCGCTAGAGTGTATGAAGGCGGAGGATATATGCTGGCAACACATACTGACGACTGCCCTTTCCCGCCACTAAATGGCAAGCACTTGAAAATGTATTATGCCCCCGAACATGAATTTCGGGGGCAACCGCCCTCTGATTCCCCCATGTCTGAATCAGGCTAAAATTGGGCACACGCGCCTATGTCAAAAGAAGAAAAAAAAAAAGAGAAGAAAAAGGGACTAAAAATAGAGATGTCCCGGCAGACTTGGCCACTCCCCAAAAGGAGTGTCCAAGGGTAAAAAAGCCTAAAAAATCCGGTTGGGGTGAAAACCCGAGAGGGCACCCCAAGCAAAAATGGATATCCCCTCGGTGTGAAAACCCGAAAGGGCGCCAAGGTTGGTAAAAAAATATATATATATTCTCTCCTTTATGAATTAATTTTTCCTTGGTTAGCAAACCATCGTGGTCGACCAAGTCAAAATCCTTAGCCAGTAAACCAAAATGGTAGGCTATACCATTTCCTTGGTCAACAAACTATCGTGGTCGACCGAGTCAAATCCTTAGCTAGCAAACCAAAATGGTAGGCTAAAACTCCTTCTTGGTTAGCAAACCATGATGGTCGACCGAATCAAATCCTTAGCCAGCAAACTAAAATGGTAGGCTAAAACTCCTCCTTAGCTAGCAAACCAAAAGGTGGTAGGCTAAAACTCTTTCTTGGTCAGCAAACCATGATGGTCGACCAGGTCAAATCCTTAGCCAACAAATCAAAATGGTAGGCTAAAACTCCTTCTTGGTCAACAAACTTCCATGGTCGACCGAGTCAAATCTGGGAGGCCAAGTCCAAAATCCTTTAGCCAGCAAACCCGAAAGGTCGGCTATACCCTGTTTGGTCAACAAACCATGGTGGTCGACCGAGTCAAAATCCTTTAGCCAGCAAACCCCAAAAGGTCGGCTATACCCTCCTTGGTCAGCAAATCGCCATGGTCGACCAGGTCAAATCCTTAGCCAGCAAAACAAAATGGTAGGCTAAAACTCCTCCTTAGCCAGCAAACCAAAAGGTGGTAGGCTAAAACACCTTCTTGGTCAGCAAACCATGATGGTCGACCAGGTCAAATCTTTAGCCAGCAAATCAAAATGGTAGGCTAAAACTCCTTCTTGGTCAGTAAACCGCCTTGGTCGACCGAGTCAAATCCTTGGCCAATAAACCACCTTGGGAGGCCAAGTCCAAAATCCTTTAGCCAGCAAACCCCAAAAGGTTGGCTATACCCTGCTTGGCCAGCAAACTATGGTGGTCGATCGAGTCAAAATCCTTTAGCCAGCAAACCCCAAAAGGTCGGCTATACCCTCCTTGGTCAGCAAACCGCCATGGTCGACCAGGTCAAATCCTTAGCCAGTAAGCCAAAATGGTAGGCTAAAACTCCCCCTTAGCCAGCAAACCAAAAGGTGGTGGGCTAAAACTCCTTCTTGGCTAGCAAACCATCATGGTCGGCCAAGTCAAATCCTTAGCCAGCAAACTGAAATGGTAGGCTAACCCATACCTCTTTGGCCATTAAACCACAAAAGGTCGGCCCAAATCATAACCCTCTTAGCCAACAAACCGTCCTGGCCGGCTAAGTCATGCCCTATCAGCCGACAAACCTCCGCGGTAGGTTGTACTTCCCCTAGCCAGCAAACCAAAATGGTAGGCTAACCCAACTCCTTTAGCCAGCAAACCATAATGGTAGGCTAAATTCGTACGACAAATCCTCTAACCCCAGGTTCCGTAGTCCCGCTCGGAGCCCCAAGAAAAAAAAGAAAGGAAGGCCCCATAAATTTGGTGAGGCAGTGTGAACCACTGCCTGGATGATCAAACATCACGTACCAATGCTCGCTATTCTCACGGGCTGAACTGATTAAAGGCCCAAAAATGTGGTGGGTAGAATTTAAAAGGGAGAAAGATTTGTGCCTTTTTATTATATTTTTAATATATTTTTACATTTTTTATTAAATGGACATAACGTGTCATATGAATTATGAGAGATATCTAAAATACATTAAAATGTAATAAAAAGGTGTAACAAAATTTTCTCTTTAAAAAGACATCCGCATAGCAGCCGTTTGATCTTGGGGCTCCCATCGAGGAACACAAAAATAAAGAAGAGTAACAAGTAAGAGAGTTGCATTTGGTGAATTCTTTCCTTTTTTTATATAAACAAAATATTCATTTTTACTGAAGAATCCATGCATCTAATTAAGGGCATATTTGTATAATCAGATTCTAGATTCGATGGTTCAAAGAAATGAAAAAAACAAGGGAAGTGTGTGGAATTCCAATGGGCTCAAGTGATCTTTTTGAAACGCTTGTCAATGATCGAATTGTATAGATATGAAGTGTTGTAAACATAATATATGTAATAGGGTATTATTCCATAGTTGCCTTCTAATTGTCGGAACACCTATTAATGTTCCATACTTATAATAGAAAAACATTAATCCAATGTTTGCATCCTGCATTAAAATACATTCACACTTCCTGTAAAAAATATATTCACGCATCCACACATAATATAAAAGGTGAGCCACCACCCAGGCTTGCTGGATTAAATAAAAATGAGTCACCACCCAGGCTCGCAGGATTAAATAAAAATGAGCCACCACTCAAGCTCGCTGGATTAAATAAAAATGAGCCACCACTCTGGCTCGCTGGATTAAATAAAGATGAGCCCCCACCCAGGCTCGCTGGATTTTACCTGAACAAAAAGCCTCAAAAGATGAAAGCAACTAGCTCGATCTTCGCATGTGTTCCAAACAAAACTGTCATCATATTTTACAACAAAAAAAAATATTAATAAAAAGATGGGTAAGCCAACACAATTTATTTAAATACATAACACAACATTTCACATTCTTTTGACAATATCATGACAAGTCTGGCATGCATATTGGCTATTCATCAACTTTGAATGGGGAATCATTAGTTTTTTATACTAATATATGGTATGCTCCAGGAAGGAAGATGGCAAGGATTTAGCACATGAGAATCTTAGCCCCAATCACAGAGCTAACTTGGAGATCTCAAGTTAATCCTGCCATCCACATAGAAACAGCAGTTGCAAAGTAGATATGGCACACATGTTTTGATAGCATCATACAGACATGTTTTTATAGCATAAACTAGATATGGCAGCAAAAAGTAAAATAGTACAGAACCTTGGTGACCATGTTTACATGTAAAAAATTTATTGCCAGGTACCAAAATTTATTGCATGAGATTTACATTTTGTCAAATTTATTGACTTTTTTGAACACTTTAAAATTTTCTGTACTGTTAAAACGATTTAAATGTTATGTTTTGAATTAAATTGTGAAGTTATGGAAATTAACTGCATGTTTAAGATTTGAAACATGTGTTTATTGATGACAGTTAACAAAATAGTATAAAAATGTGTTATTTAAATCTGTCTTTATTTAAACATATTATAAAAAATTCAAAATAGATTTTTATTCAAATCAGAGATATAGCTTCATACGTTTTATGAATCAAACCAAATACTTAATATTCACATAAACATACATAAAAGCATTATATCATAAATCTGACATAAAATTCAAGCCACGCAAACCAATCAGATTTTATTTATCATGCTTACATCTTTATCTGATTATACAGTTCTAGAAAACAAAACAAAATGAAGACATGCATGTTATAAGAATTTCTGCAAACTATCTTACCTTAATTTTCAGTAAATGCTCCAACACTTTAGCAACTAAACCAAATGCCAAAATCTACAATTAGACCTTTGGAACCATCCTGCTAAGCAACAACTCCTGCTGCTGCAAAGACCCAATGAGCTCTCCTCTTGGAAGTCATAAGAGACCCTCCAAGACTGCAGCCAACCCACCCCCAACTGTCCCCTGCTCCCCCATCCCCCCCCTCGACCGGCGCGCCCCTCCTCCTCTACTCCGTGATGCCAGTCGGGGTGCAGAGCCTGGTGGCGGAAGGGGAGAACGTCATCGCCTGCCACGCGCAGCTGTACCCATATGCAGTGTTCTTCTGCCACGGAGGGGCAGACGCCACCAAAGTCTACAAGGTGAAGCTCGTCGGGGAGGACGGCGGCAGGGAATGGCCGTTTGCCACACCAAAACCTCGGGGTGGCACCCCAAGCAAATAGATCTTCCCGCGAAGGTTGCCCGAGCTCTGATAAATAGAGCTTGGGGCGGCGCGTCCTCAGAAAGGACTGAAGCGGGACTCGGCCTGCCTAACAGCTCGGCGTGCCAGGGAATTTGATCTTACGAGCTCGTTATATTCCTCGGGGGATGCCACCTGGTCGAGGACGCCTTTCGGGCCGAGCCCCTGAGTATCAGCGCGGTGCCGACTTACCTCCGCTCTGGGCAGTTCGGATCACTCGGCTTGGTTCCAAGTTCGGCGGATGAACACTTCCTGACGAGCCAAATCGCCGAGTAATTGACCCGTCGGTTAAAAGATGTGACCAGATCTTAGTGGATGTTAGTAAAAGTGCCAAGGGAAGACCTAAAATGAGATGGCACGATGTTATTAAGGACATTGCTTCTTGGGTTTAAACATGATTATAGCGCTTGATAGACATCTTTGGTAGAACAAGATTCATGTAGCCCCAAATAATGGGATAAGGCTCTGATGATGACGACAATGATGATGATGATCTATAGTTTACTATTGTGCATTGACTAGATAATAGGGGATTCTAAAGGTAAAAAAGTGGCACTACTATTTACCTCTTGCCAGTGATTTACTTGTAAACACCTATCAGCTGCCTTTATGGTCCCATAGATTTATGTGTTGTCACAGATGTTCGTCATTTGAATGCATTGATGCTGGTCTTTTGCATAATATGAAGTATCGATATCATGAAGGGCTGCATTTGCTTCTAGATTCTTATCATTAGTGAAACATTTAACTCTTTGCCAAGTCATGTGCCTCAGTCACATCTTTATCACATATCATAATAAGGGCAAAATGCACAGTAGGGAATAGGAAACCCATCTGTTTTGAATTCTCAAACAAACTATTTACAGTAGTAGCCAAGGAATGTTAACAAGTGGGTATTCTGCACTGGTGTTCTGATATCCAAGAACTTATGAACTACTTACGTATTGAGACGTGCACATGGTAATGCCCATTTGATCATATCCTCGGGTCCTGTCCTGCCAACTGCGTTCCTTTTTATTCAGAAAATAAGAAGTTCCGTTTTTTCGTTCTGTAATTTTTTATTCATCTTAAGGTATGTGCTAAAGATGTGCCTGGGAATTACACCTAATAATGCTTGACTTATGTGAGAAAGCTTAAGCATCCTATTACATTTTTGCAGTGGCATGTCTTGTTAGTTGAGCACCTCGTGTCGATCTCAGTATCCCCAGAGACATTCATCAGAGGAGTTGCTGGTATGCCCCCAAACATTTATTGTCATTTCTCTTGGATGTGTCTTTTCTGTTGGATAGTTTCTTGGAGGATGTGCTGTGGAGGTGGATTGGAATATCATCATTTCATTTCATAATGTTTGGAAAGTTTATTTTTTTTTATCAATCTTTCTGTAGGCAATTTCTTGGAACATATTTCTTGTCCCTTGGTTTGTTATCTTAGTTTAAATCTCCATCTCAAAATTAGCTTGCTTGTTGATTTAAGTTGCAAGAAAAGGAAGGAGCACTAGCTTTTGGGGAATATCAGGACATCTTGGCGTGGCTTAAAAAAGGAAAGCAAGAGCTGAAAAATTATAAAAGTTACCCTGGTTAGTGTATTCTCCTGAATTTCTATTGTTCTCATCAACTTTTCATTAATTCTCCGATCAAAACATGGGAATTGGTGGGGTTCCTGCAAAAAGTGAAGAGAGAGTACATCTCACTGGGATGTTGGAATCAAGATTCTATTACCTATATGCTTTTAGAATACCAAGAGTAAATCCACATTTTCCCACTCAGAATCAAGCCAGAAGCTCTCAGCTGATTCCATCCCAGGAGGTAACATCCTGCCTTGCGAACTGGTGGTCCATTTATTGCTGCTGTTACAATAGTAGAATCATGTGTATTGTAAACACAACACAGCTCAAAAGGTGAATTTTCAAGTGCATATTTGAAGATTAGTTCGGAGGTGTCCGATCCCAATTGTCAAAGCTTGTTATAAACTATTTCTTAGAAAGGCATGGATGTCATAATGGGTGAGTTGGTGCCTCGAAGAAGTTGTTATAGCGCTCAATGGTGTCTTGTGGAACCTCTCGCTCATCTATATCCTGTTAATTCCTAATGTGAATAGGTTATGCTTCAATTGTCTCTGTGAACCATAACAACATGTATCAAACTTTTAAGCCCCGGTGAGTTACATAATCTTGTAATCATCTTGTTTGAATTGCTTTCATACTTTATGAGTTAATAATAATCTAAAGGAGCTCCCATGATTTTCTGCAGCCGAAGGCACAAGAAACTCTTGTTTGGACCAGGCAGAGTTGCAGATCTTGGAACAAACAATCTTCAATACATATTAGGAAACTGATCGCATGCCCAATATTAAGAGGGTGGTTCTAGATTTTTCAACTTATTATATTGCAATGGTGTGCAATTGACGGGAAATGAAGGGTGGCTAAATCGAAGTCTTTATTATGGTTTATTTGGCCTATTAAAAGATTCAATTGTTGTAACTTCATTTGGCTTTACAAATTTCTAAGGTCGTTAAAATAATTAAGTTTAAGTCTTTTAGATTTTTAAGTATGTATGAAAAGTCTCTTTGTTTTGAAGTCTATATATAGAGTCTTGTAACTAAAGATGAAGGAATAGAGGAAAAGAAAATTTGAGTTCTTATGAGTTTTTTTTGATAATAAAATTTGTGTTTGGGTGTGAAGACTCCGGACGATAAGTTACAGGGTGGTATCTGGTATCTGCTAAAGGGATTTCGGTGACTTTCTCTCTCTTCGTCACCCTCTTTTCTCTCTCTGGCCCACATCAGCTAGTCTCTTTCAATTACCTTTTGCCTTACTGTTGCTGTCTGCAGAAATGGATGTGCCATAGAGCGAAGAAACGTCGAGCCAAAACGCACGCCTGAACTATTACTCATCTATGCACTATATGGTTTTAAAACCTATTTCAATCGCAACTCGGTGTTGCCCAATACGGCAGTGTCAGTTCGGACGTCCGGTCAAATCATTTGTTCAGGCAATGAACATTTCTCTTCAAATCGTTATCGCGGAGTGAAAGAAGTTTATTTCTAATTAATGTCCCCGCTCACTGTGGAAGTGGCAAAGGAATGTGTAAAGAATGGACCAGTTCAGTGGCAAGACTCCACTGCTGTTGGAAAACTCAGCAGCTATCCCTTGAATCCCTGCACCCCATTTGCTATGCTCGTGCGAAGAGATCATATCGTTAAAATGTGGATTCATGGCTTCATAGTTTGGGCCACGTCAACTTGTTTAATTTCGAAAGCTTCATGTTTCTCATAGAAAAACCCGCGGGTGGGGGATGGGGAATCCTAAAACATCTCATTGTTTCTGTACAGGTTTGTTCCTCCTGTAACATAAGCTATTTCATTGAGCAGCATCCCTAAGACATCCTATTAATGCCGGCCACGCCTTGGGTAAGCTCGGTTGGCTATCTGAAGAACTGGGTTTATGAGACTTGGCGCAAAATGATATGCTCAGGAGAACAAGCGAGTCTTCTGAAGTTGTGAAGAAATTTTTTTTCCTTGAATTAATCAAATTGTCATGACAAAAGAAGCTATGGCGATTCCCACCTTTGGTGTTGAATGAACACAAACGTTACAATGCAAGGGAGGTGGAGAAGCAGCAGCAGGAGAAGGGCGCCCATAACCTGAGCAAATTACTTGGAGATATCTCTGTCAGATCTAACCCCGTCAGAAGGATCCATGTATCTCCAAATAAAACCCAGGGTGCTGCCCATAATGTTCATGATCACAGCCGATATTGCGCAGGGCAAAGCAACAAGGGGAGATGTGAAATGGGAGGTTGCCAGGACAACACCTAACGAGGAGTTCTGCATCCCCACCTGAGCAGCAGCCAACAAAGAACCAAGTGTAAGTAGCACTATAATGACAGGTCCACATAAGAAGAAAAAAGTAATTTTGAAATTTCTAACTAGATAATTGATTTGTCCATTCTGACGAGCACACAATGCCAACTTGTTCTGCATAATGCCCATTGTGGAGGGGGTTTTGAACACATGCCTTCACAGGCCATAGTGGTGCAACTTTTACCATTGTACATTGGGTGGTTCTGGTAAACGAATATTCAGAGAAATCTTCGGCGTCAATGGAAAACTGCATAAAGGGTAGCTGCTGTTGCAAAGAAATATGATCTCAGGTTGTAACGTGTCCAAGTTGCCTTTTTGAAAGGCTGAAATTCGGGTTTCTAATGTCATTTCTGCATGTATTCATATTTCATAATCACCTACATATCCTAAGCTGGCTTCCTGACATGACTTCTAGTGAACTCAGTAACCTTGGAATATCATGGGTTGACTTACATTTATTATTGCATGTTGCACATCATGTTGTGATGTAAAGCAAATCTAAAGAGCTTATTCCATACTTTTGATGGATTAGTGATCCAACTTAAGCAGTCTCTGCCCTCATGTTTATATGACATCCATAGACTCAAAGCATGATTGACATGGATTCCATTGAAAGCACCCCACCACCCTCACAAGTTTGTCAAGAAATAGGACGTGTCATGTGACATCTTTGTGCTTCTCTGTTAGATTTAATAAGATGGGCCACTTGAACTGTAAATAAACTGCAGCGAACATCCCCTTTAATTTAGTGACCACCAGTACCTCAATAGAAATTGACCGCCGCTGCTGTTCTCTGAACCCACCAATAGCTGATGATATGTACCTGCAGCATGAAGCAGAATTCTTAGAAATCTACATTTTCTCATTTCAACCACTATAATCTTGAGTGTGTCGCTTTCACGTTAATTAGTGGGTACTAGTAAAACAATGAAGCACATGAATAAGAGATAACTTGATTATCATGAAAAAGACATACCCCACGAGAAACCTGCAAAATGCAGCAGGATAACAGATAGTACAACCAAACCCAACTCTCCAGACAATATGTTTTTGAATCCGAGATCAGAACCATTTGATGCAGAGGCCATTGATTGTTGTAGACGAACAAGATTTTCTGAAAACACACTGAGAAGGTACCAAATATTATAGAAGATTTAATTAATGCCGGCCTGCAGTGTTGGTCAAGAGTCAAACTATACAAAGATTAAACCTGCTTGCGAGCAATGAAGAAGCTAGGACAGCAAGAAGTGGAGCGAATGGTGTAACAACTTTCACAAAGGCAGGAAACACTTTTTGAAGAAAAGAGCCAAGTAGAAGAGGGGCAACCACCACCTACAAAAGAATGTACAGTTAACAGCCAAGTAAAAGGGAAATGGATTGCAAAATGCCAATGTACCTCAAAGGTTGTCAATTCACCTGCAAAGTACTGATGGATAGCTTGACAGCATCCACGGGGACATATGCCCCGGCCAGGGTTTTGGTCAATAATGGAGTAATAAAGACGGCAGCCAGAGTCGTGCAAGCGGTCATTACAATGGAAAGTGGTACGTCCCCTAGAGCAATTAAGGTCACCTGTAATGCTATTTCAAAGAAAGGGATGAGAAAATTGAAGCTCTCTTCCATAAATGATGGCATGTCTTACATTGTCTTAAGTGTTTTTCCAAAAAAAAATGCTGATTTAGTTTCTTATTTATACAAGCTGTATCTTTTTACTCTCGTTTCCATCTAGTTAGCTAAGAAGATGATCAGCCAGGTTGAGAACGAAGCAAGTTGTTGATTGCCTTAGCCACGAGATCATGGCTCAATGACAATACTCATGTATCCCAGTCTCATATGTGACAGAAACATGAAAGAATGTACTGAATTAACATGGGTCGTCAAAAACTACTCTTTGATGGACCTAGTAATAGCAAGAAAGCTCACATGCAATCATCTAGCAATTTCCAAGTCCAATAGTAGTCTTGGTCAAAGAATATTCTCTAAATCGATATGTTGCTTATGGAAACTAATTAGACTATCCCTTAAGGAAGATCCTTACATACCCTTTTGTACTATATTTTATTCCTTCTTAAGGAACTTATCTCAGAAGAGTGCTCAGATTTCATCTTTCGTGGCTAAGGAGCAGATTCTACTAACAACTGGAATTAGTATAACTCAAGGTTGCTAAAGACAAATCATTCGATTATGTGAACTTGGAGTGTGCGGAGTACAATTATGGACATCGAAGATGCTGTATATGATTCACAAGGGCAGTACATATGTTGTTCCATGGTGCAGTATCTTCATTTCCCATCATCCATGAGAAAAGTTTGAAACATAATAAATGCTCTCATGGAAAATGGCCACAATCAATTTTAAAAACAATCTTAAATGTGTCTACATGAAAGAGGACACAAAATTCAGGAGGAAAGTGAGAGTTTACACAGGGTTTCGGAACTAAGGATTAAGACTAACTATGTGATTTCTCTGCATAGAAAGATCGTCCACAATACTGTACATCATATTTTCTATTGCACTTATCAAAAGAAATATGCATCAGATAGCTTACGACGTTTGATGCTGTTCCCCCAGGACAACATCCAAGCAAGATCAAACCAACGGCAAGAGCCGGTGAAAGACCCAGGGCTTTGCTAATTATTGCTCCAAAGGCTGGCATAATGGTGTATTGGGCAACACATCCAAACAGTATCTGAAAAATGAAACGAAGTAGAAGGGCCATTAGAATAGATAAAAGAAACAGGTCGATATATCTGTGGAGGAATTTATCGAAAAACCAACTGCATCCATCTGAAGAGTGCCCTGCTCTACTGCTACCAAACAACATACAATCATGCAATGCTAGGCAGCCTGAAGTGGACATCATGATGTAGAATTCCCAGACTTCTGTCAGGTATATACAATAATACAACTTTCTTTCTACCGCTGGCCAAATGTCCTACTAAATAACAACTGAAACAGAGATGAAAACGATACAAGTGAACGCAGGGCTTCCAATTCTAATAACCAACTCAAGGCAAAATGCGACGATCCCAACCATCAGATTTCTCTAGACAGGCTTCCTCCCCATCAGCTGAAAGTTCCACTTAGCACACGATGGTTTCCTTGTTCAACTTTTCCTAGAGAGAACCATCAAGACTCCAAATCTAGACGACCTTTGTTGACATGGAATTCCCAAAGCAGAACCCTTCACTACGAACGAAATATGAAAAGAAAGCGACCTCTTTTTTTGGGGGGGATTTAAAGAAACCTCATATTCTTCCAAATTACAAAAACCAACAATGTAATATAACATCCAGCCTTCGACTCACAGAGAGCGGCCTCTGCGAGAACAAGCTGAGGAAGTCCTTAAGGTCCAGAGTGAGCCCCATAGCCAGCATTATGAACCCCAGGGCGCAGCTGTACGAACCGGGACCTCTCTCCACGAACCAGGAGAAAGCCGACGGCTTGACGCAGGCCAGAGCGCCCCCGGCGGTCACGTAGAGCGGGTAGAGGCTGGCAGCGGTTGCCAGGACGCTTTCCCATTTGGGTTGCTGCGATTGCGAAAGGGGCTGTTCCTGGCTGCTGCACCGGACCCTGGTGTTCGGCGACCTGAGAACTCTGTAAAGACCGGAACTTGGTGGCCCGCGAACTCCGCAAAGATTGGGTCTTTGTGGCCCGGAAGCGAGAAATTTGCGGTGGGAGGAGGGAAGGGAGGTCAGAGGACGGAAGGAGAGAGCAAGAGACATGGCTGGTTTCCAAGAAGCTCTCAACTCTCACAAGAGTGGATGGAGCAGTGGCATGTAGATTGATGAGTTCCCTCCCCTTGCGGTTGGGACTCCGCCGTCGTCCTCGTGGCCTCCCATCCGCCCACCTGGTGGCCGTGGGGAGCTGATGGCATGCGTCTTGACTTCCTCCGTTGCAATTAGGTTAAAATCAGGATTTTAATTGTTTAATGGGAAAATTAATTAAGGGTCTCTGTCAGATGTTGGTACTTTTTTTCTCGTCCCTGTTAGAATACTGGTAAACGTAACGTCCTTCATTTTTGTCCAATTTAATTTACAGTCATTGCTTTTCAGACGTCACCATTTACGACTTTCCACGCACGGTTTCCGTCTCCTTCGCTTCCGTCTCTTTTTCTCATTCCCGTTTTACCCTTCTGTCATTCTCATCGTCTCTTCTCCAAACGACGCTGACACTTCGATCCTTTCCAAGGCCCGTGAACTGTAATCGATGGGAAGTTATTCTTACATAATGTGCCAAGAACTGATACAGCAACCATTGACATCACTTACACAGCTCCTTTCGAAGGCCCGTGAACCGTTCTTCACAACTATAAAAGGAACACAGGGCCGCATACTTATCCTTCACAAGCTTCTAACGCTCTTGTTCTTCCTATCTTTCTTGCTCATCTTCTTCCTCTTTATTTGCAGATGTCTTCATCTAACCGTGCTCCTCAGAGGGATGACAAGGCACCTGCCTCACCAGTTCCACCGTCGCCCCCGGCTCCCCCGTTGCGACAGTCTACCTTCAACCCCGTCTACTGGGACGATTTTTACGACGGCTGGAAGATAGCTTTACAGAAAGCCTCCCGGCATTACGGCGACAAGGGCCTCAATAACATCCTCCCAGACATCGGCCCTAGGGTAGAACACATCCCTTCCTCCCCTTCCTCTCCTGACCGTTCCGGCACCTCCCCTTCCTCCCCTTCCTCCCATCCCTCCCCTGACCGTTCCGACACCTCCCCTTCCTCCCCTTCCTCCCATCCCTCCCCTGACCGTTCCGCCTCCTCCCCTCCGTGCTCTACCGAGTGGTCGGTAGAGTAGGAGTAGAGTTATTGTAACATGGCTTGATTATGATAAGTATTTTCGTTTGATGCAGACTTCTGTGTGCTTGTGTATGTGCTCTGTATCATGCAAACTCAACATGTTACCAATAACACACTGTAACATCCCCTTATATATACTATAATCAACATGACCAACGACTGTAACAGATTATAACGTATAATGTAAAACTGTATATTAGACTGTAGTGCTTGAACTGTAAGAGTGTAGTGCTCAAACTGTAACAGGGTTGTTCTTTAAGTGTAACACTGTAGTGCTCGAACTGTAACAGTCTAGTACTTAAACTGTAACATTTTATTACGTATAATGTAACAGAATACGTAAGTGCTCGAACTGTAAGAGTGTAGTGCGCGAACTGTAAGAGTGTAGTGCTGAAAATGTAAGAGTCTAGTGCTTAAACTGCAACATCTTATTACATATACTGTAACAGAAATCGTGAGGAGACAGTGCTCTTCTTCCTCCTATCTTTCTTGCTCGTCTTCTTCCTCTTTATTCGCAGATGTTTTCATCTAACCGTGCTCCCCCGAGGGATGACAATGCACCTGCCTCACCGGTGCCACCGTCGTCCCCGGCTCGACGGTACACAGGTCAAACTGTAAGAGTATTAGAGTTAAACTGTAACACTTCATTACATACACTGTACAACAAAATGTAATTGTAAGTGCGCGAACTGTGCAAGTGTATTACTGAAACTTTAATAGCATAGTAGTGGAATTGTAACAGTGTAGTGCGTAGACTATAATAATGTATTACATACACTGTAATATTGGAATATCAGGACGACCTTCTGTTGTAACTAATATACAATATTTAAAATCCGTCAGGATTGTAGGATGGGTTGCTACAAGTTCTTCGATTGTGACCTATCTGCTTGCACCTAGAACAAATATACGCATGATCTACTTCTCCTCTTTCTCGATCTTCCTGGCAACCTTTTAGTTGTCGGTGGCTTGAAGAGAACATCTGATGGTTGAGGCGGATCCGGCATGTCAAATGTTGGGATAGTTGAATGTTTCTTTCGTATGCAGCCCTGTACACTTCTGTGCTATAAATGCTGAAACATATTGAGTAACGGCCTCCTTGTTACTACCAATTGCTGCGCATGCATGCTTGCAAGGAATCTTGACAAGTTGCCAGTGTCCACAGGAGCATGTTTGTTCATGGATGTCTATGGTGTACGTCTTCATACTTTCAATAACCTCAAATTTGATTCCGTTTGAACGATGGATTCCTAAGCTTCTCCTTTCTTGAAGGTTTTTTTATTTTTTATTTTTTGTACTTTAGGACAGTATGGTGTATCCCATAAGGCTGCATCGATTTTCCTCTTTGCAGCCATTTCCATCATTTGCACTCTAATTTTGTCAACCATCTGGAGTATTGGTAGACTTTGCGCATCATGTATCCAATTGTTGAATGACTCCGCCAAATTAGAGTATAACTCGCCAAACCTGTTATGAATTGTAAAGATCGATCCGGTTATCATCAAACATCTGTAATAAATTTCCACTACATACTGTAACCATATATAACACTCTCTGTAATAATGTATATATGTAACTGTAAAATGACAGTTATTGTAACAATGTATGTCTGCTACTATAAGACATGGAATGCCTAACTGTAAGAACCTAAATGGCGGAATGTAATGAAACATATCGCTTGTGTATTTGTAATACCGAACCTTTGTCCCGAGAAACGAGAATGGGACCAATGGTCGACATCATTTCGAAGCACCCATTCTTTCGCTTCAGTAGAGTTAAGCTCCATTGCCATCATTGCGTCTTGGAACTCTTGTTCAGTAACAGCATATGCAATGCGCTGTAGAATTTTTCTAAGTAATTTCTTGAAAGGGGCGGTATATTTCCCTACACATTGGTCGTTAAAGTTCTGCATGATGTGTTGAAAATAGTAGCCGTGATGATCATTTGGGAATATGTCAGGAATCGCTTCCTTCAAACCTTTCCCCCTGTCTGATAGGAACGCGATCCTTCTATCTGAGAGTAATGCCTTTTTCAAATTTTGTAGAAACCAGACCTAGTTGTCATATGCTTCCGAATCTGCGATGGAGTACGCTACAAGTATAACCCCTTGTACTCTATGATGTTTGATATGAATTCCGTCCAAAAAGAGCATAGGTCGGCAACCAACTTCGAAACCATATGCAGATGCCTGGAAGCATATGCAAAAGCGTTTGAAACGTTGAGTCTCCGGGTCCACTTCAAGAGACAAAACCGATCCCAGATTTGACTATAATGCACGTTCGCTGTACCAGTTCAACATATGATAGCTTGTTCTGAAATCACCGTATAGAGAACTGACAGCAACCTCTTGCCCCACCATGCCTATTGATATGATGATACATGGTATGTTAGATTGTTACAGCACTTGTCCTTGTACCTTATAGTGCCCTGCTTATATTGTTATAGTATATGCTGAAATGATTACAGTTGTTACAATACAGACCCTTAGTATATGATTAGAGTTATCGTAGAGGTCGTGATGTAAAATGAATTAAATCATGGCATACAGTACTTGTTCTGAAATCACCGTATAGAGAACTGACAGCAACCTTTTTGCCCGACCATGCCTATTGATATGATGATACATGGTATGTTAAATTGTTATAGTACTTGTCCTTATACGTTACAGTGGCCTGCATGTATTGTTGCAGTATACGTCGAAGTGATTATAGTTATTACAATATAGACCCTTACAATATATGATTACAGTTGTTACATAACAAGGGTCAGAGTCTTACAGTTAAGGATCTATACATTATAGTAGAGGTACCGTATGATAAAATCATGGCATACCTGATGATAAGGGATGGAGATATCGTATTCCCGACTGATGTCTGTCATCATTTCACTTGCTCTGTAGGTGGGTTTATCAACTAGTTTCCCCATCACAGCATTTGCTACCCACTTCTTAGATGTCCGTGGATGTTCGTCGCTCATAATGTCACATCCACAGCTGTGTATGTTGTTGAGACTCTTGATTGCAAATTGTGAACCTTCACGAACGATGGACGCATGAAGGCGCCATGGGCAAACAGAGACATTGCAACGTACAGTTAATCGTACTGAGTCGTTCTTCAAATATTTCTAATTAAATCCTCGTGCGATCGCGTAATTTGTCAATTCCATCTGCAATAGCTCTTTGCTTATGAAGACTTGTCCTACTGAGTGTATTCTATCTGCGGAATATTGCGTCAAGACTGGTAGTAAACCATCCGCTCTGTGTCCTCGGTCGTACAACTCCAAACTGCTTCCTGGTAAGCAGGACGGTTCTGTGGTTTCCAAAGAAGCGCCATGCATGTTTGAAGTACTTCTGTAAATAATGTACATACATACGTACATGATGCACGGGATAAGTTGAAGGCTTTTGAAGAATGCATGGGATAACATGAAGGTTGGTGAAGAATGCATGGGGTACGTACCTGTCAAGTGGTTGCGGATCACCTGACTGACGACTAGCATGCGTATTGAGGCAACGATTGTCCACCGCATGAATGACTAGATTTATGAATGATGTTCCTTGACATTTGTGAAGATCAAACATAGCTTGGACATCCCTATCGTCAAGCAAGACCTGTTCAACGTTGGTATCCATGGGAAGAAGATACTTCAGCACGTTCTCCTGCATGTTTGCACCCAACCTTTCGGAAACCCTGCTATGAATGGACGCCAAATCCATGTCCCTCCCGATGAAAAGAATGAAACTTTGATCTCCAAATGAACATCTTCCAGGGAGCTGCTCCATTGGGTCGCAGAGGATGAGAGGAAGACGAATGAAATGTGGCGCGCAATGTCCGTAAATAGCATGTATGAGTTGCCAGGACTGGGGGTCAAATTGGCGGGAGTGCGTATCATGCTATGGCGGGAAAGCTCTATACGAACGGCTATGATAGCTTGCACGTCCCATCGTCGGGAGTACCCATTATTTTCAGCCGCCCGATGTTCATCATTGCAGTGCACCGCCATCACGTCGAGTCCACGAGTCCACCCCTTCATATATCATGCCTTTTCGGTTCCCCATACACATACACCGCCCTTCCTGCACCAGCCCTCTTCTCTGTTACAGTTTCCCATTCTTCAGTTACATCTGCAGCCGAAGCAATCTCTCTCCCCCCTCTAAAGATGGCAAGCCGTCGATCTCCTACGAGCGCTGAGATTGAGAGCATTGCGGCGGATGCGGCGCAACAAGCGTTGATGGCCATGGAAGTTGAAGAAACCAGCCTCGCAGTCGTGCGAAATAGTAATACTTGTTCTTTCCCTGAGTCCGATCTTTGTCGAATGAATGTTTTTTTTTAAGATCCGATCTTCTCTTTGCAGAAAAGAATGAATTTAATACGCGATGCTCGCTTTCCTTCTACCGTTCGGTTATGCAAGATTTGCATTTTAGGAGCACGCATATGAAGATAATGAGGAATTCACCATTTCACGCGTATGTCAAATGCGAAATGGTGACCTACCCGATTTCATTCATAGTCGATCTTATGAGACGTTTCGATGGAGAAGAACGTTTTAAGATTGGCCCCTGCAGCTTGCCTTTTCGCCCTTCAAACCTAGCAACAGTTATGGGTATACCCAATATTGGTTCACCTATCAATCTGAACGCTGATGGGACAAAAGCTAGTTTGCGCCGCATCCTTGGAAGCAAAAAAACGATGGACAGGCACAATGTCCATTTGAAACTTAAGGAGTACGTTCCACAGGAGGGTGAGCTAGCTGTTGAGATTTCGGTAAAGCTTTGGTTTTCGCTTCTTTGTTCCTGTTTCTTCTTCCCCACAAGTGGGACGTCGGGGTTGCTGTCCATTCTGCCATACCTGGACGACCTCCATGAGATGAAGAACGCCAATTGGGCTGCCGCCATCCATGAGTACCTGATATCGGGGGTGAAGGCATTCGGAGCAGCAGCTGGTTCCAACAAAACCATCTTCCTAACCGGTTGTGTTCCCGCTCTCGGTGTGAGTATACTTTTACATACCTCATATCTACTATTACAGTACCCTTAGTTGTCTGTTACAGTACCAAAGGGTGTTTATTACAGTATGCGAAGACTCCTTTTACAGAGGACATATGTATCTGTTATATACGTTTACAAATGTCGTCTGTTACAGTACCTAACGGTGTGTATTACAGACGACATATGAATCTATTACAGTACGTACCTATTTTCAGTCGTAATTCAGTATAAGTTGAAATCTGTTACAGTATGTACCTATTTTCATTATAGTATACATGCTATTTGGTTACAGATAGACCACCTACTCTGTTACATTATACGCAGAATGCTGTTACAGTCTTTAACTATGGTTTTACAGTTATACATGAGAGTCTTACAGCTTGACCGCTTCAGAGAAAGCACATACGTTTATGCTTGCATCATAGAGAGCACATACAAGACCACAGAAGAAAGCATAAAAGGAAAATAGATATATTCCTTAAACAAGCACTACAGACTTACAATTTGAGCGCTAAAGGTTACTGTTGGAGCAGTACAGACTTACAGCTTCAGTGCTACAGGACCAGTCTTCTGTTACGTTATATTGAGAATGTTGTTACATTCGTAACCTTTATGTTATCGTATGCATGATAGAAGGTTACAGTTCGAGAACTAAAGCTACAACTACATTATTACATTAATAGTTTCTCGTGTTACATTATGTGCCTTTTTTCATTACAGTGTCCATGCTATGGGGTTACAGTTCCAACAGTATAGCTTGACCGCTTCGGAGGAACCTGTTAGTATTACAGTACACGCATCATAGAGAGCACATACAAGCCCACAAAAGACTGCATAAAAGGAAAATATGTATATTCCATACACAAGCACTGTTACAATCTAAACTCCGTAACCCGATAGCATGGACACTGGAATGAAACAGAGGGGAGGGGACAAATAAGGACAGCAGAGATAGGAGGGGAGGGGAGGAATAAGAAGGACATCAGAGAAGGGAGGGGAGGGAGGGGAGGAATAAGGACATCAGAGAAGGGAGGGGAGGGGAGGAGGAGGAACGGGCCGGGATGGGAGGGGATGGGAGGGGAGGGGAGGAGGAGGCCACGGGTCGGGGAGGGAGACATTCTAAACTCCCTAACCCGATTACTCGGTGGACGCAGGAGGGGAGGAATAGGAGCAGGCCGGGGAGGGACGAGAGGAAGGTGAGGAACATATGTGTTCTGCCTTAGGGCCGATGTCAGGGAGGATGTTGGTGAGGCCCTTGTGGTGGTACATCCGAGAGGCTTTCTGTAAAGCCATCGTCCACCCAACGTAAAAATCGTTCCAGTAGTCGGGGCTGTACGTCTCCGGGAAAGGTAGAGCCGGGGGAGCCGGGGGCGACGGTGGCACCGGTGAGGCAGGTGCCTTGCCATCCCTCTGGGGAGCACGGTTAGATGAAGAAATCTGCGAATAAAGAGGAAGAAGACGAGCAAGAAAGATAGGAAGAACAAGAGCGTTAGAAGCTTGTGATGAAGGATATGTATGACCCTGGGTTCCTTTTATAGTGTGAAGAACGGTCCTCCGAACGCTGTTTGTAAGTGCTGTTATTAGTTGCTGTAACATTTATCCGCACGCTATGTAAGTGTAACTTCCCATCGGTCAGAGTTCACGGTCCTTCGTGTCACCGTCGTTTGGGGAAGAGGCGATGAGAAGGACGGAATGGTAAGACGGGAATGGGAAAAAGAGACGGAAGCGAAGGAGACGGAAATCATGGGTGGAGGGTCGTAAATGGTGACGTGTGAAAAATAGGGACCGGAAATTAAACCTGGAGAAAAGTAGGGACTTTACATCTACCGGTATTCTGACAGGGACTAAGAAAAAAGTACCAGGCTCTGACAGCGACCCCCAATTAAATTTCCCTTGTTTAATTCTTCTCCTCTTTTGCAATTAACATTTAGTCATCCTAACTTTCCTATTTAGTTCCGGACCCAGAAATCTTAACCTTTATATTCTTGTGTAGGGAGCAAAAACTAAATGTAAAAATTATTAAAACATCTCCAAAAAGGACTTGATTTGATTATAAGGAAAGATAAGATTCATAGGCAGACTAATAATTATTATGAAAAAGCTACAGGGACACAAAATTAAAAACATCCTACATATTATTACCATATAAAATTTCTAGATTTACGGCTCTTGTATCCATATTTATATTTATATTTATACTAGTAAAAGACAAGTTAAATTTTCACGTTTAGCAAACTAATTAAAATCTATTATATCCATAATTTTAATATGGAGAGTTATATACTTACTTGCCGTTTTCTAACATTATTTTGTTAGTTTGTGTGTCACTATGCTTAATTACATACAGAACCCAATCGAATATGCAATGACATAAATGTCTTTAGAAAAGAAAAAAAAACATAATCAGGCCATGCTGATGTGAATTACTTTCCAAACAATTTCATTTGTTGAAGAAGACAGTGAGAAGATTTTTCTAGATTATCACTCAATGAAATTATTTTTTAAACAATTCACATCAAATCTTGCAATAAATATTTCTCTCTCTCTCTCTCTCTCTCTATATATATATATATATATTATATATATATATAGCTCCATGTGATTATATGCTGTTACTTTGGATACCTCTTACATAACTAAATGAGCATTCAAATCCATATTAATGAAAATGCAGATGATACTGTTAGGGCCGTGCTAATTAATGAAGACCAGATCATTTCTTTATTAGAGCATTAGCTTTGACATTAGGGTCAAATCCCACACCATTAGCTGGACCCAATCAAACACCAACCACCTCTGCCCAAGATGGCCTACTTTGATGCCCACTAATCATATCCTTTGATGTGAATTCTGGGCTCTCAGTATATAGCTAGTGGCCATGTTAAACTGACCACATGGAATTCCATGGTTCAATTATTCCTGCTGTGGGGATGACCAGTATCTATCCACATCCACTGGTCGGCAAAAGCTTATGGAGATTGCTTTACATAGATGTTTACATGGAGAGATGAGTGTAAGGTTGACATGTGAACCGACTGCATAAAGTTTGATGGCCTATCTCTCTCATGAATGGATAGGTACAGCAAGTTGAACTGTATGAGTTGGTGAATTACTCTATAGAGGAGAGTAGAACTGACAACATCTTATATGGGGAGAAACCATATATTTTTCTCATCTTTTTACATATTTTTTAAAATGCAAGAACACATTCTTTAATTAAGGGGAAAAAGTTACATCATCACAATATTTTTCCTCGACTTCATTTTTTCCTTTCTCCCGTCCCCACCAAGAGTATCATCACCACCTATATATATTCCTCTCTCTCTCTCTCTCTCCGTGCAAGAGTTAAAATTGGTTGAACTGTTGTATTAAATTGAACCGAGTTTTACCTTATAACTGGTACCGGACTTATACATGGTACCAGACTAAACGTAGCATATTATATTGGTCTGGTTTGGCTTCGGCTCAAGATATCCTAAGTTTTATTATGAAAATAAAAAAATTAAAAATATTAATTGTACCCAACCATGTTAGAACCGAAAATACCTAGCATATTACAGTATGCACATATCGAATCGATTCGATCTCAAAGCAACAGTAGGTGCGCAGGTGTTTATGCCTATCAACTATTTTCCTTCAAAGTATCTAAACTTGCACGATCTTCCTTTCCATCAAAGTGGGAGCCAGTTGCGACGGTGGGCTACTCCACATCTACATGGCCATTTGATGGAAATCGACCGTTCATTTGACATTAACTAATAATTTTGTTGATATATTAAGGACCTTCCCTGTCTTCTAGTTAAGGGATTCATATTGAGGAGATTAGACAGTGGGTTTCAAGATATATATTCTTAATTAATTCATGGGTGATGCAATTCTCACTCGATCTTAAGGTGTGCTTCTTCCAATCTTCCGTCACCAGGCCCTAATGGGTTCGTGTTCCTAGATCATATTCCAGAGGGTCCATTACAATCATTGCAGATAGATGGTTAATACATGGGCAGAATATATAATTATATATTAAGAATGTAGTAAAAGATCATGCAAATAGCATCATACATCTATCCTAACAGCTTGACTTTATTGTGGGATATATCCTTTCAATAATGTTGTTTGCTCACTCGATCATTAAACAGGCCAACTTAATTAAGAGAACATATATATATGGACGCTGGCCACCATGATCACCAATTCAGGGCGTGCACCGACGGTAAAATTTTCAGCGCCTATGTTGAGCATGCATTTGACGATCTAAGCATGATATATATAAGCCCCGGATGATGTAGTACACTACTATATTGATATGCGAATACAAGACATTAATTCAGCATTATTCCACATGGGATGCTCTTGCCCAAACCTTATAATTCTTCTACTTCAACATTATTGTGAATGTGTTACGACAGATCAAATATACCACATTAACATGATCATCTAAGACGTGTTCTTTTAGGTATGATGTTTGGTATGAAGTTCCGTATAACTTCGCGGATAGTGAGTGATGTGATTTTTTTGGTCCAATGGTATACGTAAATTAAAGGCTATTGGATTTTGACTTTGAGATTCACGAATATCAATCTCTGAATTTACATTAGTTCCACATAACGAAAATTTTTTGTTATAAAAAAAAGGAGTGAGTGATGGAGTCTTTGCGCCGGCCCAAGGTCGTCTTATAATTGAACTCATCTCAGGTCAACTAACTTGACATGTGGGAGAAGGAGAAGCAAGGGTCTCTCAAAGAAAAATTTAATCTCATATTAGAACTCACAAGTTTCTCCTACCCAATGTCATTTTTAAGTAGACATCAACATTACAAGATAAGGTTGGAGGATATATGTCAACACTAGACATATATAGTGATCAAGTTATTCATCTACTAAGTCCATTCTCGATTAGACAAGTTCCTTGATTCCTTTTGCTAACTTGACAGTCAAAAGGTCATCCTTATGATAGTCTTGCAAGTCAAGAGAATAAATGAAAAGCAGCTTAGATGCACTACAAGAAAATAGGGTTATACCTATGACTGCCTACCGTTTCCCGGCCTCCCCTTGTCTCAATCTATACCAGATCCAAATTTGG
This sequence comes from Colocasia esculenta, assembly GCA_014218235.1. Taxonomy (NCBI): domain Eukaryota; kingdom Viridiplantae; phylum Streptophyta; class Magnoliopsida; order Alismatales; family Araceae; genus Colocasia; species Colocasia esculenta. Next base: position 197,222,307 of record CM024754.1, on the reverse strand, counting down.
ATTTTTTGTGGCCGTCTCCATTGAGATATGAAAGTTAAATTGGGCCATATATATAAGTGAACATAATAAAAGCAATATTCTGAAATTTCCTACTTTATTAATTTGTAATTTAATTAGCCTATCAGGTAAACAAAAACTTACATAACTGGCATGTTAAAATTTTTGGCTAAGTTGTCGTTATGTGGGTAGAATATTGATACTTATTTCATGTTTCTTTGCTCTTGATAACCACTAGTACTAGCACTTAGTTAAGAACAAGAGATGTAGGAAAAATACCATACAGAGGATGTATGACCTCCTTTGCACCACTGTACTTCTTCCTTGTCCTGATAATTTCGTGTGGTTATTATATATGTAAAAGTTGAATATATGGTGCTTTTAATGTAACTATTTCCGGTCACCAGTTCTTCCTCGCAGGTCTGAATTGATGAAACGTTCCGGCCTTATTAGAGAAATATTTATCGTACCTTCTAATTTCATTTAGAAGTATACTTCCACCTTTTTTATTGTCAATATATTTGTGGTACAAAAAATATTTTTAAATACATTTAAAAAAATGCAAAGTAGCTCTCATTAGAGTCCCAATGCATGCCTTGGTGGGAAGTAGAGAACAACGTACGTACGAAACTGTTCATCTATACTTCCACGTTCCAAGCACCTTTCTGACCACTTTGATCAGCATGTGTCTTACCTTTCCGTTCTTTTTTTCCCCGTCAGAAAGCAATGGGCGCAGGGATCATCATAGTCCAATGTTGGCTTTAACCAAACGGAAAGCAAAAGAGAACTTGAGTTCGCTATAACTAACAGAAATTTGTACGTAAAAAGGGAGTTTTGGTCACAGAAACATTGATCATCATCTATCTAGAGAAGAGCTTGTTTGCTTGCCTGTGACAATGATGAACAAGCTGAAGAACACAAAAGAAGGTTTGTTACAGTATGCAGAACACAGGATGGGAAGTCGCGCATAGATAGAGAACCCCCCACTTCACCATGATCTTATACTTGATCGTGAAAAGTTCCGATGTTTTTTTAGGGTCACATCGAAGACCTTGATCATCTCGTGGCCGATCAAGTTATTGCACGTCATGTGTCAACAGAAAGCTTAATGGCTGCTATAATGTCCTGGAACAGGAGGCGGCGAAGAAGTGGTCTTCCTGGTTCTGCTGGATGTCCGCGTCTAAGTGTAGAGGAATCGATGGCAAGTTCGTGTTGGGGCACGAAGAGGATTCGTTCAGCTGCGAGGCGAGCAACTTGTCCAAGACCTTCCAGTCGACGAACTGCCCTGCGCAATCGCCTCTCCGGCCATCATGGTCTTCGCTGCAGGCGTTAACATTAATCCTGGGTTCGAAGCATTCTCTGTTGGGAAAACTTGACGACAAGCTGGGGCTGTCAAGTTGTGGGAGTTCCAGCTGGAGGTGGCTGAAATGGTTCTGCTTGCATTCGAGTTCCCCCAGCTGGTCGCCATGGAAGAGCTGTTCGTGGAGGTTGCCGCCTCTGTAAGAGTCCATGAAGTGGGTAGGGCGTGTGATGTCCGCCGCCGCTCCAAGTCTAAATGGGTCATGATTTCCAGGGTAGAAACCTGCCGGGCTCCAAGCGGTAGCGTAGCCTTGCTTCTGAATGGGGATTTGCTTCCTGAATGCCCTGCAGACAACCCATCCTTCTTCCTGCAATAATTCACCGACATGAAGCACATCAGCTACGTATAGTAATTGTGGGTGAAGCTAGCTGTTGAGATCTCGCCAAGAAGACTCATAACGCTAATTTAATTGAACCCACTGACACATCTTTGCGCACAAAATCCAAACACATATATCTAGGACATGTCGGAATGGATTAAACTCACCTGTGGAGGTGCATTTTCGCTAGTCTGGAGACGGTACTCATGCATGATCCAATCGCTCTTCCTCCCGTTGGGTGCACGCCCCTGGTAGAAAACCAGGGTCTTTCTCATGCCTATGATCTTGTTCTTGGACAGCACGGCCTTGTCCCTCCCCGTCGCCTTCCAAAACCCGGCGGCAGTGGCCCTATTCGTGCGCGTCCCGGTTGGGTACTTCTTGTCCTTGTGGCTGAAGAAGTACCACTCGTTCTGGTCCTCATGGCCGTGCTTGCATCTGTCTACAAGAATTCCAAGAGGTATTAATCAGAGACCTGAATAGCCATGGAAGTTTTGACCTGGATTAGTTTCTCCATTCATCAAATATATCTAATAATACCAACCTTGGAGATCCCATGGTTCGATTCTGTAAAGGTCGATGTCTGTTATAACCTCTAGATCAATCTTTTGGGATGCAACTTTCCTCGCTAGGTAGTAACCCACCAGCTCTTCCTCAGTTGGGTGGAACCTGAAACCCGGCGGCACGCATGACTCCACTTCCATCACGGGCACCGCAAAAACCTAGCATTTTTTTTCCAGAGTCAGAGGGGAAGGAAATGGAGAAAGGCATGCAGGTATCCAGGCCTATCAAACTTGAACAAACGAGGAGAGTTCCCGAATGCTGAAACCTTTTACTTGCTTGGATATGGGTGCATGTCTCCAACAAGAAGACCATATTAAGAGAAAGGGAATATGGCTTGCAGATTATCTAGCGAAAGTTGGGAGGCCCTTCTAATTAGGAGAAAAATATGCTGCATATATATATATATATATATATATATATATGTTATGATGTCCAGGCAAGTAGTGGGAATCTAACACATATATAGCTGCGTAATGACCATGGAAGGCGGCATTTCATTGTGGCCTATGAGCACAAAGAGAGAGGGACATAATTAATCGCTGCTATAGGTATTCATACTTCATCTATATATGATTAAAAGAATAGCCATTAATTAAGGTCTAATTTTTCAACAGTAACGCCGCTCTTTCCCGGCCGTGCATCTATGCATGCTTTCTACCATTCTTTTATTTCATTTCTTTCCCGGCCAATATTTCTGGTCTTTTTAGCAAGCCATCATTCTTAGTTTTGCTAGGCAATTTGGCACTTCAATATTACGAAGAAAAGCGTTACAAGGGGGGGAAAAAGATAGCCGATAAAATTGACTTTTGAGTTGCAAGCATGCCACTCGTCCCTTTGAGTGCACTCATGATCTGGAGACGCTTTCACATCCTGCAAGACTAATATGAAAAACGCCATCACACCCCACACATATATGACCATTTTGATCCCAACGTATGAACACCCAATAATCTTAATTAATTCCATATCTCGATCATAATTAAGAAGCATCGATCTGCTGTACGTGGAAAAAGGAGGAGGCGCAGCAGCTGCCCGACCATCTGGTTTGAACTCTTATGCGGTTTGAAGAGAACTATGACAGGATCTAGCAGTACAGCAGGCCATCACCCAAATTAAGGAGGAGCTCCACGGGAGAAGGGAGGCACTCTCATCCTATATATCCCACTATTATTAATAGCATGGAAAGCTTGCATGCACCCACTAACTGTTCACAATGCAACACCAAAGATAAGATCATGATCAGAAGTGAGAACTCACAAGGAAATGCAACAGCCGGCCTCCAACAAGATGACTGCAGATATATCTTTGCAACTTTGAGATCGGCAGAAGAGGGAAGCAGCTAATTAGGAGGGTTGAGGCCCGTTGCTTTGCCGAGTTCTTCGGGCGGTGCTGTGCGGGTTGGAGCGTAGAATATATAGAATAGGGAGGGAAAGAGGTGCAGTATGTGTATATATAAACCTGCGGTGGAGGAAGACGAAAGGAGAGACACAGAGAGAGAGTGTAGAGAGAGAGAGAGAGAGAGAGAGAGGGCTATCGATTGCGCGTGGGGTGGCAGAGGTGAAAGAAAAGAGAGAGGGAGGGGGTGGTGGAAGATTTTGGACGGCGTGTCCCAAAATCCTCACCCACGCCACCACCCCCGGCCCCCTCTCCTCCTCCCCCACTCTTCCTGCTGCCCCAAGAAGAGTATTGTTCTACAAGATTTTGCTTCCTCCCCCACGGGCCACGGCCCCTCTTCCCTTTCCCCTTCTCTCCTCCCCTGTTCAAAAGGACCCCCCACACGGGTTGCCAACCTAAGCCAGATCTGTGCCGTCCAACGCCAGGTTCCATGCCTCGTCCTCCTCCACGTAACTCCAGTGCCCATCCCCTCTGTCCTTATCATGCAACCAATCATCTTGGTCCTTATATTCCCCTCTGCCCAACAAAAACCGAATAAACAAAAGAATAGGGGAGGGCATTCGAGTTGCTGGCCACTAGCTAGGCTTGGGTGAAGGGTTTGGCCAGCTTGCTGTTGTCTTACAGTTCTTGGGTTCTTTTCAGAACCACCGGTTTGTGTACTCCTGAGTCCCCATTGGAGGGTTGGGAGAGGTGCCTGCCATTAGCGCCTTTTTAAGGTTTTTTGTGATCGGCAGCCATTAAGTGCAATGCAGCAGCTCCTCCTCCTGTGAGAGTGATCGAGTGCATGCGTGTGTGTGGAACAAGGTGGTGAGTTTTGGGCTGCATGCAGGAATCTTAACACTTTAACTTTCCACTTTCAGGAGCCCGCACGCTGTGAGAACCAGATCTAGCTAGCCAACGGCTGGTGACCTGCTCTACGCACAAGTTTATCAGATTAGGTTAGATTAAAAGAAAATCCCAAGTAATCTTGTTCTATGTATATGCTTAATCGCTACTGAGTAGTACGTAGTACTACTTGTTGAGTTGTTAGAGAGATGGATCCTCACATGGCAGCTACTGGGGCATCTCTCCCGGCAGCGCTATTGGGTGTTAAAGCAAAGCTGTGAGCATCAAATTTGTGACAGTGCTGGTTGGAAAACCTGTAATGATATTTCATGATTAGATGGACAGAAAGGCGGGCTGCCCTGCCGCCCCAATCTTCTTCGGGGCGCGGTTCGAGCCAAGGCAAGTTGGATGGAACATTTAGAGGAGCCAATGGGGGGCTGACACACGTTCGGAAGGGAAGGAAAGGTAAAGTGGATACATCATGATAGATTCAGCGTATATAACGATAGATTCTAATCCAAGCTGCCTCAAAAAAATAGACCGCTTTGATCTAAACCCGCGGGGGGTTTAAGAATGTGAGAGTCTCTGTCTCTCTACTGTTCATGGTGTTTACGAATTGGAGAGGATAAGGTTCATGCTTGGGAATTAAGTCTTCCCTCTGGATATCGATTGCAATTCATTTACCCACTGACAAAAACATATGGTTTCCAGGCTTCTTGTTGAGGAAAGCTAATTTTGGACCACTTAACGTACTCATTAATTGTCTCAATGATATGAACTCTTGTGGATATAATGCATAAAGTATATATAAAAGTTCCCTTTACCACTTGCGTTTCTCTCCAATCTACTCTTCTCTCTGCTGCTCTTTAAACCTAGCTAAACCCTTCCTGCAAGGATCTCTCTCATGAATTATGAAGCCATTTTCCCGCTTGATTTTCCTGTTACCTTGCCATGCATGATTTCCATTTCATCAACAGGTTAACTTTTTCCTCGTACATATGAGAAACTCGATCGGATCAGACTGCCATCTGCTAGTCTATCCAATCACAACTGGGAAACAAGAGAAATTACTACAAGAGTTCTTTCCCATGTTCCACCGAGCTTCCCATTGAAAACCCAAATCGTTAAACGTACGTACCTTCAACTTGCTTAATTTCTTAATCAGCACACATCTGAATTAACCAAGAAGCTATATATATATATATATATATATATATATATATTCGTGTTGTATCACATGCATGGAGATGTTGATTAGTTCCGGAACAGAGAGGTACAGTACTGAACCAATTATTCGACCTATAAAGTTACTAATTATAATTAACAAGATGACAAGAACAGTAATACGTACTAATGAGGACATGGCCAATTAACCCAGCTGGATGTCGCAGAAGGCTATGACATACAAAAGGAAGAAAAGAAAGCGCCTTTCCCTGAGCTGAGGCGTGATAAAAGATCCTTTCTTTTTGGGTGTGTGGGATCTCTGTGCATCTCTCTCTCCATCCCATTCTCGTTCTAGAATAAAGGTATATCTTCTCGGACAATGACTTGCGATCCGTCCTTGCACTGTCGGGTTCTATTTTATTACAGGCGGGTTAGCTTGCCTTTCTAACACATAAAATAGTGTGGTTCAAGTTAGTTAGTGGGGTTGGGTCGGTTTGTGGGGCGGAGGGGTTTTCCCTCCTATTTAACAATATCTTCATAGCATCTATGTGTAGGCTGTGCTCTCTTCACTGAAAACAAGAAAACTATAGAAGGGTGCAAAACAAGCTTCTAAGGTTTAACTAGCTTTGATAATGACATGTCTCCCACAAGCCTTATTGTCCACCACCCCCCCCCCCCTTGCACATACACCCAATTATATGTGGTGCATGCCTATGGTGTACCTAGATGGTGGCCAGGATATATATCTAGTGGGGACTTATTAAGTGAGGTTAATTATGGCCTTACTGAATAGGGATGGAGAGAGTCTTACCAACAATAAGGACTGGAATGCTAACATTTTGTCTTCTTAGGGCCAGATGTGTAGTTGATGTGCATGTCTAGCTGACCGTTTTCTGTGACGAAGGTTTTCGGATTTGGTGGATAGTTTAGAAAGCCATGGATAATGACCTTTGGAATGTTGGCTCTGTCTGATGACTCACCTGTGTGCTCTAAAGTGGCTGCTTCACTCACTGTCTTCTCTCGTGGATGCGTACCTTGATTCAGCCTCCATAGATATATAGAACTTATATAGAGCGATAGGGCCTCTAGATCGGCCAAAAGCCGTTTTATTGGGTTGTGCCTAGATCAAACCACTTAGCACATGAGAGAAGAAGAAGAAAAAAAAAAGTTCTAATAGAGAATGTAATCTCATATCACAACTCACATGCTTATCCTCTTAGAGCTATATATCCTCAGAAGAATATTAACAATCGCAAGTAAGATCTAAGTTAGACATATGTTCGTCAGATATAGTTCCATTAGCAACCCTCTCCCACAAAATCTCCTTTATTGAACTAAGATATTCCTTTCAATTAACTTGATCGTTGGAGGATTAATTTTGAGACCACCACTTTTTCTGACTATCTTATATATAAGTAAAGATAATCGAGAGAACTGACCAAAAACCTATTTAATTCCCCTTTTTGTCTTAGGCATCCGAGATCTAGACTCAAGTAGTCCTCCGTGGTTGTCTCTCCCAAAATTTGAGAAAGAGATCGGACCAACCATATCTAAATGAATTTTAGAAAGAAAATGTTCACCAGATTTAATGTTTTCTGTAAAGTGTAATTCTCTTTTGTGGTGTTCTGGAATTTTTGTCCATCCCTTCCCAAGTTTATCTCAGCGTTCTTCAACTAAACGGGCGGATATATATCTTGGCATGGTGTAAACAATATTATCCACATATATAAGCACGTATCTGCAATATGCTAGTTATAATGGCAGAAGAGTTTGACATATATAGACAGAAGTACACACTTGATTCATGATTTGAACCATGATTTCGTACTAATTTACCTGATGGATCACGTATACGTAAGCTGATGAACTCAACGGAGAAGAAATGCATAGGGTTTTCTGCAAGGTGAGGAGTTCGAACTTTATAATTCTTCGCATGCCCCAATATCTCTATTTAAATCTGTTATATATGTTCTTTTCTTAGATAATAAAGAATTCTTCACACTTCTACAAAGCCACAGTAGCTTAGAATCCCCCAAGATCATGTACCGTAGGATATATCAAATGAAATCACAGATCTTGCTCCCTTTGGCTCTGAAGAAATATTTATTGTCTTTTTGTGAGCGTGATAAACACACTTCTAATTATAACTTTTTATTAGATAGACATAATACATTACTAGTGCATTGATCAATAAGGAAACTAATTTATTAACAATATTATTTTTGACATCAAATTATTTGACACAAACTAATAAAAATATGTCACGCCATCATTAGAGGAAAAGAAAAACATCTCCTAAAAAGAGAGTTGTGATATGTATATTTTAATTGATTGGTGTGTTAAAATTGTGTCCCAAAAATATGTTTCTAAACCATTTTGGAATCAACAGAGCTAGTTACGAGAAGTGTACCGGACTGTGATGTCACCAACAGTTTGATCATCGAAAACATGCCAATGGGCCACCACCGGTCCACCAGCATGGTCCATCCTGCTGGTTGGTGGTGGTGGCAGCCGGAGGCCCACCACCCGGTAGGCCCCCAACCACCGTGCGAAGGCAGTCCGCTGCTGCTGTTGGTAGTGGTAGTGGTCAACCTCATACGCGGGTGGCCAGTGGCGCGACCTTCTGGCCCCATCGACAGCCGGTGGCCGGTGGCCGGTGGCTTATCGGACGAGACCCCAAGAACAGTGGGCCACCCCTCCGCAGGCCCGAGTGGGCCCTGGTCAAACAAGTTGGCCCGACGCAACCGTGACGTAGCGGGCCTTCTGGAACCCTTCGCGCCGGTCCATGGTACGGCCCGGACGACAGCTGCTGGAATGCTGGAAAACCTTCGGGTTTACGGACATGGTTGTTTGTGGATGACATGCGTGTGTGTGAAGCCCAACAACGAGGTAGTGCTCGCTGCGGACTCGCGGTGAGGCTGGAAATTTGCAGGTCAGGAATGGACTCAAGACTACAGTCTGTGGACTCAACACTCGGTCAAGCTTAGATCTGTTGGCTGATGCGTATGTAAGGAGGTGTTTTAATAGGAATAAGGGTTGTTGCGTGTCTTCTATTAACTATGTAGAGAGGTTCGATCTCGGATCCAAAAAATTGGATGATGCTTTGAAATAATGAGAGAGGGATCTGCAAAGAGGAGCAGAGGATCAAGGGGTTTCAAGAGCGACGTCTCTAAAAAATTCTCCGACATTTACGTCAGATCCTAACAAAAGGTTAAAATAAGAGAATAAATGATTTGAGATTGCTCTCCACAATCTTAGTGGGTCAAAAATGCTCTAGACCAAGTATTGAAAGGCTTTTTTTTAGTTTTATGCATCTTGAGCCCTCCCGCTAGCCTCATGTGATGTGGTTGTAAATATAATGGTGGTGATGGGTCTTTGACTTGCTCATGCAAAACTTGGCGGGTCCTCGTTAGCCATACGTGAGTTATCTTGCCGGCCATGAGTGAGGGTATTTTTAAGTCAACTATCCATACGCATACCATGCCCTGGTGTTGAGAGGGGAGGGGGTTGACATGACCACTTCCCATAGAGCTAAAGCTCTACTGACTTAGGGGATTGTTGGTGAGATTTTCCGAGATAGATATGGAGGTAGGCAGAACTATATTCTACTATATTATATGTTCGAGATATTTAACTCAGGAGTTGTTCACTGCTGTCTAGGCTTTCTTTCTAGCATCGAACTTGAGAGAAGGGCCCCTCATCGTACGACCGATAGACCAAGTGCTCATTTGGCGTTTTTATATAAGTCCTATTTGATAACTTAACTTTCATCTTGGCGGGTTGGGTTTGGTTCTTGGGATTTTGCATGGGTGAGTACTCCCATGTGATAATTGATTGTCGAATGAGACGAGTTGATAACTAAGTTTTATAATTTAGATCAGAGGATCGAGATTTCTACTTTCAAATAAGAACCGCCAAACAAAAAGAAATGATGTGAACTCTGTGACTAATAAGATTGAGATTTCTCTCAAACTTCCTCTTGTTCTGGAGGTGTTTGCATGTTTATTTTGTTATTCATGGTCTTCGCAAACCTAGTTTTCTAACTATGTTGTGAGCTTAATCCGGATGCAGGGTTTGACCGAAGTTTTGTGCATTTTATTGGGGTAAATGTTTGTGTTGTGGAGTCTGATTTTCTATAGGGAAAATTAATATCCGGTCCAATTTAATAAAATTAATTAATTTCCAGTCCAAAGACCAGAAAAATTAATGTTAGATCCATTGACTGTTAACTTTGTAATTTTAGAACCAAAACTTCACACCGCTGGTGAAGGTTTCTAAAATCCCAAAATACCCCTCATTACTCACGACTTCTAAGCATGCTGCTCCGCCCTGAAACCCCGACGACCCCACCTCCTCCACGATGGCACCGCCATTCCTCGCCCTCGAGGGACCGCCCTCCGAGTTTTACGCAGCACATCGGCGACGGAGGCCAGGCTTCGTTGCGGCGCATCCTGCTGGATACCTTCCTCCGACAACTCGATCGCCGCATGTTTGTCGTCCGAACCTCTTGATTCACCACGCATCCTGGGGGATCCTTCCGCACGGGGGCTCCTCCGCGCTCAACGCCGCAGTTTCGTTCTCCTGCTATCCCCTTTCTGCATCTTGGGCGAGCTCTGCGTCGTGTCGTATCTCCGGCGCCGGTGGGGTGCTCCTTGGCGGAGGAGGTGTTGATCCCGGCGGAGGAGGCGGCGGCGGCGGCCGGGATGGTGATGGCGGGGCAAAGGTGTACACGATGTTGGCGCGACAGAGGGGCAGCTGGAGTTGGACTTGAGCCATGTGTTGATGCAGGAGACATGGAAGGCGTGGAGGCAGTCGGGGAGCAGCCGCAGGCTCTCACCGTCCCGGAACTCCCGAGGCACACCGAACAGTCCGTGCTCTCCACCAGTCCGTCCCCTTTCTTGTACCTGCACACGGCGATCCTCCTGATGATCCACTCCTCGAGGCCGCCCCCGCGGAGGCGGGCGACGGCTGCTGCCAGGCGTCGCTGCTGAGGGCTTCGACCCCCTCGTCGGTGGCGCCCCGGTCGTCGTCCTGCCCTAGGCGCCGCCGGAACAATCCGAGGCCGCCGCAGTACCTGGAGATGAGAAGGTAGTAGCTGGCGAGGAGAAGGGCGCTGGCGAGGATGCCGATAAGGGAGATGACGAGGGGGGAGAGGCTGGGGCCAGAGGAGCTGTCCTCGGGAAGAAGCTCAGTGGGGCGGGGGCGGGAAGGGGTAGCCACCATATGGAGCTCTGGGAGGGTATTTCAGTAAGACAATCATAGACTGTTACCATCTTTGACGGTTTCCATCTATTTTGGATTGAAATTAATTTTGAGACAACAAAGGACCGGACATTAAAATGTAAAGCTGTCTGGACTAAAAATTAACCGACATATTCTAGAATGGACCGGGAATCAAATTCCCGTTTTCTATATGCTAGCCCCCTAGGCATATTTTGTGGAATCGGTTGATTGAAAAGTTTGAACAAGTTGACCAATTCTGGGTCATTTTCTAAATGTATAGTTTTGCGAAAATTAGTCGACGAATTGGGTCGAACGATTAGTTGACCAATTTTGGGCTGAGTGTGAAAGAATGTTTATGTGAAAATCAGTCGACCAAAGCTAGTCGAATTGGTCTACTAATTTCATCGCGTCCAGTCCATTTCATTTCCTTCTTTTGCACTCTGTATCTATGAGGAAAGTTTTCGGCCTAGGGTTGTGTGTGACGATATTTTTGAAGGTTCCAGATGTGTAAAGATCATCCCTTGTATTTTTTTTTTTCCAAAAAAATAAGAAGAAGACAGTGCAGTTTATATAGACGTAAGAGATATCTCAATCTTTAAACCATATCGCCAACAGTAGATCAAGTGGTGATCATATTAGAGATGGAAGAAGAAGATCTCTGGTGCCCTATACAAATCATGGCCTATAATATATACCCTTCATTATTTGTTTCATGAAATATTAGACAATAAATATGTGCATGATTCGATTCAAACTAATTTGACTAAAGTGTTCTTTAATATAATTTGAACTGAATGGAATTGATCGGTACTCAAATCGAAGAGAATCAAGTTAAAAGTTTTGGTTTGTTCAAAATTAGCAGTCTAGAAAAAACATACTTCACCTTCATTCGCACACCTGTCATGTCTCTCCTGTCCCTTATGAGTCAAGACTCTGGTAGCTGACTTCTTTCTCAGTCTCCACCCCTCCATTCGTCTTTAAGTCAGGATTCTCTCATTACATGGAGGATCGGACTCTAACAATCACTAATGGCCCATTAGTGATTGTTGGAGTCCGGTCCTCCCATGTATTCAGAGGATTTGGACTCTTTGTGGGATTAGTGATTGTTGGAGTCTAGTCCTCCCATGTATTGAGAGGATTTGGACTTTTTGTGGAAAAAAATATTTTCTCTCGTTACAACAATAAGTTGTAGAGAGAAAAAAGAGAAAAATTGAAAGGATGGAAAATTACGTTGTTTCTTTTTCGCTAAGTAATATATAGTTCTTGAATATTATATTTTTTAAACACAAAATTTCATCGTGAACTTCATGTTGGATAAATGGGTGTTAGGGGCAATATAAAAGAAGAGAAAACTTGTTGCACTTTTTTGCTGTACTTTTAGTACACTTTGCACTTCTCTGGTTGACCAATGTGTTATTGGCACACTGTGTCTACCCAATAAGAAGTGTAAAAGTGTACTAAAAGTGCAGCAAAAAAGTGCAACAAGTCTTTCTCATAAAAGAAAGGAAAAACTCAATATTGATAAAATAAAAGGTGCATCAAAAGTTGTGCTAATTTGTCCTTATGTGTCGGAATCTTTAGTTCCACATGGAATACCCCCAAGAAGATAAGAGACTTCATAATCTCAAGAATCCATGATAGACAATGGTGGAGTTATGCTAGACTATATCACATACGAGCATCGTCGGGCGGGGCAGGGCGGGGGCACACGTGTGATGGCGTGGTCCAGCCGACTTAACTTGACATCTTTTTACTTTCTCTTTTTACAATTTTGGCCCTTTTTTGGAGGGTTTGGAGTTGTTTTGGGCCAGCTCTCTGAACCGACCCATTATTTTAGTCTACGCGGGTGTTAGGCACTTGATATCGTGATTAGGTCTCCTAATCGCGGTTAACCGACATAGAAGCGTCTTCTCTACTCTCTAAAAGAGGAATCGCTCGTCGTCTTGTCGCTCTTGCTCTCGCTCCTTCGACGACTGCGTCTCCCCCCGCGTCGCCGCTGCATCTCCGACCGCCCTTTCGCCGGTGTTCAGTGCACGTCCTTCGTTCTCTAATTTTTCCTTTAATAGAAGAGGATCAGGTTTCATATAGCATTTGTTTACAAGATTAGAATATGTGTGATTTTTAATCTCGTGGTGATAGTCGTATCTTGGGAGAAGATCGTTTTACCCGACGCACTGTTATTGTGGGGACAATATCTTCTCTAAGGGGAGTCTCCTTAGAGGCACTTCTACTACATTCATTTTCCCTTACTTTATGTCTATTTTCATTATGTTTACAATTGCAATCGATCTCATGTATATTATATTTTGGTTGTTATTATTTAGATTATTTTCATATACTTGTATATGGTTCCGTGTGCACATGTTTGTATCTAATGATTGTCACGATTGTACCTTGTTACACATTATGTTTACAACACTTCATATCTATACAATTCGATCATTGACAAGCGTTTCAAAAAGATCACTTGAGCCCATTAGAAATCCACACACTTCCCTTGTTTTTTTATATTTCTTTGAACCATCGAATCTAGAATCTGATTGTACAAATATGCCCTTAATTAGATGCATGGATTCTTTAGTAAAAATGAATATTTTGTTTATATAAAAAAGGAAAGAGTTCACCAAATGCAACTCTCTTACTTGTTACTCTTCTTTATTTTTGTGTTTCTCGATGGAGCCCCAAGATCAAACGACTGCTATGCGGATATCTTTTTAAAGAGAAAATTTTGTTACACTTTTTTATTACATCTTTAGTGTATTTTAGATATCTCTCATTAGTTCATATACTGCTAACACGTTATGTCCACTTAATAAAAAATGTAAAAATATATTAAAAATATAATAAAATGCAACAAATCTTTCTCCCTTTTAAATTCTACCCACCACATTTTTGGGCCTTAACATAGTTCAGCCCGTGAGAATATCGACCATTGGTACGTGATGTTTGATCATCCAGGCAGTCGTTCACACTGCCTCACCAAATTTATGGGGCTAACTTAATAAGAGTATTAAGGTCATTTTGATAATTCAGTAAGTCTTGATAATTATTATTTATAACTTATAAAATTATTAATAATTTAAAATGATTTAATAACAAAGATATTTTATTAAGATTTTATCACTAATAAGTGCCGATAATTTTTAATAACTCTATTTCAACTTCTCATATATGATAAATTATCAATCTTGATAATTTATTTGTCAAAACAAAAATCTTATAAATTGGAATATCTTACGAATAAATAACTTATTTGTGAATAACTTATCAAGTTATAAAGGGGCTCTTAAAATTTAATGGGGCATGATTGATTGAATAATCACATACTTCCTCTCTCTTTGGTCACACCCAAACTATCTATTTCTCTCTCTCTCTCTATCTATCTATTTATTTTTATTAGGATAGTCAATGGATCGGATTGGAATCGAAAATGAGTGTTTTCGCTTCCACTTCCTATAAAAAATTTTGGAGTCGAAAACAGAAACGGAAAAATATGTTACCGCTTTCACATCCATTTCTGCTTTGAGTCATGAAAATTGGAAATGGAAATGAAATAAAACAGAAATTTCAAATGCAACAATATTTATATAATTAAAATTAATTTATAAATATGTAAGTATATTAATTATTAAATTTATAAATAATTTTAAATATAAATTTAAAAAATCTTTTCTACCGTATCTTATCCAACAAGTGTATTATAATGATCCGTACTAAATGAAATATATATGACAAGATCAATTAGTATGATAATTAAATCATGTAGTTATTATATAATGGTTGAGTAATAATGATATGCATCATATTCATACATGCAGTAGACTAGTATTTGGGTAGTCATTTAACATGTAAGATCAATTTATATTTCAATTTTATCATTTGTTATATTTTTGGTGAACTTAATTCATTTTTTAATATTTGCAGGAACCAAAGCTAAGTGGGTAGGTATTATGACCTAATGACAAGGTTGATAATTATAAAAATGATGAGGACTCTATCGCCGGAAGGAAAACTGTGGAGAAACCTAGAAAAAAAAAGAGTCTACGCAGGAAGCTAAAAGAAAGGAAAAAAAGAAGGAAGACGAGGATGCAGCCTTCATGCTGGGTTTTGAAGAACACCACCGCGAGGAGGCTGCTGCTGGGTTTCTCTGTTCTCACGGCCAAAAAAGGGGAGGGGGAGGGGGGAGGGGAGGGGGAGGGGTGGGGGGACGAAGTTTTCGTAGACCTTTTTGACCAGCGATAGCGAGGGAAAGTCGACTCCAAAGCAGGAGGACCTCATCCTTCTCCATAAATTTGATGATCCTTGTTTAGAATTGTATTTATAATTTTATTATGAGTTAAAATTTTGTACTATGGCTACGATGTAACTTGGCTATAAAAATTTAATTTACTTATTTTCTGTATTTGTTTAGAGATTTATATTCTATGTGGTGTATTTATTATAGTGTCTATAATATTCAATTGATTTGAGATAATGTTGAGTTTGAGAAATGACATGTTGTTTCGAACTATTGTAATGAATGACTTAAAATTTAGGGAAGACAAAGATGTACTAATCTGATTCAGGAAGTTAATCTATAAAAAATCACACCAGCGGTCTTAATGAGTTTTTAGGCATGCAAATTCACATAGATATAGTGAGTTAATGTGTGAGAATATATTTGATATTGCTCGAGAAAGAGTGTCAAATAAATTGTGGTTTTATAGTTTAACTTATCACGTGAATTATGAGTCTAGAGAATTAAGTATATTAAATTGGATTAGCTATGGTGACATCTGACGCCCTAGTGTTGAATTAATTGGTTCATTAACTCATCTTCTTAGTTGATTTATTTCTTTCTTGTTACCTTTATCTAATTAATTCGATTGTCTCAAATAACTGAGGAGCGATGATCAATATCAGTACTGATAATTAGACAATCCTCGTGGGAACGATACTTTTCTCATCATCTTATTATTTGTTCGATTTGTATATTTGCGAGAAAAGACAACAATAGATAATCAATATATATATATATATAATATATATATATATATATTGTTAGAGAAAACAAATTACTATATATGATAGATGAGAGAGTGACCACTAACTAATATTGGGATGAAGATGGATGCCATTTACATATAAATTGGAGACGAGGGACAATGAGTTTAAAACTTAAGAGCCAAAGCTTTAAGGTTGAGGAACTTTTATTATAAAAATTTATAATATATATTAAAGTTATCGAAAACAAAAATGAAAAATGGATGCGAAATTATATGTTCTAATTCGTTTTCGCATCTTATAAAAATTCAGATATCTATTTTCACTTTTCGCTAAAGTATCAATTTTTTTTTAAAGTTTCGCCTCTTATAAAAAAATACAAAAATAAGTCAACTAAACGAAAATCGGAGATCTATTAATAGTCCTAATTTCTATCATTTAGGCTGGTGGGTTACTGCAATAAATTAGCGAGAAAGAAGGATATGTGCTGCGAAATAATGTAAATTATGTTCACTCAATATATAAAACATCAGTTTTTATGCTGTTCAGAGTAATTTATGTTGCACAAGTAAATATATAAAAAATTAATATGATTTTTAATCAGCTTTTATATGATTATCTATCTATATATGACAATATAAATAAAATATATTTTATATAAAAAGGACATATCTTGCCCTCATTTACCAAACTACATCCGTCACGTTGCAACAAGGGAAAATTTAACAATCGACCGAGTTACTCGCTCTCACACATTAAGTGTGAATATTATTACTATCGTAATTAGGAGTGTTCACAATTCGATTTGATCAGAACCGATTATTTGTCCACTAGCTTCAACCAAATCAAACGAAATTTTCAAAAATCGAATCAAATCAAATCAAGATTTCTCGGTTCATTCCATTTAATTTGTTTCAAATTAAATTTAAATTTAATTAAATAAAAATAAATTTATTAATATTTATATATTTAAAATAAAAATAAAATGATATATATGTATATTTATATTTAGTTATGTAATATTTTTTATATTTATAACATAATATTATAAAATATTACTATTATTATACAATTTTAATTTATTCAATTTATTTGATTACATTCGATTTCATAATAAATATAATTAAATTAAACTAAATACACATCAAATCGAACGAAACCAAACGGATGGACCCCACATATGATTGCTGGTAACGGAGTGTTTCCCCTGCGGCAAAATACTACTCAAAGCGTCGGTGCTTTGGAAGGTCTAGTTAGAAACGTCCCGGCAATACGCACGTGTTCGGAGGCTTTAGCATACACCACGTCAGCCGTCAGGGGATTGGCACGACTCACGACTTCTCTAAACAATTACTGTTGAAAGTGGGTGCGAACCGATTCACACCGTTCCGTGCTATCCCAATATGATTGGTTGGTCTTTGCGACCGAAAAACGTAGATAGCGTGCAAACAGGGAGAAGAGGAATAATTAATAATAGCATAGTTTTCACCATTTTTTTTGAGATATCTGAAAATGCGGACCTAGACAAATATTTTACAACACCTTTTCGTCTTTGTCCTGTTTATGAAAAATATACTTGTTATTTAAAAATAAAAATTGGATTGAAAAACACCTTCTCTATCTAATTTGGATATAATATTTTTTGGTGTTTGCATAGGACAGATCTCCAAATATTCGACAGAGTAGATATTGGATATAAATAATATATGGATAATAGATAGAGTGGACATAAAAATGATTATTCTATTCTGTTTAATATCCACTCCACTATAGTAATCACTCTTGACTATTAGTTCTTAGAATTAATGATCCACAGTGGCATATAAAACCTAAACCCTACAGTGATTACCCTAAATTGAAAGGTGTACAAGATTGTTTTTGAAATTATACTTTTTTAGAGTTATATATATATATTTCTAAATTTTAGATCAGTACCTAATGTCTCTTATCAATACTTATGTTTACGAAATGGGTAAAATCCTTATCCAATATGAATCTAAAAATATCTAACTAAATTATATGCTCTGTATCTGAACTCTATTTGGAGCGAATACGAAAAACTCATATTCGCTTCGTTTGTAATCTTACCTTCTTTATAAGATATTAAGAAAAATTTATTACACTTGTACATGTGTAATAACGTCACGTCTAATTGTATATCTAAATTTTTATTTGTCCATCTCTAGCAACTCATTGCATTACAATACATCATTGTCTTTTTGATTTTTGAAGTCAAATTTTTTATTTTAGCACCTAAATTTTCTATTTTGGCATCTAGATTTATCTTTTGGCACCCAAATTCAACTTATTATATCACATCACGACAAAAATAATGTCAAAAGAAAAATTTAGATGCCAAAAGAAAAATTTGGACGTGAAAAAAAAATGGATGTCAAAATAAAAAATAGACTCTAAAAAAATTTCTGCACTGTGTCTAGGAATGAAAAGGGTGTGGATGCTTCCTAAAAGAATGCTTCTCTACTCTTTTTAAAATAATAGCCGAATCAACTTCACAGAAATCTTTATGGTACAATTTTTTTTAATAAAATTGGTTGAATTCTTAAATTATAATTTTATTGATTGCGAGCACATAATATCACACTTTGAAATAATCTCAAAGATAGATTACTGGCTGCAGCACGGTCACCGTGCGAAGCGCGCAACTTAAATTCTGGACTCTGCGTAAATTTCGAGGCGCAGCACAAGTCGATCGCCCGACAAGTCGCACCACCACCACTTCACGACAAGGAGGCCGATGCCGGTTAGTGGCCTGCCCGGTGGTTTCCTTCCACGCTCCATCGCTCCCCAAGGCACCCTCTATCGCCCCCGCTTCCGCCGCCCAAACCCGATGGAGTGCAGCAACCGCGGCGCCCCCTCCGCCGTGGCGCTCCTCGTCGAGCTGGCCGGCGTGATCTCTGCCTGGCAATACCTTTTCGCTTGCCTCCTCCTCGTCTCCGTCTTCCTCTACAACTTCCTGGAGCTCCACCTCTTGGGGGACATCCTCCGCGGGTGCAGGGGGGACAAGGTGCTCCTCACCTTCAATCCGGCCTCCGAGATCTACCACGGCGTCGTCTCGAGGTGTCGGGTCCTCCACGGCCGGTGAGTCCGCACCCTGCCCGTCTGTACCGCTAGTGTTGTTCTGTCCGGGCGTTTTTCTGGGAAGGGTGGACGCTAATTGGACAGCGACTGGCGCAGGTACTTGGTGACGCCATGGCTGTCGAGCCCCCACTTGCAGACCACATTCCTGAATTTCTTCGGGAACCCTCCGACTTTCACTTGCAGAAGGTCTGTTGCCGTAATTTACTAGCTGATGTTTGGCGTGTGAACTTTTCTTGTGGGTGGTCCTAGTAAACACCCTCTGAACTCGGGAAACAATCCTTAGATGTGCTATTTCGTGGCCATTCCATTTTAAAGAAGACGATAGATTGGGAAATTTTGCTAGTCCCTTCCGTTGTATATTGTGATAGACTGGATGAACGAAATGTTATTCTGATAGGATTCCTTTATTTTTTGAGTGGAGTAAACAATTTTTCATATGCAATTTTCTGATAGGCAAAGTAAACTTCTTTAGTTCGTTCTAAATCATGTTCTTTTTTTTGGGGGGGGGAAGTTACATGCGTTCTCTGCCAGTTTGTTTATTTATTCCTTGGCATCTTTCTCTTTTGTGAAGTGACATTGTACAAGCAATCACTGATCAAACACTCACTTAACAGGCAAATATTTTGCTTGTCAGATGGCGGGACCATTGCTCTGGATTGGGTGCCAGCGTCTGATGGTGAGTGTTTCCATTCCTTGTAAAGTATCTAACTTAAGAAATGTAGTGGGCGTATCTGAAAAGCATCATTTAAATATGTAAATCACTAAATAAAATCTAGGTCTCACAGGTATAGGGATGAATTTTGTTTGGTTATGGAACATTGGAGATCCCAGTGTTGCCCTCGTGCTATGCAGAGAATGGCATGTACCTCTCTTGTACATTAATAGGAGCCAAGGCACAGATAGCTTACTTGCCACGCCTTTGAGTCAGCAGGCAAAGACTTGGTCTTGAGATCTTATCCACTTGTCACATCCAAACAATGACCGGTGTTTCTTGCTGAGATGCAAAATAAATCCTTAGAAAAGGAGGAAGCTTGATGAAACATTATGTGGTATGATCATTTGTGAAGGCACAAAGTTTCAGAATATGGATGGTCTGATAACCTCTGAAGTCAATGCTTCTTCTTTAAAACTCTTACAGCCATACATGTTGGAATATTTATTTGCTATAGTTCTCCCTGTTCAAAATAAAGTTTATAGACATGAATGCTTATAAAGTGTCCAGGCATAAATCTTGCTTGTCATCATAAGTTTTTGTGTCATATTTCCTTCTTTGCAATAGAAAGCACGTCTGTTCTTTGGAAATTGTGATGTCTGATTGTTACAACTTCTTCAAGCTACTTATTTATTTATTTTTTCTACATTTTTGACGTGGAGAACCTAAAGTATACTTTTTAAATTCTAGTTTCTAACGCATCATTTGTTTTTCTTAATTGTGATAGTGGGCCTCTAAAGTAGCAATTGATTGTCCATAGTTCACATAACTGGTAGTCCAGTATCTTTGGACGTTTAGGATGCTCAAGTAGGTCTCATTGACATTTCAAAGATCCTAAGTGAAATGAACTTGTTATACTCTATAACCGTGATTTCATAACTAGTAATGTTTTCGGAAGATTGAATAACATGAAATGTCAAACATGCTAAATGAAATGGACTTGACATCCTAATTGCATAACTTTCACATGTGCAGTTTCAGAATGTTCTTCCGAGACAAACATGGTCATATCAAAAGATGGTACAACTCCAATTGTCATAATAGTTCCTGGGCTAACCAGTGATACTGATTCTCCTGTAAGTTCTCAGAACTGCTTTCAATCATTATTTGTCAGCACGACCTGGCAATCTGGCATAGCAACTCCCATGTTCTATCCTTATTTTGGTTCATTTCTGGGATGAATCATTGAAGTTATTCCTCCTATGAAGTATGAATCACTTTATCAAGTGATGAAGTTGGAGTCTAACCTGAAGGATAACAAGTGTTACATGTTTGCAATCTCTATTTATTGTTAAGGTACTCCCTTATGCCACATAAGCTTGAGGTGAGAAGAATCTGATCAAATCAACCTGGACCAGCCAATCCAGTGAGATTCTTGCTAAACCGACGCAACCCTGATCTGCCCATTCCTGAGTTTTCACTGGGATTAGCCTAGATCAGGCGATCCCATCCAAGACCAGCTATCCCACACATTGCAGCTATCAGTATTACCTCATCGTCACCACCTGCCACTGCTCGCACTCCACCTTCTCTATCTGCATTCTCCACTGTTAGAACTTGTGTTATATTTTTATAGTTAGTAGGGGTTTACGTAAAATTGAGGTTAGTTGTAGTGTGCTCAGCTTATCTTGTGCCTAGAGTACAACATACTGTGTACTCAGGTATAAATATTCTCTTCCTTGTAATTAATCAATTAATTAAGTTAATTTTATCCCATACACGGTATCAGAGCCCTAACCCGGTTTTGGCACTGTTCCATTGCGACCCCCCCCCCCCCCCCTTTCTTCCTTCTGGCAGGCATCATGATCTGCACCGGCAGTTTGTAGAATGCTCGCCAGCATGGAGATTCACCACCGGCCTCAACACAGGCTTCCTCTTCTCCCGTAAGCTCCTGCAACAGGTCTTCTCAGGCCTTTTCTGCCATAGCTGTTCGCACTGGCTGATCGCAGGCCGAAGGTGGAACTGCCTCCATTGCCACTCGCACTGGTGTCCACTGCTGCGGTCTCTTCGTGAGGACTCAACATCCGGTTGTGGGACGAGGACACTGCCATGTGCGGGCACTGCAGTGTCTGCAGCCACTCGCGAAGGCCTCCGCGAAGTGTCCTATGCAGTTGTCACCACTTGTAGCAGCCCTATAGCCACTCACGAAGGCCTGGCGAAGTCTCTTGTGTGGTTGTCGCCCCTTGCAACGGCCCTGGCTTCCACAGCAGCCATCCCCTCCGCCGCCCTCTTGAGTCCTTATGCAGTCATCTCAGCATATCCTCTACATTATGACTGCTAAGGGGAGACCAAACATTGACTTTCAGTGATGGGAAGTGTATGGATGACATCTATACTTGATTTCATGTGTTTGACTGAAGTTACAATTGAGTGAAGGTATCTATTATTCAACATGGAAGGAACAACCAAGTCGAATGTCTTGGTTCCAGCTCAGTCTCTAGAGGGGAAGAGGTTCCTTACTTTGAGACTCAATAAACTATCATTAGTGAGTAGAGCATTCTGCTTCTTATTACTTTCACTCTAGAAGCTTCATCATATTGAAAAAGATCCACCAGAAAAATCTGATAAAAAGGAGTAGGAAACTTGGGAAATTGATGATGGGACAGTCATTTCAATACTTGGAAATAGCTGTGAGTCACACATTTTCAACAATATTATTTTCTTGTAGACTGCAAAGGAGATGTGGGATTCACTTAAGTAGACATCATCATCATCATCACTTAAGTAGACATACTATGGTGAAAAGAATATATCACATATTTATAATATCTATGCTATGGAACAGTATTTTTCTGAGCTACAAGGAGCCTGGAATGAATTGAAGTTGCACCAGCCAATTATTCTTGATAAATCTGTCGTAGAAAAACAACAAGAAAATTTTATTGTGGCAAAGTTTTTGTCTAGATTGGATGATAATTTTCATCATGTTCCAGACACTTTTTTAGTTGATCTCGCCATTCCTAGTTTGGGGGAATGTTTCTTTAGAGTGCTCCATGTTAGCACCAAACCTTTGATTGGTGGAGGATCTCATTCAGTGGGATCCACAGTTGACATCGCTGAGTCTGGCAGTGCCTCTGCTCTTGCAGCCACTGGACATAGTCGTGGACATCCATGGCCTCCTTATACTCACTGTGGGAGGACGAATCATCATTCTAATTACTGTTGGAAAAAATATGGTAAAGGTGGTAGTAAAGCAAAACTAGTAGCTCATCTTGGAGTGAGAGTAGAGGTGGCTCCTACTCCTGCCATTGCTTTAGGCTTAGTATCCACTACTGCACTAAAAGGAGGAGTGATGCCTTCTCGGAAAGAGTATGAGGCTGTCCAACTCATTATTAAGGGCTCTACAACATCCTCATCTTCTTTTCATGTCGTTCCAACATTAGGTAGCACACAAGTTGTCCACTGTTCCTCTTGGATTGTGGATTCTGGAGCTTCTTGTCACATGACAGGTGATAGATCTCTATTTTTTGAGCTTCATACATCACCATACATATCATCCAATTGACATTACAGATGGCTCCCATTCTATTGTTGTAGGGAAGACCGGAAGAGGACTATGAAACCATTTTCCCTGACCTTCAACGATGTCTTGTTTGTTCCTAAATTTCCTGTCAACTTACTCTCCATTTGTACCTTGACTCGTTCTATGAATTGTTCTATAAATTTTATCTTTCATACTGTGTCTTTTAGGAACTTCAAACAAGGAGGATGATTAGTGGAGGACGTGAATCTGATGGACTGTACTATCTGTCTGATGAACCTCTTAATCACCCTCAGGCGTTGGCTTCATCAAAACTCCATACTTGTGGCATTGCAGGCTGGGTCATCTGTCATAGTCAAAGTTTCGAGAGCTTATCTATTTTCCATCTTCAGTCAATAAATTTCAGTGTGATGCTTGTGAGCTAGGAAAGCATCACAGAGTCTCTTTTCCTTTGAGTCAAAATAAAAGGAGCGGTGCTCCGTTTCATCTTGTCCATTCAGATATTTGGGGATCTTCTCCTATTCCCTCTAGATTAGGTCATAGGTATTATGTCGCTTTTATTGATGACTTTCCTCGTATGACATGGCTTTTTCTGTTCAAATCTCAATCTAATGTACTTGGTGTCTTTCAAAATTTTTATGCTGAAATAAATACTCAATATTCTATTTCTATCAAAGTGTTGTGCATAGATAATACCATGGATTCATTTCTCATTTTATTTGTCTCATGGGATTATCCATCAAACATCTTGCTCGTACACATCACGACAGAATGGTGTTGCTGAAAGGAAGAACCGTCATTTGTTAGATATTGTCAGAACACTAATGTTCCATATGAATGACCCCAAACCGTATTGGGGATATGCATTTCTTACGTCATGCTATCTTATCAATCGGTTTCCTAATAGTGTGCTTGGTGGACAATCCCTCTTTGTGTGCTTACACCTGATGACAATCCTTTCCTCATATTCCTCATATTTTTAGGTGTCAATGTTTTGTTCACCCTCTTAGACCAAGACATGACAACTTATCTTCTCGTTCCATTCTTGTTATCTTTTTGGGTTTTTCTAGAACTCAAAAAGGATATCGGTGTCTTGATCCTCAGTCCAAAAGATCCCTTGTTCTTGCTGATGTCAATTTCTTTGAGTATCTTCCCTACTTCACTGAGTCTTTTGGACATGAGTTATCCTCTTCCTCTCACGATTTCCCTCTTCCTCTTGTCATTCTCTTCCTAGATCCTACAGGCTACATTTAGTGCTGACGTGGAAATAATCGCCATTCTTGGTATGTACAGATTTTATAGGTAGATTTATTAGAGGCGTAACATAGCACGACCAGTCGGTCATTTTTCATCACCCTTCTCATTGGAGGATCCACCACCTCCTGGTGAGCTTTCTTCTGTGCATTGCTCTAATCTTGATCTTCCTATTGATCTTCCTAAAGGAGTACGGTCATGTACCCAACACCCTATTACGAATGTTGTTTCTTATGATCACCTATCTCTTACTTTTCATTAGGTTGCCTTGTCTATCTCTGCTATCTCTATTCCCAGGTTCATTCCTGAGGCTCTAGCGTTACCACACTAGAAGGTGGCTATGGACAATGAAATGCAAGCTATTCTTTCTCGTGGCACTTGGACTCTTGTGCAATGCTGGAAAGGCATTACTCCTATTTCTTGCAGATGGATGTTTACTATCAAGTATCATCCAGATGAATCTATTGATAAGTACAAGGCCAGCTTGATGGCAAAGGGATTCACTTAAACTTATGGTGTTGATTATTTTGAGACCTTTTCTCCAGTGACCCACCTTAATTCAGTTTGAATTTTATTCTCCCTTGTTGTCAATCAAGGATGGCAGATAACTCAGATGGATGTTAAGAATGCCTTTTGTATGCTGATTTTCATGAAGAGGTGTATATGGAGCAACCTTTTGGTTATGTTTCTCAGGGGAGTTAGTGTGCAGATTACATAACGTTATTTATGGCTTGAAGCAGAGTCCACGGGCATGGTTTGACAAATTTAGTCAGATTGCATTAGGCATTGGACTCAAGAGGAGTCAGGCAGATCATTCTGTATTTATTCGCCATTCTTTGGCTGGAGTCGTCATCCTTGTTGTTTATTTTAATGACATCTTACTTATTGGCAGTGATGCAGTTGGGGTTGAAGAAGTCAGGAAGAATCTTGAAAGTCATTTTGTTACCAAGAATCTTGGTAAGCCTAAGCAGGGTTTGGCAAGGCGGAGCGAATCGCCCGATTCGCCCGAAGCGAATCGAATCATGGGCGGCCCGACTTGTGATCCGCATGGATCCGCCGGTCGACCGCGAATCGAACGGATCCGCTTCGATCCGATCCGATTCGCGGATCCGCCACGATCCGATTCGCCCCGGCCCTTAAGATTCGCCCGACGCCATGCGAATCGAGACTGTGCAGTCCTGATTCGCAAGAGTCTCGCCGCCAGCCCCTTTCTCCCCCATTTTCCCCCCTTCTCCCTCAAGGAAACCCCAGATCTACACTCTAGGAGACCCAAGGAGGCTTCCTACGTGGATTTGAAGGTGCTTGGAGGCGTTCTTGGGCTTCTCTCATCCCTCTCTTCATCCATTTCACTGTTTTGAAGGTAACCCTCCATGTATCTTCCATTTTTTGCTGTTTTTTTGTTGATGTATGGGAAGTATATTCTTGGGAAATTATGTTGCAAGTGATTAGTGTTCACTTGCAACCATTTCCCCTTTGAATCTTCCATTTTTTCACAAAGATTTGCCCATTTTCTTCCAATTTCGAATTTCTGAAATTATTATTTTTTAAAATAAAAAATTCAAACATGATGTTGCAAGTGTTTAGTGTTCACTTGCCACCATTTCTCTCTTGAATCTACATTTTTTACACATAGATTTGGCCATGTTCTTCCATTTTTAATTTTCTGAAATTATTAAAAAAAAACAGAAATTGGAACGAAATTATTTTTAAAAAAATCAGAATTTGCAACCATGATGTTGTAAGTGTTTAGAGTTTGCTTGCAACCATTTCTCCTTTGAATCTTCAATTTTTTCACATAGATTTACCCATTTTCTTCTAATTTTGAATTTCTGAAAATATTTAAAAAAACACAAAATTCAAACATGATGTTGCAAGTGTCTAGTGTTCACTTGCTACCATTTCTCTCTTGAATCCACATTTTTTACACATAGATTTGGCCATGTTCTTCTATTTTTAATTTTCTAAAATTATTTAAAAAAATAGAAATTTAATGAATATTTATTTTACGTAGATGGCACCGAAGAAAGCCACTAGTGAGGACATTGGGTGGCAGCATGGAATTGCATTGGGCAGTAGGCACAATTACAAGTGCAACTACTGCGGCCATACGAGACAAGGAGGTGGCGTCTCTCGCCTAAAGAAGCACCTTGCAGGTGGGCGGCTTGCAGGGTACCATGATGTGCAAGGTTGCAAATCGGTGCCTGCTGAAGTGAAGCGGCTCATGATTGAACACTTGAAGGGTGTTCGGGCCGAGACGCAAAGAAAGAGGGCGGACAGGAAGATGCAGGAGAGGATCATCTCAGGAAGGCAGCGAGATGAAGACGACGATGATGAGCCAGAAATTCATGCAGAGTATGTGCCTGATGTTCCCGAGCAGAGAGGGAGTTTTGAGGTTGGCAGTGGTAGTGGAGGCAGTGGGTCCAGAGTTGGGGGCGAGGCGCAGTCCCGTCGGTTTTCCAATGTGGGTGATTACTTCACTCATATGGCGGGTGACATCCCAATCCCAGAACAACATGAAAGGCAAAGGAAGAGATCCACAGGTGTAACCTTAGAAGAGGTGGATCTTAACATATATTCTCAGGAGCATGGAAAGTAAACGAGAATTGATGATGCATACAACCAACAAGGGCCTAGATATAAAGTGGGTCGTGCAGTGGCTAAATGGTGGCATCATTCGGGCATTTCATTTAATGCAGCTAATAGCCCATATTACAAAACCATGATCCAGGAGGTACAACGACATGGGCTTTATGTGCAACCACCCTCATCAAGAGATTTGGCAGGGAGATACCTAGATGAAGAAGTGCATGAGATCAAGTCATATATTCAAAGCTTCAAAAAAAAGAGGGAGAAATATGGTTGCACATTGATGTGTGATGGTTGGTCAGGTACCACCAAGAGTAGCCTTATCAACTTTTTTGTGTATTGTGATAGACAGGTGTTCTACCACAAATCTGTTGATGCATAAGATAGAGTGCACAATGCTGAATATATTTTGAGTTTGATGCGGGAGGTTGTGAATGAGATAGGAGAGTAATATATTGTGCAGGTGGTGATCGATAATGGCTCTGCATACAAGAAGGCAGGGGAGGAGTTGATGCTTCTTTATCCCCATCTTTACTGGACTCCTTGTGCAGTACACTGTGTAGATTTGATGTTGAAAGATATTGGCACATTGCAACCTGTCAGGACGGTGGTGGAGGCTGGGCAGAAAATCATAAGGTACATTTATAATCATCATGTTGTGTTGGCGTGGATGAGAGAGTCTACAGGTGGAGAGTTATTGAGGCTGGCTATCACCTGCTTTGCAACTAATTTCATTGCCTTACAAAGTCTCCTAAAGCACAAAGATGGTTTAAAACGCATGTTTAGGATAGACAGATGGATGCAGAGCACTTTTGCAGGGACTATTGATGGTAAAGAGGTTGAAGGGATCGTTTGCAGCGCTAATTTCTGGGACCTAGTATTCAAGCTGGTGCAAATCATTGAACCTCTTTATGAGGTTTTGAGGGTGGTTGATGGGGATAGGAGACCAGCCATAGGGTTGGTTTATGCAAAAATTGAAGCTGCAAAGAAGAAGATCCGTGACGTGTCCCCTCGTTATGCACACTTGGTCTTGGACGTTGTTGAGGATCGGTGGGACCGACAAATGAGTCGAGATTTACATATGGCGGGTGAGAAAATTTTACTTCAAGTTGGTTTTCATTTTAGTACAATCATGATAATTTATTTTATACCCTCATTGCAGCTTACTATCTCCATCCTACTTACCATTATGCGTTGGAGTTACCGTACGAGGATGACTTGACGGCCGCCTTTACGCGGGTTATTGAAAGACTGTCAAGGAGTCCATTGGATGCAGCATATGTTATTGATCAGGCGAGCATTAATCTCCCTACATTATGTTTATGTCAATTATTCACTTAAATATTTTTCTAATGGACTTCATTGCGGCAGATGAAGAGCTTTCGAGAAGGGGTTGGGAGTTTTGCGGAGCCATCCGCCATTGCTGGTCGGGACCGTATTGACGGCGGTAATGTGGTTTCCTTTTTATAATTAGATATTAGTAAACTTAACGATTGACTAATTGAGGAAAATTATTTTTTTTACAGCTGATTGGTGGTTCAACTTTGGGCACTCGACACCCATATTAAGGAAAATTGTAGTGAAGATCCTGTCACAGACCTCCTCCTCCAGTGGGTGTGAGAGAAACTGGAGCACCTTTGCATTGATACACATCAAAGTCCGGAACAGGTTGTCACATAGGCGGTTGGACAATTTGGTGTACGTGCATTACAATATGAGGTTGAGGGTGAAGCATTTAACAGATGATCTAAAGAGGGGGGAGGTGGAGTATGATCCAGTTGACATTGGGTTCCTACGAGATGATGAAGACCCAATGGTTGCATGGGTTGCACAAGCGACCACAGAGTGGGGAGAGTACGAGTTAGATGAGGAGGCAGATGATCCTGAAGATCCACCTCGTCCAAACACATTTTTAGTTAGGGCTATAGAAGCTGCAGAAGAGGAGGAGGGAGGTGATGGAGACGTGGGAGGAGGGAGACAACCACATTCTTCTCAATTTCGGGCCGAAGAAGAAGATGAGGTGGATCTTCTTGGCGACTTATCCATACGTGCAGAAGGTGAGACAATAGTTATCATTTGTTAAAGATGTTCATTCATTATTTTGTGATTCTCTATATCATAATTTTTTATGTTGGGGACTATTGCAGGTGGTGCAAACGTTGATGATGATGTGCAGTTTGAAAGATTGATGCTAGGCCCTACAGCCCGCTCACAGTCTATGAGAGAAGCACTGACAATTGCTTCCTCACAACCAAGAAGGAAGGGGTCACATATGCAATATGCTGCTCCATCCCAAGCTGCAAAAAGAAAGGCGGTGGCGACATCCCAACCGACGAAAGGAAATGGGAAGGATATAGGTCAAGCAGGTGGCCTAGCCAAAGGCATTGTCATTAGAGAGCCAACCGCCCCAGCACAAAAAAAGAAGAGTTGGTTCTCCTGGGGATCCAAGAAAGGCAAAAAAATGGCTGCCCCTATTTTGGATCCACTTGATATTGCAGATTTAGAAACATTGGATCCAAATGCAGAAGAAACACCTCCCGAGGATTCGCCACGATTACCCAGCAGCTGCTCCCATGATTCCATGACAACTGGTTCATCGGGTGGGTCTGTAGGGGGAGGTGATGGAGATGGGGGAGGGGACGGTGGTAATGATGGAGATGGGGGAGGGGGAGGGGGCGGGGGTGGTGGGATACATTTCACAGTAGAGCAGCATTTTGGTGGCCATTGGACCCAAGATACCGATCATGGCGGCCCAGTGCAGTACAATAGAAGGCGGAAGTTTAGGGAAGGTGGTCGTGCAGAAGGTTCAGCAGTGGATAGTGATAGCTATAACACTATGATATCTGATTTTGAAAGAATGAGCACACATGAGTCTGTGGGATCCTATGGCTATGGGGGACATAGTGGTGGGGACACCCGAGCACTGGACCGGGCCGACAGGGTCCAGGTTTACCGCAGGCGGAGGCGACGGGCGACGACGACGGCGTCTATTTGGCTTGACGACTGGCCGTCGGCCACTAGTTTATTTCTTTTATGAGTTGGAGCCTTTAGTGATGTAATAAGGCCCATTTGAGGCCCAATTGAGCTCTTTTTATTTTTCTTTGTATTTCGGGTCCGATTTTGGACCTATTTTTAGGCTTGGGGTTATTTTGGTCTTTGGATGTTTAGTGAGGGCCATTAGGGCTCCATCACTATAAATAAAGTGTAATGGACTGTTTGAGGGAATTAATGAAGATTTGGAGATAGCTTTGGTGAGCCGCCATTGTTGTCTCTTCCAACGGGGTGGATTCCCCAGGGGTGGAATCCCCAACTCTGTCCTCTTCCTCCTGCCGCCATCTCTCTCTCTCCCTCTGTTCGCTGTTCTCCCTCCCCCACGCCGCAGTCCCGCATCATATTTGGTATCAGAGCAGGTTGGCTTCTTCTTAGGAGCCAGCCGGGTCGTCGTCTTCCTCCTCCTCTGCGCGAAGACCATTTTGTTCACGAACCGTTTCCGCGTTCCTTCCCACCACGGCGTTTGCGCGAAATCGTAAATATCGCGGCTGGTGCGCAGCGAAGACCCGACGCCTGCTGCGCCTTCGCACGGGACTCCCGCGTCCTCGCACGAGGACCCACCCCGCGCCCACCTGCGAACGCCGCATCGCCCCTCCGCCCCGCGGCCCGGCGCAGCCCGCTGCGACCCCCGCGCCCGGCTGCCCGCTCGCACGAGCTGGCTCGTGGCCGCCCCGCCTCCGCGACCGCCGCGACCCGGCGTCATCCCCCCCTGCGCGCTCTGCCAGCCCGCGGTCGCCGCGCCCCTGCTGCTTCGCCCTGGCGCCCAGAACCCCAGATGCGAGCCCCACGCACTCGCATCCTCCTCTGCTTCTGTTTGCTCTGAGGAAGGCTGCCGGCGCCTACCTGGGGACGGATTCCCTTTGGGCCCTGATTGCTGATCGCTGAAGGTCTGGCCAGTCCCAAACCGGCCCGCTTAAGGTCGCCACTGTGGCCTTCTCGCCGCTTCTCTTAAGCGGACTGTCCGGCGGTATCAGCAGTGCCCTGACCAGTCGGTGTCGATGAACCAGAACGGAGCGCCGAACGCCAACCAGGACCATCCAGCGCCCGTCTACTTTCCAGTTCTGCCGCACGAGATATTTCAGGCACGTCGCCCGCGTACAACTCCACGCCAGCATCCCAAAAGACCGGTTGTATCACCTACGACCGGACAGGACGTGGCGTCCGTACAGCGCCTGCTTGCTGCATTGAGGATTGAATCAGACCGGGACAGCGGACCTCGACCCCTCGACAGCGGGTGTTCGACCTCGGCATCGTGATTGCGACGTGCATGTGAACACGTTTATTGGTGGTACCTCGCTCTACAGCGAGTCGGTTAGCGTTTACAGCTCGCTCTCATATCTGCTCGTCCTGTATCTGGTTAAATTTGCCGCCGTGAGTGTGCGTTAGGAACATCTAGCCCGTTTATATTTATTGCTGCGAAATGTCGTGTCGTAGTTGTCGTTGTAGGTTATAGGGTTTTGAGTCACTTGTTTTACAATTTCTAGCATTAAAAAAAAAAAAGTGGCGTCATCATTAGTTGTTGCATGTTAGTTGCGTCTCATGCCCACACGTAGTGGCATTGATTACCACACTTCAGTGCCGATGTCTGGACCTCAACAAGCTATGTCGGGAAACCGCCTTCCCCCGCATGGCACTCATGCCAACCCTCCTGGAGACCTGAACCTGACCGATTTGGTGTTACAACTTAGAGAGGACATCCGTGGGATGAGAGAGGATCTTGACGGTCTTAATGAGAGAGTCACTGGGTCGGACCGTACTGTGCAAGGGATGGTAGGTCGCATTGCGGCCTTGGAAAGGGTTATTCGTGAGCCGAGGAGAGGTCAAGCCGACGAGAGACCCTAGCACCAGCGCCCCCTTTCCACTGCGGTCCCTCGGCACCCTCAGCCTAGGGCGGCCCCAGCTGGTGATGGACGTGGTCGGTACATTGACTATGACCTGGATAATTTTGAAGAGGAAATTGATGAGAACCCCAGGGTACCTGCCGCTCATAGGTTTGGGAGGTATGGCAGGAGGCATGATCGGGAGTTTGATGAGAAAGAGCAATGGGCATATCGGGATCGGGAACATGATATCCGGAATGCCTGCATCGAGGCTCCCAGCTTTGACGGTTCTTTGGAACCTCAAGATTACCTGGACTGGGAAGCTAGGATGAATCGCTATTTTGATTGGCTGGGAATGTCAGACCCTCGGCGAGCTTTCTTCGCCAAGACCATGTTAAGGGGTCGTGCTTTAACCTATTGGACCAACCTCGAGGAGCGCCTTGCTCAGAGGTTTGAGGAGCCGATTGACACATGGGATGAGATGAAGGCCAGACTTCGTGAGAAGTACGTTCCTGTGACGTACCGTCACCGTTTGATTGATAGATGGCAGAGCATCTCGCAAGGCTCTAGGAAGGTGTCTGAGTATATTGATGAATTTGATGACCTGTTATTGAGGTGTGGAGCCCGTGAGGAGGGTGCCTTGACCCTTTCACGCTTCCGGAGGGACTTGCGTCGAGCTTACCAGCAAGAGCTCTTCCGTCAGCATGTGACCACTCTTGATCAAGCCTACCAAGTTGTGCGTGAGATGGAGCAATTTGAGCAAGAGTGGGAGTCTTCTTGTGTTAGGTCTACCTATCAGCGTCCTCTGGATCCGAGAGCCGCCCCAGGCCCCACTCCGCGTGTCCCTTCTAGCCAGGTCCCTCCTGCCTTACCACCTCCCAGGCGCGATGATAGAGGGAAGGCGCCAACGAGGGAGACCACGTGCTCGGGTGATAAGTCCCGCGATCGTTGCTATCGTTGCCAAGGGCTAGGGCACCATGCGATTGATTGCCCCCAAAGGCCCTAGCTATTGGTAATGGCGAGTCTTCTGAGCAGGAACAACCCCTTGTCGATGTTGATCATGAGGGTGATGGCCTAGCCAATGAGTATGAGGGCGAGTTTGTGGGCGTCGGCGAACCCGCCGACTTGGTGGATGCGCCCGAAGAAAATAG
The DNA here is from genome assembly GCA_014218235.1 of Colocasia esculenta. Taxonomy (NCBI): domain Eukaryota; kingdom Viridiplantae; phylum Streptophyta; class Magnoliopsida; order Alismatales; family Araceae; genus Colocasia; species Colocasia esculenta. The sequence goes on along the minus strand of CM024754.1, from coordinate 197,189,326 downwards.
GCTAGGAGTGGTCCGATGTATCCTTGCCCATCCCAAAGAAACCGAAGATTGGTGCCGTACAACCATTTTACAGACCTACTGCCGCTTGGGTGGGAGGGTCTGTCGTGTCATCATTGATAGTGGGAGTTGCATTAATGTTATTTCCACCGGCACGGTTGCCCATTTGGGTTTGGCGATGGAGGATCACCCTCGCCCCTATCAAGTCTCTTGGGTGGACACCACTTCCATTCCTGTGCGTCTGAGATGCCTCGTGACCATTCATCTTCAATCGTATGAGGCTCAGATCTGGTGTGATGTCCTGCCTATGGAAGTCGGGAGCGTTATCCTTGGCCAGCCATGGATCTATGATACGGATGCAGCTCTTTATGGGCGGTCCAACACTTGTGTCTTCAAGCATGGCGGTCACCGTATCACTATCCATCCCTCCCGACCTCGTACTGTCCCCTCTCTGGAGCCCCCAGCCCCCAGTTCCCACCTCCCCTTCTGTTGCAGCCACTCCTCAGGTGGTTGCCCCTTCTGGCGACCCGAGCTCTTCTCAGCCGAGCGCTACTGCTAGTGCTATGGCACCCCTTGCCGGGAAGCCCCCTCCTGCTCGTACCCCTAAGATGAGCACTCCGACCACTATGACGTTACAGTTGATCACTGCCCGAGAGTTCGAGCATGAGCTCTTTGATTATGACGTCATATATGCTCTGATGGTTAGGGAAGTTGATGATGAAGGTATCGAAGACACACCAAGTGAGCAGCCTGAGGATGTCGCCAGTCTCCTCCATGAATTTTCGGATGTCTTCCCTAGCGATCTTCCTGAAGGTTTGCCTCCGATGCGTGACATCCAGCACGCCATCGATCTGATCCCGGGCTCTTCTTTGCCCAACCTTCCCCATTATCGCATGAACCCCACTGAGCATGCTGAGCTGCAAAGGCAAGTTGAAGAGTATTTAAGGCAGGGTCGTGTGAGAGAGAGTATGAGTCCTTGCGCCGTTCCCGCACTATTGGCTCCAAAAAAAGAGGGGACTTGGAGAATGTGCGTTGATAGTCGTGCGATCAATCGCATTATGGTAAGGTATCAGTTTCCCATTCCCCGCCTGGATGACATGTTGGATATGATGGCGGGAGCCACTCTATTTTCCAAGATCGATCTCAGGAGTGGTTACCACCAAGTGAGGATTCGGCCTGGTGATGAATGGAAGTCCGCCTTCAAGACGAAGGACGGACTCTACAAGTGGTTGGTCATGCCATTTGGTCTTTCGAATGCCCCGAGCACCTTCATGCGACTCATGAATCAGGTGTTGCGTCCATTTATTGGGGTGTTCCTCGTAGTGTATTTTGACGACATTCTTATTTATAGTCGTACGAGGATTGACCATTTGGATCACTTGAGGCAAGTCTGCTCCACCTTGCGCCATGAGAGCCTTTATGGAAACCTCAAGAAGTGCGCCTTCGTGACTTCTCAAGTTACTTTCTTGGGGTTTATTGTCTCTGGTATGGGCGTTTCTGCTGACCCGGATAAGGTCAAAGCGATTGTGGAGTGGCCGGAACCGCTGAACCTTCATGACGTTCGTAGTTTCCACGGTCTTGCCACTTTCTACCGTCGATTCATTAGAGGGTTCAGCACCGTCACGGCTCCCATTACTGACTGCATGCGAAAGGGAACCTTTGTTTGGACTAAGGCAGCTGCTTCAGCCTTTCGCAACCTTAAGGAGCTTATGACCCAAGCGCCTGTGCTTAGATTGCCAGACTTCTCCAAGGTGTTTGAGGTAGCTTGTGATGCCTCTGGTGTTGGCATAGGTGGAGTACTGAGCCAGGAGAGTCACCCCGTCGCTTTCTTCAGTGAGAAGTTAAGCGATGCCAAATTAAAGTATTCCACCTATGACAAAGAATTCTATGCAGTAGTCCAGGCCCTGAGGTACTGAAGGCACTACCTTCTTCCTCACGAGTTCGTGCTGTTTTCGGACCACGAAGCTCTTCGATTCCTCCACGCCCAAAAGAAACTTAACCCGCGGCATAGTCGTTGGGTGGAGTATCTCCAATCCTACACATTTGTCCTCAAACATAAGGCTGGGGTGGAGAATTGTGTGGCTGATGCGCTGAGTCGTCGCGCCTCCTTGCTGGTAGTCGTCTCTTCGGAAGTCACGGGATTTGAGAAATTGCGAGATGACTACCCTAATTGCCCGGATTTTGGTCCCATCCTCTCATCCCTCCAATCTGGCCCCTCCCAGTTGTATAATGACTTCGTCCTTCAGGACGGGTATCTTTTTCGGGAACATAAGCTTTGCATTTCCCGTACCTCTGTGCGTGACTTTCTTGTGTGGGAAGTGCATGCGGGAGGTTTGGCCGGACATTTCGGTCGCAATAAGACCATTGAGTTAGTGGAGTACCGTTCTATTGGCCTAGTTTAAAACGTGATGTGGCCCGAATTGTGGCCCAATGTCGCACTTGTGCTCTGGCCAAGCAACGGAAGCAGAACACTGGTTTGTATACCCCCCTTCCTGTGCCCGATCGTCCGTGGCAGGACGTATGGATTTTGTTCTGGGATTGCCACGCACGGTTCGCCGACATGACTCCATCATGGTGGTCGTGGACAGGTTCTCCAAAATGGCCCATTTCATTCCTTATGCCAAGACCTCTGATGCTTCTAGGGTGGCCCGTCTTTTCCTCTCTGAGGTCGTACGCCTCCGCGGGCTTCCCAAATCCATCGTGTCGGACAGGGATGTGCGGTTTGTTAGCTATTTTTGGAAGACCCTGTGGCACCTTTTGGGCACTAAGCTCAAATTCTCTACCGCTTATCACCCCCAGATGGATGGTCAAACGGAAGTAGTCAACAGGAGTCTAGGGGATTTGTTATGTTGTCTAGTGGGTGAGAATGCTCGGAATTGGGATCTAGTCTTACCTCAAGCTGAATTTGCCTACAACAACTCGGTCAACAGGTCCACTGACATGAGTCCTTTTGAGATAGTCACGGGGTATAGGCCTAGGAGTCCTGTAGATCTTGTCCCCATGTCTCATCAGTCTCGAGTCTCTGAGTCTGCACAGTCATTAGCTGAACACATTAGAGGTTTGCATGATAGCATCCGTCACCACATTGAGATCAGCAATGAGAATTATCAGGCAGCAGCTAATTTACATCGTCGTTTCCACGATTTCCATGAGGGTGATTACGTTATGATCAGGGTCAGACCTGAACGGTTTCCCTCAGGAACCGTGGAGAAGCTACAATCCCGGGGAGCGGGACCCTTTAAAGTTCTAAAACGAATTGGATCCAACGCATATGTCATTGATCTATCACGTGATTATGGTATGAGTTCCACTTTTAATGTTTAAGATCTGGTAGCTTATAGAGAACCCGCAGTAATTCCCAGCGATCCATTCGAGCCATCTCCCCCCCTTGTGAGTGATCCCACCCCAGAGTGTCCACCTCCAGCCATGACTCCTACACGGCGTGAGCAGATTGACCATATACTTGATGAGCAGGTAGTCACCACCCAGAGCGGAGACTGTCAGCGCTACCTGGTTCGCTGGATGGGTCGACCGTCCACTGATGATGCGTGGATCACCCGCTCGGAGCTGCAGCAGATTGACCCTGACCTTTTGGAGCGTCACCAGAGCCGTCAGGACCCTTACTCGACGGGGTCGAGTTCTTCTCAGGCGGGGGGTATTGGTGGGGACACCCGAGCACTGGACCGGGCCGACAGGGTCCAGGTTTACCGCAGGCGGAGGCGACGGGCGACGACGACGGCGTCTATTTGGCTTGACGACTGGCCGTCGGCCACTAGTTTATTTCTTTTATGAGTTGGAGCCTTTAGTGATGTAATAAGGCCCATTTGAGGCCCAATTGAGCTCTTTTTATTTTTCTTTGTATTTTCGGGTCCGATTTTGGACCTATTTTTAGGCTTGGGGTTATTTTGGTCTTTGGATGTTTAGTGAGGGCCATTAGGGCTCCATCACTATAAATAAAGTGTAATGGACTGTTTGAGGGAATTAATGAAGATTTGGAGATAGCTTTGGTGAGCCGCCATTGTTGTCTCTTCCAACGAGGTGGATTCCCCAGGGGTGGAATCCCCAACTTTGTCCTCTTCCTCCTGCCGCCATCTCTCTCTCTCCCTCTGTTCGCTGTTCTCCCTCCCCCACGCCGCGGTCCCGCATCACATAGTTATCAGCTGGAGTCCGACACAGGCTACTCCAGTGGCTATAGTGGCTACGCCACCACAGGCTACCCTACACCATATTTTCATCCACCTCCGTCTATTCATGTTAATGTTCCTGTTCAGCAGATTTATGTTCCTGCAGAGGATGTACAAATGGCGAGTTTAAGGATAGTCCATCCTGGATGCGAGGTGTGGGACCACTTTGTGAGGGAGTTTCAGAGCAGATATTATACCATGATGACTTGGGATGAGTTTCGTACATTTGTGTCTCAAACCAAAAGTTCTCATCTTATTGGGGAGCTGCCCTCAGAGTCAGATGAGTCTTTCCAGCCCCAGTGGGGTACATATGATCCATATCAGCAGGGCCAGAGATATTGGGGTTACTAGACTCATTGTACTTTGTATTTGGATCTGAGTTTCAGGTTTGTACTTTTTAGTTGATATAAGTCTCATTGTATTTTTCAATTGGAATTGAGTTTCATGTTTCATGTTTGTATTTTGTAGTTTGTACTCATTTTCTAATAAAATTGAATGAAAATGGATGTTTGTGTAGTATTACATGGCATAAATATCATCAGTTATACATGAAATTCTTCACAGGAGGTTTTAAACAAAAAATCAGCCAAAGAAACATCAAATCCATGCGAATCTGGCCAAACCTGGGGCAGAACCAACACCGCTGGCAGGTTCCAGGCAAATCGACCCGATTCGTCTCGATTCTGGGCGAATCGGATCGCATCAGGGTGAATCCGATTCACCGGGCGAATCGGCGCACCAGCAAACCATGAGCCTAAGTACTTCCTTGGCATTGAGATTGTGATGCGGAAGTGGGACTACGGACAACGTAAATTCGGCGATAACGACATATTTATGGCTTGGCGAAGAGTTCTCACATTATTGATGTATTTACTTTAGTTATTTGAGTATTTGATTGTAAGAATAAGGCCCAAATGAGGCCCAATAGTGCATTTTCTATTTTCTGGTCATTTTCGGGTGCGAATTTTTGTCTTGTTTTTAGGTCCAAGGGTATTTTAGTCCGTATGAGGTAAAAAAAAAGGTCATTAGGGTTTTGTCTATTTAAATAACATTGTAATCCCCTTGAGAAGATGATGATGAATTAAGAATAGCTTTGCAGCAGCCACTCTTCTTCTTCCCTTCCCGATGGATTCCGGTTTTCTCTCTTCCCTCTCCGATGGATTCCAATCTTTCTCTCTTCCCTCCCCGGTGGATTCCAGTTTCTCTCCCTCCTTCCCCAACCCCTTCTTTCTTGTCCCGCATCAATCTGGTATCAGAGCACATCGATCCATCTCTGGCTCCCTCTCCTTCCGTCGTTTTCTTCATCTGCGGCTACTGTAGCACGCACTGTAGTGCTACAGTGTTCGCGTGTTACTGTAGCACTACAGTAACACGCGCCCCTCTGCCCTGTTCGCCCCCCGAACATGCGGGCCACGCCGCCGGCGTCCCTCACACGCAACCCTCACGGCCAGCCGTGCCCAAGTGCAGATCCCGGCCGCTCCATCCCGTCGCGCCTTTGCGCGTGCAGTCCTGCGAGCATGCCGCCTCGCGAGCAGGGGGGCCGTCCCCAGCCGCCCGCCCTTGCCACGCCTCACCTGCCTTCCCCCTCTATGCCCCGCTGACACCCTTACACCTGCAGTCGCCACGCGGACAGCGGCCTCCCTATACCGCGGGCCACGTCGATCACCATCCGAGCCCCCACCGACCTCCTCATCGCCCGTGCCTGTACGGGCTGGCCTTCGTAGACTTCTCACGCCAGCGCCATGCAGCAACAACCACAGCCTCGTAGCCCTTCTCGGCTCAGCCCCGCGCTGCCTCTGCTATGTGTCTCGCCCGCGTCGCTTCTGTCACACAAAGTTTCGCCAGCCACGCACCGTCATCTTCATCATGAGTATCAAATTTGAGGTCGAGTTGCCATAATATTTACAAACCACGGTGACACTAACGAGAAGCTCTGGGGGTAATTCTGTTTCTCAATCTATTGTTGATTCCCTATCTAATTCAGATTATATTAAATTCTCTGGGGATCAAGTATACATACCATTCTTTCATCGCTTCAAATGCACCAAGGCGTCGAAATCCTACCGGTATTATGATGATGTCTAGTGTACAATTATACCCAATGGATCAGGAATATCTTTGGGTTGAGTCTAGATGGATGAGCGTCGAGTTGTGATTGATCACTAAGTAAGATTTTGTCTTATACATCTAGAGGGTTATAACAAGCCTTTTCGAGTGTACGATTCATATTGTATTGCACTGCAAAAGCTTATTAAGACATGCTCAGTATTTTCAACTATGACAGAAACATCATTAGCTTTGAGATGGGATCATAGATTGATTGCAGAGGTTGGATTTGATTTGTTTAAGGACACACTGTTTGAGGAGGATCCACTACTCGCAGTTGATGTGTGGGATCAAACATTATTTGTGCGATCCGGGTTGGGTCGTATATCTTCTAATATATTCGCAGCTCCTCTATCTGTACTTACTTCAGTTGATGGGCCTGCTCTAGCTGATGTGCTACTAATTGATCAGACTATTGATGTGATTAAGTGGAAGCAACCCTTAGTTGATCTGAAGTGGCTGACATTCTGTGATTGCACTCTGGTGTTCGTTTTCCTCCTACTTCGACACTTCAAAATTCAAGAACAAATTTTTTCGAAGAGGAGGAGAATGATGCGGAAGTGGGACTACGGACAACGTAAATTCGGCGATAATGACATCTTTATGGCTTGGCGAAGAGTTCCCACATTATTGATGTATTTACTTTAGTTATTTGAGTATTTGATTGTAAGCATAAGGCCCAAATGAGGTCCAATAGTGCATTTTCTATTTTATGGTCATTTTCGGGTGCGAGTTTTGCCCTATTTTTAGGTCCAAGGGTATTTTAATCCGTATGAGGTCAAAAAAAAAGGTCATTAGGGTTTTGTCTATTTAAATAACATTGTAATCCCCTTGAGGAGAGGATGATGAATTAAGAATAGCTTTGCAGCAGCCACTCTTCTTCTTCCCTTCCCGGTGGATTCCGGTTTCTCTCCCTCCTTCCCCAACCCCTTCTTTTGCAGATTGCCCATGGACAAGAAGGTGTCTTTTTCACAAAGAAAGTATGGGTTAGATCTTCTGCAAGAAATGGGATTGATGGGTTGTAAGCTTATGGATACTCCCACTGTTCCCCAGGCTGAAATTGATGTCAAAGACTGTCCAGTTATTGGAGATGTTTCAAAGTATAGGGGACTCTGTGGCGGACTTCTTTATCTCATTATTACTTGACCTGATATATCTTTCGCAGTTAGTGTAGTGACTCAACTCATGCAAAATTCAAAACAGTGTCATTGGAATGCAACATTGAGAAATCTACATTATTTTAAATAAGCTCCAGGAAAAGGGTTACTGTACAAAAAAAGGGGTCACATGCTGATTGAAGCCTGTGTTGATGCTGATTATGTTGGGTCACTATTAGATAAGAGGTCCACATCTAGTTTTTGCACCTATGTTGGAGGAAACCTTGTGACATGGGGAAGCGAGAAACAAAGTGTAGTTGCCAAGACAAGTGCAGAGGCTGAGTACAGAGCTATGGCTCAAATGGCTTGTGAATTGATGTGGCTTCAAAGCTTGTTGCAAGATTTTTGTGTGAAAAATGAAACACCTATGACCATGTATTGTGAATTGTGATAACCAAGCCGCAATCCACAATGCCAAGAATCTAGTTTTCTGTCATGAAAGGACTAAACACATTGAGGTTGATTGCCACTTTGTTCGTGATGCTATTATGCCACAGAAGATCAGCACACCCTTTACTCCTACAGCAGACCACTTAGTAGACTTGGTCACCAAGTCCTTGAGTGCAGGTTGGTTTTAGACACGCTGCAGCAAGCTGTGCATGATTAGCATCTATGCTCCAGCTTGGGGGGGAGTGTTGGAACTTGGTTATATTTTTATAGTTAGTTGGGGATTATTTAACATTGTGGTTAGTTGAGTATTCTTAGCTTATCTAGTGCCTAAAGTACAACTTATTGTGTACTCAGGTATAACTTTTCTCTTCCTTGTAAATAATCAATTAATTAAGTTAATTTTATCCTAAACATCCACCATTGCCTCCTCTTCTCTTCCTGTGGTTTGCCACCTTCCTCTGCGGGGGTTGTCATCTCTACCTTCAGTTACCACCACCCTTGCTTCCTGCAGATGCGGCTCTTACTACCTCCTCCTTCTCTTTCTTCTGTCTGGTACATGCCGCCCCTGAAAAACTGGAAAGATAGGGTCAGTTGGGAAAAGGAAAGGGAGAAACGAAAGTGGGTGCGGTAGTAAAATTTTATGAAGCCCCTTCTATGTTAAATTGTTAATATACATGTCAAAATATCTTTAAAACCTTAAAAAGGGTGGATTGGATGGGGTGGCCGAGGGTGGGCTCTGATTGCTTGATCCCACAGATCCAGATCGGATTTGGACTGGATGATGTGAGCCTGAAACCCGATGCTGCCATCCTTGATGTGGTAAAGAGTTTGTGTAAGCTTATCAAAGCTTTGAAAGCAAACATTTTCTTCTGGATTGTCCAGATTTTGAATTTGAATTTGGTACTTTTGGAGTTTCCAGCGAGTGCAGATGTCGAACTACAGTGTTCCATTTCCTAAGCTGCTCTTTTAAGATTACATTAATTTATTTTTATTTCCTTATGTCCACTTGTTGAAGTGATACTGATCGGGGGGGCTGAGGATGGCTTCCCCTTAATCCCATGTTTGTAATGCTCCATTGGCTTTGTGTGCTCTTGAATCTACTGGCAATCTGGCATTGAGGAAATAACAAACAGTTTATGTCTAATCCTTCTGTTATGTTATATATGCGACATTTTTATTATTATCATTCAGTCATATGATTATGGATTATTCTTTGTGGCAATTCGGTATGTTTGTTATTCAATTGCTTACCCTTTTCGACAATATTGCAGTATATCAAACATCTTGTTTACAACATAGCTAAACAGGGATGGAATGTGGTTGTCAGCAACCATCGTGGTCTGGGTGGAGTTTCCATAACAGTAGGTCTTCTTTGCTCAGCCTGACACATGGTGATATCTATAATATAATATCATTTATGGAGTATTCGACTGCAACTCTGACATGGTATTCACAAAAGATCATAGCATCACCTATTAGTGATAGACAAAAGGCTTTGTCCTGCCATATATATAATAATTTTCTTTTCAGTTATGAATCTTATACGTGCAGGCTTTGTTGTTTCTTTTGATAAAAGGCAAGTAATGTAAGTCAACTTTCCTTTCCCCTTAATTTCATTTCACATATTGTCTAGGTAATCAGTGTTATGTAAGGCAAGAGTCTTTTTCTTTTTCCCTGAGAAGTGGTTGCATTTTGTTACCAATATTATAGGAGGAACAAATAGAGGTAATGCAGATAACCTACTTGTCACTGAAAAGGTAGTCTCTTGAGCTTTATGGTCCATGGCAAGAGAGGGATTGCTCGGTTTGCTCAGGCTTCTCAGGCATGAGAAAGCCTGATGGATGGTACTACACATCCCTCTATCACTTGTTTGGATGGAAAATAGCAACATGTACATCTGGAGGATTCATAAAGATATGGCTGCAATGGAGGTCAATCAGAGAGCATTATTACATGCACAAGAGTATTAGGGGACGTGGTTGGTTCCTTCATTAATCTTGGGTTATTACAAAGTTCTTTGTATGGGTGGGGTTGATCACCCTTCACCTCCTCAGGGAGGTTGTTTGGTTGGATGTTTTGTACGGAATATTAAGTTTTTGGAAGCCATGGGAAAGTGTTCTACACAGTGATGCTATGCTTCTAAGAATCTAAATATCCTTGGCCTTTTATTATTAATGATAAGTAAGAATCACTCTCCAAACAGGTAAGTAATCAGATGTATTCCAAATTTGTTCCTTTAAAATTTGTGAAGAATATTCAGATTTCTTTTTTCCAAAAAATATTTGAGTATCCAGATTTAATTAAATTTTTGGTGCTAAGGTTTTATTGTCCTCATGTCTCTTCATGTTTATCGTCTAATTTCATCTGTTATCTTTGTGCAGTCTGATCGTTTCTATAATGCCGGTTGGACAGAGGATATACGGAAGGTTATCAATCATCTTCACCTAGAGTACCCCAAGGCTCCTCTATTTGCTATTGGAACAAGCATCGGTGCCAATATGCTGGTAGCTAAACTGTCTGTCTCACTGTTTTGTGCCTTCTTGGGAGACTAAGATGAGGTTTGGGTTGTCAGTTACTATTGAAGCTGGTTATATTTACTGATGATCAATTCCTTCTGGTACCCAAGTTCCTAAGGAAGTAGCTTGACTCCACTGTCTGACATCTTAAATATTTTATTCACCCTTTAAAGGCTTATGGCTTATCATTCTTTGGGAGTTACTTATATGCTTTTTGTTATATAGATTGCAGAATTGATCCATTTACACTACCATACCATTCGTCAATGAGGCTGTGTGGACCTTTGAACACAAGTCCTCTTTGGTGTGGACTTTAGCCAATTGGCTGATTGGCCATGCTAGGCCAAGAAATTATTCTAACCTTACCTAACCCTAGTAAGCAGTTTGAATTTGATTGGATTTGGATATGCTTAGATAGATTGTGAAAAATGCAGTTCTATGTATATATGGTCTATGTATGCAGGCACATGGATTTTTGTCATGTATCATATATATATATATATTATATACACGCACACACATAGTTGTATGTCTTAGGATCTTAGAAGCTAGATTCTCCTCATTCGTGCTCCTACTTGCAATGAAACTTTAAATGGTAAACTAGAAGATCTGCCATTACTGTTCCGACGCCTGCTCTATGCTTTGAATTTAGGATGCCGAGTCTAATGGATCTTTGGATTCCTTATGTTATATTTAGGATTTTAGGCAACCGATGAAGGTAGATTACTGCTAGACCAAATTCCCCATGGAACGAAAAATGTTTCCTAGGAAAATGAAGATTCATGGGAAATCATTTCTGGTGGAGTAAAATCACCTGTTTGCACTTTACAATTTTTTATTCTTTAAAAGAATCCCATGTAAATGAAATATTATGTTTGCATTACTTGGGGTTATGTGAGATACATGGGGAAGAGAGAAATATTTCCCCTAGGAGATGTGGGGAAATGGTTCCCTGGGAAATAGGGAACAAGGTTGTGCCCTAGCTAGGATCAAAATGGCCTATGCTTGGCTATTCTTAGCAATAATCACAATGATGCATTTCACGAAGTTTTTTTTATTTTTTATGATCCAAAAATTGACTCTGTGTTACCTTTGCTTATTTGTCAATAATGCATGGCCATAGTGGAATTAGTATTAACGATAAGCCGTTACTATTGATCTTCCATCTTTTGCTTCAGGTTAAGTATCTTGGTGAGGAAGGAGATGGCACTCCTGTTGCTGGGGCTGCATCAATTTGCTCTCCTTGGGACTTGGTGGTGGGTATTATAACTAATATGCAAGTGAACAACTAATCTCCAGGCAGAAGAGATTGTTGGACTGAACCTTTAGCACACTGTTATATACTGTATTTTAAATTATATAAATTTCTCATTTTTGTCATGAAGGGTGCTAAGCAACTTTGGTCAGTTATCTGTGGATTTTTTTTTAAAATAGTTTATCCTTAGAAAAGATAGATGATCAATAGAGAAGTACAGGTGTTAACATGAAACTATGTTGAAGAACAATTCATGGAGTTAAGGTTGTCTGGGTGAAGGGTGCCAAGCAAATTTGGTCAGTTATATATATATATATATATATATTTTTTGAATAGTTCATTCTTGGAAAAGATAGGAGATCAATAGAGAAGTACAAGGTGTTAACATGTAACTATGTGGAAGAACAATTCATGGAGTTAAGGTTGTCTGCGTAGGACCTTGACTGCTTTCCCAATTCTGCACACTATTAAATCTCCCATGTCTTGTGAACATGTGAATATACAGCTAAATTAAGTATTTGACTGCTTAGCACAAAGAGAACCTTGAGACATCTCACAAATCTTCCTGTTTCAACCCACTATTGAATATATATTTCTGTCATTGTCTCCACTTCAAAGAGAACTGTACTTGTACATTTTTTTCATAGTTTTCCACATCAGTTGCTAATTTGTCTAATTGAGACATGAACACGAGCTCTTTATTCTAATCTGCAGGTCTGTGACAGGTTTATTAATCGCAAACTTGTTCAGAGACTCTATGACAAGGCCCTTGCAATCGGTCTCAAGGGTTATGCCCAATTGTAGGTCAACTTCTTTCTTTAAGATTTTTAAGGAGTAATTAATCCTCCATCAAACTCTGCCATGGCCGGTCCGAAGCCCGGATGAGAAAGGAGGAGGGTTTGCGTTAGGTTGACAGCCAGCAGTAAAATAATGTCGAATGACTCGAATCTTTACATGAATTCTGTTCTCTTTGGCGGAACAGGCTCTGATGATGACGATGATAATTAATCTTCCATCAGTTCTGGATTCACTTGAATCTCTTAAAGCATCATTCGTATCTAAGAAGATAATGATATACTAATGGAGTTCTTTTAGTATCTGCACAATGATTCTCCTTAATTTGGCATATGATGCATTAATGTAGACATTCTTAATTCTTACTGAAAATTTATTGTTTAAATTCTTATGTAGGCATCAGCCTATCTTGTCCCGGCTTGCCAACTGGGAAGGCATTAAAACGGTATACATCCTGATCTTCTTGTCTTGAGGTTATTGACATGTTTTAAGCGAATATCTATTACAAGTTTACTGACTGAGAACATCTGTATGTTTGAAGAGAGTTGTGGAGCTTATGGAGCTGCATTGGTTGTATCATTACTCATTAATGGCATCAATTACACAAGGAAGCCTTTTAACATGCTATAAACAATTTAGAATGAAGCCTTATGATAAGTTATTGGGTCTTATAAAGCTAATAATATTTTATTAAATAACCACTAAAATATTCCTTGAGTAAAAATATTTTCAAAGCTATGCCTCTCTTTTTCCACTAGAAGTGTGATTTTGATCTAGAACACACTTTTTCCTCAATATACACAAATTTGATCCAGAATATATATTTTACAAGCTGATATTAATGCATTTGTTGACTGGAAAGCACTGTTTGAACATAATACACAGTTTTAATATGTCAACATAATACTGTTTCTCATTGGAATACATTGAATTGATGATATTCTTCACTGAAGCAGAATTTACTAATTATTTAATAAAATAAAATTATTTTAAAAATTCCCTAAGTTGTCTATTCTTTGTCATTTGAATCAAATAATGTGCTGCACTTGCAAAAGTGAAACAGGCATGCTGTTCATTTATTTACAATGTTATGGTTCCTTCAAGAGAATTATGGTTTATTCTAGGATTCTTGTCAATGAATAATGGCAAATGAGTTAGATTAAAGAGAAGTTATATACGTTGGCCATTTGACAAGCAATATCGTTTTAGGCTACTAAGAAAGGACATACACAACTTGGCAATAACCAAGATCAGAACCCTTGGATGGATGTATGGGAAAAATTTAAAGGACTGCCTAGGAATGGTTCTTTCAGAGATGAGAGCAAGAAGATCACAAAATTGTGGAAAGCTGAATATCTGGATTACCTACTAAGAAATTAGTAACAAATCTCTGCATCTTAAAATGGGGAAAAAGAAGTATAAAGGAATTTGAATTGAGGTATTGAAAGAGGAATATGAAATTATGCACAACTTTTTTTTTGAAGTAAATTATATATCAAATATTGTAATGTTATATTAAAAAGGCAGCATAATACCATGAGGAGTTTGTCAATGCAAGGTCTGAACAGGGTCAATTTTTCACTTTAATGCTTAACCCCACCTTTTACAAATAAGCTCTCTTTATTTTTCAGCTGATGATTCCCAGGTCAAAATGGAGCAATCTTGCCTATGATGATATGGCATCCAGCAATCTTGTGCACTTCCATGTGATTGGTCCCCATGGGATGATAAGACATAGTGATGTGGGAGCATGTTGGGCCGCCCTTGGGTATTTGGGCCCATATGATTTTTTGGATTTTTGGTGTTGTTGAACTGAACCCTTAAAATTGTCTCTTTTGTAATGTATAAATTGAAAGAAAAAGGGGGAGGGTACACATGCACAAACATATCCACTGAAAATCCACATGTGATATCTGCGTTCCTGCTTAAGATAGTCCAAAAAAACCCCTCCGAACAGGCCAACCTCCCTTGGGGGATGTGCACCAAGGGGCTTCTTCTCACTGGTTGCTATGCCCAATAGTGAGGAAGAAGAAGAGAGGTGAGCAACCTGCTTTTATAGAGAGAAAGCGCAAAAAAGGGAGAAAGAAAAAGAGGGAAAGGCAGGGAAGGCAGGGTGCAGCCAGGGAGAGAGGCCTTCTATGTTTGAAATCTCCTTCCATGTTGAAACCCCCCTGGTGTTATGCATCGGGAGGATTCAAAACACAGCAGGTCTGGCCACCCCCTTTAGTCCTTCCATGTTTTAAATCCCTCGGTGCATAGCACCGGGAGGATTCCAAACTCAGCAGGTCTGGCCACCCTCACCATGACTGCCTTGTTTTGAGTCCTTCTGGTAAAATGTATCTGTAAGACTTCAAAAATAGCACGTATGGACACCCTCATCATGACTGCCTTTTCTTGAGTCATCATCATCATCATCATTAGAGCCTTATCCCATTATTTGGGGTCGGTTACATGAATTCTTTTCCGCCACAAATTTCTATCAAGTGCTATAGTCGTGTTTAAACTCAACAAGTCCAAGTCTTTCCTAATAACATCACACCATCTCATTTTAGGCCTTCCCCTAGCTCTTTTACTAGTATCCACTAATATTTTATCACATCTTTTAACCGGTGCACATGTCCAAACTGCCTTTTTTTTAGTCCTCCCGGTAAAATGTACCAATAAGACTGCAAAAATAGCAAGTCTGGCTGCCCTCATCATGACTGCCTTTTTTTAAATCTTCCTGGTGAAATGTACTTGTAAGACTTCAAAAATAGAAGGTTTGGATGCCCTCACCATGACTGCCCATTTCAAATCCTCCCAATAAAATTCAACGGTAGGACTCCTAAAATGGAAGGCCTAGGCAACCTCCACAATTTTCCCAGTTCAAAACCTCTCGATAAAATGCACCAGTAGGACTTCAAAAATGGAAGTTCTGGGCAACCTCCACAAATTGCTCATATCAAATCCTCCCAGAATGCATCGGTAGGACTCTGAAAATGGAAGGTCTAGGTAACCTCCACAACTTGCCCATTTCAAGTCCTCTTGGTAAAATGCACCAGTGAGACTCCAAAAATGGAAGCTCTAGACATTTAAGTCCTCCCGGTAAAATGCATCAACAAGACTCCAAAAATGGAATGTCTAGGCATTTTAAATCCACCTGGTTAAATGGACCGATAAGACTCCAAAAATGGAATGTTTGGCCATTTCAAGTTCTCCCATAAAATGCACTGGTAAGGCTTTGAAAATGTAAAGTTTGGTCATTTCGAATCCTCTCGGTGCCATGCACCGGAAAGACTCCAAAAGTGGAAAGCCTGGTTAGTACCTCCAACCTGCACATTTTTAATGTCCCCAGTGCATTACACTGGCAGGGTTCAACATACGGTTTCTGGAGTCAAAATAAAGAAAATATCTGAAGTCAACGTAAGGAAAGTTTCTAGAGTCAAAATAAGAAAAGTCTCCACGGAAAGTTTTTGGGTGTAAAATAAGAAAAGTTTCGGCCTGCACATCCCTGAGTGGTTGTTTTAAATTCTCATTGGTACGTGACATTGGTGAGATTCAAAATAAGGAAAACTTTTGGCCAGCACTCGCTACATGACCGTTTTAAGTTTTCACCAGTGCGTGACACCAGTGAGATCCAAAACAAGGAAACTTTTGGCCTGCCACCATTGTTGCATGACCATTTTTAATCCTCACTGGTGTGCGACATTGGTGAGGTTCAAAACAAGGAAAGTTTTTGGCCAGCACTTGCTGCATGACTGTTTTAAATCTTCACTTATGTGTGACACCGGCAAAGTTCCAACAAAGAGTAGTTTTGGCCAGCCCCACTTAGTGGTTGTTGTAAACTCTCCCCGGTGTATGACGCTGAAGGGATTTAAAATAAAGAAAGAGCAGGTTGCCCCCCACTTACCTATTTTAAACTCCCACCGGAACATTTCACCAGTGATGTGTAAAACAAGGAAGCTTGGGGCAGCCTATGCCTTGGATAGAGGAAGAAAGAGGAGGTATGAAACCCTCCCGGTAAATTTTGCCAATAAGGTTTCAATGAAGTGAATGGCCCAACGAAGGAGCAAAAAGGAGGACAAGCCCTCTCGGTACATTTCACCAGGAGGACCCAAAACAAGGAAGGGAGAGACACCTCCACCTTGCCTCCTTGCTGCCCCCTCTCCCGCTATATAAAGGGGGGTGTGGCTTTCACTTGAGGTCAAGAAAAAAAGGTCAAAGCTCAAGACAAACAATGAGAAAGGCTTGGGAAAGGAAGGAGAGCCTAGCAAAGGGGCTTTTTCTGCACCAAGAAAAGTTAAGAAAAAGGAGAAAAGTGAGGAAAAACTCAGGTCTGTCCCTGAACTCCAAATTTGGAAGGAAAAAATGGAGAGAAGTGTCACTGGTGCATGACACTGGTGATGGTCTAAAAAAGGAAAGAAGATGAGGAGTGGAAGAGGATGAATTCCCATTGGTAAATTTCACCGGGGGGGGGGGGGGGGACCCAAAATAGGGTAAGCAAGGTAGCTCCCTTGTTGCCTCACTCCCCCACTATATAAAGAGGACCTCTTCCACCTTGCAAAAGAGGAAAAGGGATTAGAAGAAGGAACCATCAAGCAAGGGTAAGGTCCTCTTGCGCCAAGCAAGGGGGAGGAGAAAGAGAGGAGAAAAAAAGAAGGAAAGAGAGAGAGAGAGGGACAGGTCAGCACCAAGGAGGAGGAAAGAGGGAGAAAAGGCAAAGGAAAAGGTCCTTAAAATGTTGTCCCTGTGCACTAAGGGCAGGAACTACGAATTTGCAGAAAAACCTTTGCAAATAAATTGATTCATCAAGATTTTTTAAAGTTGTGCAAATTTGCTCAAAGTCATGATGTTACGACATCTGATCCATTAAGTATATTAGGGAAAGACATTTTCTCCTTGAGAAATATGAGTCTATCAAAAATCCTTGCTCTTGAAAAGATTGCAATAATACCCCAGCCCCTTTGGAAATTGCTATCACATTTGAATAGATGCATGTTAAGCATATGATCACATGAACCATATCCCAAAGGGATAGTTTACTTTATGCAGCCTTAATTGATTCATGAAATGTATCCAAAGAATGGGAAAATGGGTGAATCTTGTTTCAAAGTTTATGAACACATGATCACATCAATAACTCTATGTTTCCGGGAAAATTGTTGTAATATACTAAACTCCTTAGAAACTCTCCTTAGAAACGTCAATCACACTCAAATTTTTGGCAAGTTATTCAACCAGTCCATGAAAATTGCGTGAATTACTCCCCAAAGAGAAGGGGAAAAGGGGGGGGGGGGGTAGTTTGTGTAGTTTTAAAAAATGTGTGACATATGAACAAAGAGAGCAATAAACATGCAATGCAGCCATGGTTTACCGAATTAGGACGAATTGACCTGCTTTGACTGAATCGGTGCATATCAAGGAAGAGTTGATCCCTGATGCGTCCCGATTCGCAGGGTTTCACGTTGGAAGCCCTTCCCTCCCCTTCGTTTCCCCCATTTTCCTGAAGAAATCCTTGGATCTCCACTCCAAGACTTAGGTGGGGCCTTTCTACATGGATTACAAGGTGTTTGGAATCAAGATACCCTTGTTCTTGCTCTTGTTCTTCACCCATTAGAAAATAAAAATGGATGTTTATGTTCAAATCATGGTTCAAAGTAGCACTACATGGCATAGATATTGTCCTTTATGCATGAGACATATTCACATGAAGCCTAAAATAAAGAATCGGCCAAAAAAAAAAGGCCAAATCACATGTTTTATGCAGGGCGGGATCCAGATGAATCGGTTCGAATTGGACCGATTCGGGAGCATAGGGCGAATCAGGAATTTCCTGAATTTCCCGATTCTCCCCCCGATTCTGATCGTACCAACCCTGAATGCAGCCAATACAATGAAAAGTTAGATGAGTGGGCTATGTCAGTCAAATGTCCAAGAAGGATAACAACATTAAGTTTCCTTTAGGAACTCTTTTATTTCTAAATTCTTTTCCCAACTAGACAGATTATGGGGCTCTATGTGGTGGTTAATTAGGTGTCATGAATTGTGCAATCGAGGTAATTAATATCAACTAATGTTGATGGGGAGAGGCAAAGGACACGAGCCTACGACCATAGGCCCAGTCCAAATAAACAGACAAATTGTGGGGCAATTTCTATTCTTTTAAGCGTATTTTCTCGCGAAAGCTGGTGTCTTTTAGGCTAAACTTGTATGACAACTTTATTTGAGCCTATTAGTAGCTAGGGTTAGTTGGGGTATGTGTTTTCTATTTGGGTCTTTAGTTGGGCCATAGGTAAAAAGGGTTGTATTAGGGTTTTTGGGGGAGATAATGATGAGTTAAAGAACTTTTGGAAAGGATTTCCCCTTGGGTGCTGCCCTCTCTCCTCTCTCTCTCTTGGTCCTCTACGACGGAGGCTAATCTGACCAAGCTGAGGGGTGGGAAACCCCAGCCTAATCGAACTCGGCCAAGGGGTGCAAGGCCCCAGGATGCCACCACTGCTGCACGTTCTGACACCTCCTTGCGACGGGGAGGCCAGTCAAGCCTGATCTGGCGTCATAGCCGCTGCATGCTCTCCCTGCGAAGGGGAGACTTGCGCCGCTGCCACTCCACCATCTCCCCTCCTGCTGCCATTGCAAGCTTGCCACTGCTGCAGCACTGCCGCCTTGAAACCCCCTCCCCTCCTTCCTTCTTCCTCCCTTGATCTGGCTCTCTCTTGTCGGCTTCCTCTCTTTTCCCTTGGGATTACTCTCTCCCTCCCACCGGACTGTGCTCTCTCCCTCTTCCTCTTCTTCCTGCCACTGCTGTTGCTCGCCCGGCTGCTTGGAGGTCACTGCCACCCGCCCGACCTTCGACAGTCCCCTTTCTCTTCTGTCTTCCTCCTCCACCCTCCATGCTACAGTGTTTCCGCCACTACCCTGCCAGCACCGCCACCCATCACAGCTGCCAACCACCAGCTGGCTGGGCCCCACCGTCTAGAGTAGCGCTAGGAGCAACCCTGCCCCAGCCAGATCTAAACCCAATCAACCATGGGCTGGGAGGCCTGGGCCCACCCGACCAAGGACTAAATCCCCCAGTATAGTTGGTCCAGCCCACCAGTCTAGCCTACTTGGGCCATCCTCTGGTCGGCCCCATTTGAGCCAACACTCGGTCAGCGTCGCATGCTGATTAATTCGGCCCGACTCCAGCCTGATCTCAGCCCGGCCCGGCCCAGTTCTGCTGTGGACCATCACCAGCGCCCACCCTTGTGGGTTAGACACCATAGTTCCGCAGGCCCATCCTGTCCCGCATCACATAGAAGAGAAGGATGTCTTTATGAAAAGAATCCAAAAAATGTGTGGGATCTATGTCATTTTAATGAGGCCTTTTTATCCCTCAGCCTGTGACCCCAAGTGGACAATCACATATGGGTGTACAAGCAGCTAAACACTTAATGCACCTCATTGGTGTGTGGCAAGCATTACTCTTTGTAAATATGTAGTTTTCTCTCTGGATGGGGAGGACACCTTATGTAGTTACACCTACATACACTTGCATTTGAAGAATCTGTCAAAACTTCCATTGTGGAACTCAATTCCAGATATGCATGCTAATACAGCTGCAAAAAGCTCACTACCTTGTATTACAGGTACAACAATTTTACGCAATGATTTGGTTGATGCTCACTATCATTCATCCTTTTTAGAGCTTTTTACAGCAAAGTTTTCTTCCCAGAGAACTGTCAAACTATGTCTGATGTTATAAGTCTGTTGTCTAGGTGCTTATTGCTAATCTCTCCCCACCTTTTATCTATCTATGCTTATCATATTTTATGTCCATGCTTATTTTGTCCTCGAAGTTTTGTTGAGCACTTTGATACTAACTCTGAACTTATTTGTGAGTACCCTTGTGATCTGATTCGTGCCTTTTTCTCATTTCATTTTGAATAGTCACGCTCTGTTAGGGACTTTGACAACTATGCCACTCGAGTGGTTGGGAACTATGAGGTAACAATACTTTACTAGGTATTGCATGGCTTTCATATCCCAATGGGCATTAAGGGGAGCTTCTGCATCTGCAGACTGTAGATACATATTATCGCCATTGTAGCAGTGCCAGTTTTGTGGGAAATGTAGCTGTGCCATTACTTTGCATCAGTGCCTTAGATGATCCTGTTTGTACAATGGAAGCCATTCCTTGGGATGAATGCAGGTAGAGTAACTGCATCTTATATTTGTATCACTTCATTATACAAGCTATTCTGGCCATGTTGATCCTAAGTTTCTTTTATGACTTAGGGCAAACAAAAACGTTGTTTTGGCTACTACAGCTCATGGAGGGCATCTCGGATTTTTTGAGGGAATAACTGCAAGTAACTTGTGGTAAATTTTGATACACTTTTTTAGTGCACATACTCTGTTAATTCCTCGTTGTGGAGTCATCTAAATTGTTTATATGGTGTTTTCCCTCCTATTCTTGCACCAATCACAGGTGGGTGAGAGCTGTCGGTGAGTTCTTAGATGTCTTACATTCCAGCCCTTTTATGCATGGACAGAAAAAGGTACTTAAACTGTTCTGTTCGGAAATCCTGTTCCTAGAATTCCGTAACAGGATTCAATTGCTAATGTGTCCTACTCTCTACTCGGTGACTTCTCATAAATGGTTATTTGATTATCTCCAAATGCAGACACATACAGGCTTGCATTCTTCATTGGAATCTTCAATCGACAAGGCTCCATACGTAAACATTATGGAAGATGGAATGGTGTCAGCAATGGCAAATGATGCAGCAAACTATGACGGTGACGAAGAACCAAACAATAGCCATCTAGTTGGTGTTCGGCAAAATGAGAATGCAATTGCTGCATCTGGCCAGACGGAGGAGAAAACAGAGGCCAGGAGTGATGTGCAAGAAGCTGCAGAATCTTCAGCACAAAAGAGCGAAAACGAGACTTCTGATCTCCTTGACGTAATTGCTCCCATGAAGAAGTCTATTCATCAGCTTTCACGGTTGAACACGAGATCAATGTGGTTACTAGCATATATTGCAGTTGTGACAACATGGCCCGTCGTTGGCCCGGCTCTGCTTGTTATCTTGAAGAGGAAGTTCAAGAATATTCTTCCTGCAAGATGGCTCAGCAGATAGAACTTTGTTTCCCAGTTGATGGCCAATATGCACGAAAAGAAGTGCATATGCCTAAATAAACTGATGCACATTTATAGAAGCAAGAAGAACGTAGTTGAAGATGTGGACTACATTTATTGGGTTGAACCCACTTTTTTTCCCCCCCATCCTTTCCTAGTTATTTATCTTCCTTCAATGTTCTTCCGCAGATCTTTTTATGTTATTACAACTGCCATTCATTATATTGACGTTTTTTTTGCGATTGACTGTTTTTGATCGTGCACACCTGCTAGAGATTTTTCAAATTAGCTATGTGCACTTGAGCCAAATAAGCTGCAGCATTTAGGAAAGGAGTGGACCATCGCGCAAGATGTTAAGTTTGTCCAGTCTTCCTCACATCACAGTCTCACACTCTCCTTCTCTCCAGGTTGTTCCCCCCTGGCGGTGGTTCGTCACATCAAGATGGAACCCATGACGTGAATGGATGATGCTTAGTGCCACTGTAGATCTTCAGGCGCGTTCATGTATCTGGCATCTCACAAGCAGAACCAGGAAACATGCGTAATGAATCTGCCGACCTGCACAGGGAAATCCTTGCTTTGTCAGATGACAAATATCATCAATTATAGAAGCCTCATTTTATTATGACATTATTTATGCACGTGAATGAGATTTGGTCGATAATCAAATATGGACAATCGTACCACTGTTCCCTCACATTAGTTTAAAAAAAAGGAGAAGAAAGTACATAAAAATCTAGGATTTCTTGAATAATCTTTCATTAAGATAAAGAGTACTCCAATTCACCATTCTTGCGTTTTATATTCGTGTACATGTTTGAGAATTTTAACAACGTGTGGAAAGATCATGTGGTGGTTCCTTTCGCACACATTTCGGTGTTCCCTTTTTGGCTGCACACTAAACGATTAAGAAAAGCCATCACATTGCTGATATTTTTAAATGACTATATACGAATCCACAAAACTCGTAAAAAAGCTTCTATTGAATCATGTTGGCTAAGAATTTTCAGACGCCCACGTGGTCACTAACATAATTTTCTTGGCTGAATTCGTGGGGCAGATAAAACAATATATTCTGTTCTAGATTATATATTGAGACGAGGAGATAGAAAGACTTAATTAGTACATTAGTTTAGAGTGACACCGTATATCCACTCCCTTGTGAATCTGGAATCAATCCTAACTGGCCCCAGTAATTGTCTTCTATTTTGTCTTATCTCGCTCGTTGATATAGAAATGCATGGCTTTTTCATCGCCGCCACCCAAACACGTGCATGGATTCTGGGGGTGTATAATGGTTCGGTTCGATTTTTTTCAAAATAAATAAAAAAAAAACTTGTAAGCGGCGGCGCAAGGCACCAAAGGTGCCCACCACTACCCTATAGATTTTTTTATTTATATTTGTATTATTAATTATTATATCTATTTATTAAGTTCAAAATATACAAAAAAATCAAACGCTTTAAGCGAGTTTCGATCTCGCAACCTCCAACGGAGGCCGCATCAAGACTCAACCACTGCGCCACGAGCGGTTTTTTTTTTTTATATTTGATTATATAATTAATTAATTATATATAGATATTCGGTTAATTTCAGTTTCCCAACTTGAAACCGAATTGAACTGGAACCTCCATGAAATCGAACTGAATCGAACCGAATCGAACCGACCGGTTCGGTTTGATTTTTCGGTTTGAACCATATTTTGCACACCCCTATTGGATTCTCGTCTACCCATCGCCTGTTTAATCACCTATCCTGATGTGAATGAGGAATGTAAGAAGTATTTATAGCTCTCAATATTATCTCACATCGTATTATCATATATATATATATATTATGAAAGTAATATAGTCCGCTGTCAAAGTTTAATCTGGTGACAGCGAACTATATCCATGGGAGCTCTGTCTTCTTATGAACAATCACACAGCACATTTTTTTTCTTCCCTCTCCAATAATGTCACTGTTCTAGTACTTATTTCCTGTTTTATCCTTTCTACCTGAGTTAATTTTTTTGAGTTCTAATTGGACTTCTAAAAAAAAGGTTATATTGAAGAGATAACATAGAATAATACCGTTGAGAACTAACGAATGCGTGCTGGTTTATCATATCCATGATCATTAGCTCTTCTGAAAGTTGCTAACCTTACGTATGTGTACTCTATTGGTCAAATAAATCTTCGCAGTACTTACGAATATTTTGAGAGTCGAAAGCTGATTAAACCAATAAAAAAAAATCTGGTGGGTGAGACGAAAGGGCATATATCTCGAAACAATACTAAATACATATATAGAATAGCGTCAGCATCGCTTAAACACGCTACAAAAGAACCTCCATTGATTAGAGGATGCGTGACATAGAGAACATGCCAACCAGTCCTTTTCGTGTAGTGTGATGGGATGGGGTGGGGTGGTGGTCTGTTATGGATCCCAGCATCTCTTTCTACAAGTGTTCATGTTATTATATAATCGTCTGGTGCTGGAGTTTATATATATATTATATATATATGGTTGCACGGAATCACCTCCCATTAAACAACTGCAAATTACAGCTCAAGTGAGCAAAACCACATATGAAAATAAAGCGATACATATCCCAACGAACGAGTCCTTTTCTTGTGAAATGTGGGATGAGCACGCTCTGCTGTTGATGATCCCAGTATCCCTTTCTGTAACTGTTCATCATGTAATTATGATCGTCTACTGCTGCCGTTTGTGGTTACGGGGTATGCACATGCATCTCAGTAAACAACTGTAGATAATTATATAACCCAAGTGAGCAAAGCTCGCAATAATATGAAAATAAAGCGATCTGTTCGACTCTATGATCATTGGGTCTTCATGCCATGGGTCCTTCTCAGAAGCTGTTGTGTCAAAAGGATGAAGAAAGAAAACGGAGAGTGAGCATACATGCTTACAATTTTTATAAGGCAGATCAGTGTCGAAAGAAGACATTGGTTTATGTAAATCTCAGAAGTCTCCTAAACATGTCGACGATCAAAACTACATAGAAAATTATCCCAACTTCGGAAAGATTCACATTTTTTTTTTGTCTTTCAGCAACTTAATTAGTGAACTTTTACCGTGCTGACTGCTGAGTGATAGAGAAGGGCAATTGCATTGGATACGTACGTTGGACTGCACCAAAGTGCATGGGGAAAAAGGGTAAAACTGATATAAAAACAAAAGTTAATTGATACATATAAATAACAAGTTTATGCTTTAAATCTTTCACTCATCATATATATATATATATATATATATAGACATCATGTATTTATATGTATTTATCACAAATACCCTTGCTATTAAGTTGCAAGCATTTATACTAACCTGCAGGTTGAGTTAAAAAGTGGAAAATACATATTTACCTCATCTTAAACCCCCACCTCTCTCTCTCTCTCTCTCTCTAGTTGAGACAAGTCCAGCATGAATTGGCCGGACT